>JANAVB010037219.1:10688645-11078645 GCA_029216955.1 Iris pallida
TAGAATTTTGCTCTCCAAACTCAAGGAAATCATTCTTGGAGTTGTTCTCCTCCATCTTATGTCTCTTTTAAGGTATATCTATCTTTCTCTCTCCATCTCAATTTTTTATTTCCATGGCTCCTAGGTTGCTTGGTAGGGTAAAAGACCAAGGAGAAGTATTGGTGAGTCCTCTACTAATCCTAACCCAAACCCTCAACCTAATCCTCCACCACAACCTAATCCTCAACCTCCTCCTCTCATGGTGCATCCACTTTTTATCCACCTCCACCACTCAATGCCGACACATACGATGACCGTCTTTTTGTGTCCTTAGATGCGTCCAACGCATGGTTCGCCGACTTCTGTCATCGTCGTGTCTTTGCGGGACACCCCATTAAATTTACGGTATTTTTCGATTTTCTTCCAAAATTTTGTGACTTATGTCTTGATGAGCTTATTGCGACTCGTGAACCAATATATGTAAATGCAATACAAATGTATTATTGCAACATGACTTATGACCGCACACGTATCTATTCACGTGTCGTCGGTGTAGACATATCTTTTGATTATTTTGAGTTAGCCGACCTACTTGGTTTGCCCGACCCAAACACTTGGGAAAGGCTTGATGATGCTCGGGACTTTATTTTTTCGATGAGACCTCGTTGGAGAGTTTCAAGGGTGATCTTTGTTCTCCAAATCCTTCCCCTCGTAAACTCATGGCTAAACATCTCAACAATCATTTCTATGAACTTCATAGAATCATCTTTTCTTCGATCTTGCCAAAAGTTGGATCAAAAGATGAAGTTACTTATTTTGAGATCACTGCTCTCTTCTTTCTTCATTTTTGCGTCCCCTTTAACTTTCCTCGCACGATGATGGATTGGATTTGTGCTAGGCCTAAACCAAAATCTTTGGTTTATTCTATGTATCTTCCGTTGATATTTTGTGCCTTCTATATTCCCTTGGATTAGTGTCAGTCCTTGCCCCCTCCTGCCTTTCTGACTAAGGCCAGGAGAACTGTTATTGCCATCGCTCTTCTGAGTCCGATGATGATGAGGATCCTGCATCTCCTGCTCCCTTTGCTGCTCCTGACTCACCTGCTCCCGAGTCCACTGCTATACTGGACTCTCTTTAGACTATGCTTCGCGATCGCTTCGTTTGGAGGACGAGCGCTGGGCCGAGATGGATGATCGCTGGACGCAGATGGACTACCGTACTACTCTGCAGATAAGTGCACTCAGTAACTCCTTCCACGACATTCAGTACTCCATGGCCTCTCATCCGACGATGTCGATTCCGATGCTGCGTGATTCATCTCGCGACGGCTATCACATTGACGATTCGTGGGTTCGTTGCTATCTTGATCCAACTTCAGCATTTGTGGATCCCCGCCGTATTGGTTCTGATGGTGCGGGACCTTCTCATGCTCCTGATGGATATGGCCATTTGTTTTGCTACTGATAATTAGGACTGTTTTTATTTTTGGCACTTTGTTTCATTTTGCTCAGTTTTCTTATGTTTTTATGTCTTTAGAACTCTATGGCTCGGTTTATTTTTCTCAGTTTATACATGTTCTCTTTCATTATATGGTTGTTAGCTTAATCTCTTTATGCCTATCTCCATTTTTGCTGATTGTCAAAAGGGGGAGAACCATTGCTATTTGTATGAGACTATATTGTGTATCCTTGTACATGTATATTTGGATAAGTATTTACAGGAAATATCAGTTTACGGGGAGTACGATTGTTCAAGTACGGGGGAGCTATAATGTGTCCAGGTATGAATATTGGACATACAAATATCATGTTTTGTCAATTATCAAAATAGGGGAGATTGTTGACCCAAACCGGAAAACAGTCAACCTAATCTTGACAATTAACAAAACAATATTTCTCTAGTCCAATTTGACACATCGAGCTCGAAATCAATCGACTCAGCTCATTTGTTCCAGTTCACAGCTGCTTGGAGTTTTACCACTTTGTTGTATACTGGAGTCTGTATTTTTTCTTGAGTATAGGATGATGTACGTTGGATCATACTGAGCACTTTGGGCTAGCCATAGCTTTATAGGTTGACTTAGCCCAAATCCAAATCAACCCATTTCATCTAAAAGCCCACAAAGATCATTCTGTCCATAGAAGACAGAGTTCGGGCCGAACTCTGCCTCACACAGAGTTCGGGCCGAACTCAGTCCCCTAAAATTCAGGATGCTGATTTTAGGTATTGATCACTGCTAGTTGTCCAACTGCCAAAAATTTGAATTATTTATACCAAATTCTGGCCGAATTCTGCCTACCCCGAACCCTATAAATAGGCCTTGGTTTCTCTCATTTGAAACCATCCACTCTTCTCTTCTTCTATTACATAGCCTATATATTCAAGAGCCTTACCTTCCCATCCACTTAGCATTCAAACTTCCCAACAGTCCAAGGTGCTCGGTACGATTCAGCTAGAAGTTTGAAGTGCAAGAAGTTGTAAGCCACTTGGAAAAGTCCAAGTTTTGCCAAAGCGATCATTGAAAGAAGTTTGGCGTGCTCTTCTACGAAAAGGCACGTGGTTGTAACCCTATTTCACAAATAGTGGATTTCAATCCTGAGCTAGAGTTCTCAGGCCTGGACTAGTCCTCCGAGGGAAATCAGGTTAAAAATCTTGTTGTGTTTGTGCTTGCTCTCGACTCTTTATTTCCGCATTTATTTTTACTCTGATTATTTAGTTGGTGAAGAGAGTTTAATTTTTAATTGATCATTTTTGATATAAACTCTATTTACCCCCTCTAGAGTTGCCAAGTTGGTCTTCAGGACTCCCCTCGGACCATGGGGATTGTAAAACTTTTATTGGTACACCCGGTATTATAATAATATCATGCATGAGCGCCATCTAGCTGGCTGCACTCGTAACCCAGGCTGAGGTTCGGGTTGTCCATCATTGTCTAGCTGTAACCGAACTGCCGCACAAATCGACTCGGCAAATAGGGCTCCAGGAACACTCGATTCTGGTTCCGGTACACCAAGTACGAAGGATGGATAGATTACAGCCAACGAAAAGCATCGCGAGTTAGGTCGCTCTTTTCCTTGCCACGTCCACTAACTCATCGTCTGCAAGAAAGCCTCTGTAAGGGCAAAGTCCTGTTGAAATTGTTGCCATTCAAGTGACCCAATACCTATCTACAGACGAGAATGCCTTGATGGAGCCACTTTGCTCGACGATAGTCAAGCAGGGTTGCATATTCCTCCTCATAACCTTCAATGGTGTTAGATGCTATCAGACCTGGGAAATGTAGCGCTAACCAAGCCATTAGGTAGTGGTAAGGGAGTTCGGCCGAGGAAATTCGTTGTCTCCCCTACGATGCTCTATTATCTTCCGCGAGAGATCCCGTAAGCCTCGCAGAGTGTTACACACCATGGCTGGAAGTAAAGCCACGGATGACCAAAGACCAGCTTCACGAATGGCATGATGAGATCCCGAGTCACTCGCCCTACGAATCTAGAGCCCCTAGGAACTACGACCTTCCATAGCCATATCATTAAAAAGGCAGCCAGCGCCACTTTCAGGCTCAAGGCAGTCAAGTTTTGGCAAAAAGTAGTTGTGGACTATAAAGGTGGGATTCCCCTCGACATCTATCGAAGGAGATGACACCTTCGCTTTGATCATCATAGCTTCAACCTCGTCAGTGGTATACGCCCTATAAGTGGTAAAGTGGACTTAGTCCGGTTCCGATGGACGCTGTGTAAATATGTAGCTTCTCCTAGAGAAAATGTACGACTGAATCTTCAAAGAATCCTGGCGTACGCACACCTGATACTGACAAAGCAATTCTTTGTACATTGCCATCATTTCAGGGTATTTATTCTTCAGCTCCATGAACTCCTCTTTGCTATGAGTATATTCTTCGTACGACTCTTTACCCCATGGCAGCTTCGAGATAGCATACATCTCATAAAGGGCTAACCCCATCTCTCCTCCTGGAGTGTAGAAGGTCCCGGTATGGTAGTTATACAGCTCCAACAATGCTAGGAACGGGGGCTGATTGATAACCATACCATGCTCGGTGGTCTTTATGGCACGGCGCAAGCTAATAGCCCTCAGCTTCGCCTTGTACTTACCCAGTATCCATTGGGTCAGCTCGTGCCATTTAGCCTCAGGATGGATACACCTTGACCCGGAAGGTCCCTTTTGGATATGTGTATTTCGTCGCTAGAAGCCAGTTGACGAAAAGAGAAGCCCCAAACGATGTACAACCGAGATTAAATCACTAAGAAGATGGCCGGACAGCAAGTACCAGCAAAGTGTACGATGGACCATCATGGACACACTTAAAAGTGTCTTTCCTCTTAGAGTATGTGTCCACCTTAAAGAGACCCACCATTAACCCCCTTGAGTCGGGGTTAGATTCCACTCCATGTGTCGCCTCTCGACAAAGCGAAAGAAACCAAGAGCGGAAGGTGCCGATCAATCGTCGGAACATACAAACCGAGGTCGTCATTCCCAAAATACTAATCCCCTTTGAGCTCAAGAAGGTTGGCCTCCTTCATGATTAGTTTGTCACTAAAGAGGAACTGAGGCTTTAGCATTTCAACCCCGGCATCCATGACAGTTGATAATTTGCCTCGATCCATCATACGATGAAAGTAGGCATGTTATTGTGTACGTATCCTGTCCAGTTGCCCCTCCAGTTGGCCTCGAGTGATCAACCTTTTGGCAGGGTTAACAACCACCTCGTCGAAATTTATACCTAGTGCGTAGACTGATGACTCAAAGAGGACCTCGTCAAAAAGAAGATGAGTCACAGAAACTGCGCATAAAAACAAACGAAAGTCAGAAGAATATAGTAAGTATTTTTTTGTAAAAAAAGCATTTGCGCAGGTACTTTTCAATGGCACTGCGCATCAACTAGCAAGCATCTATGCAGGCACTTTTTAGTGGCACTGTGCATCCGCTAGCGAGCATCTGGGCATGCACTTTTCAGTGGCACTGTGCATCAACTAACGAGCATCCGTGCAGGCACTTTTTAGTGATGTCGAATGTCAGCTAAAGCTTTAGCACATCTTACAGTCGCCACTTCGAAAAGCAGTAACCATGCGTATCGAAAGATAAAGCTTTAGCACATCTTACATATACTACTTTGAAAAGTAGTGCACATAAGCATCAGCGGAGAAGCTTTAGCATATCTTCGAGACACTACTCCAAGAAGTAGTACTTATGCACATCAGCAGTCGGAGCCAAGCATAAATGGTTTTAAACACCCACTCGCAATAGCCGGTCTCACGTCCACGGGGGTGATGACGTTAGCAACTGAAGAATCATCGATATCAACAGCCTCAGATGTCAGCCGCTTTCCTTTGTCCTTGCTTGTGCTCGCCTTGCCGGCCTTGGGAACCCTAGGAGCTCTCCTCTTTTTGGGGGCCATGGAAGAAAACTAGGGTTATAATTTGAGGAAGAAAAAGAACTACTCTCTCTGAAAAGTTTTTGACTGAGGGAAAATGTCTTTCTTTCTCTCCAGACTTCTATTTATAGGACGAAGCCACATATCAACAGATGAGGACAAAGGACCCTTCGTATGTAGAGAAACGCTTCGGGAAGCATGGAGATGAAACAAATCATGGTAAATCTTTGACGGAACTAGAATTGGTTGCGTGTGCACGACGAATTCGAGGTGTATCGGTCGAGGTACACCGTATCGGCCCCTTTGAAAAAATCTTAATTACTTTGAACACGTGCATCACATCATGACAACGCTTGCGCCATTGGACTTGTATTATTATTCTAGTCCTGTGAGCCAAGTTTGGTCCGATTCTGAGACGATTGACCGGATCACAGTTTGACGGGCCCACGATCCGACTCAACGGACGATTTTGTGCACGGCTCATCGAAATTCAACTCTGGACATACAGTTGAGTTCGTATCGAAAAACTAGACTCGTAGGTACTATAATTTGTTGACTTTAGAGACCATAGGTTCTCACATTTTTTGGTGCAAAGCGGATCCAACGGCGAACACTATTTTTGACCCAAAATTACGTTTTGCTCCTATGTCGAGAATTGGACTTATGGGTAGTCAAACTTAGACAATTTTTTATGTTGAAAATATTGGTGATGTCTGTTTCAGCATCCGAGGACATTTGTAGGAGTTCAGTTTTTTTGATCTAACATGTTGTTTATTTGTACGTGACCGATTCTACACCAGGCAAGTACATCTTATCGAACTTTATAGCATCTACATGCATTTCTATATTGATTTCTTTCATGTCTTACTTGATTACATATTTCTCCTAATTTATGTCGTTGTTATTTTCTAGTTTTATGTGCACGTAGATTATTCCCATTTTCCCTATTACTTGTCATATTCTCTTATCTTGTTCATATGTGTGTCTAGTGATAGAATTGCTTAGCCTATGCCATGTTTACTTGACATGATTAACCTGGACTTGACTTGGACTTGACATGTTTGACTTGACTTGATTGACTTGTAGTTTTAGTTGAGGACCTTGTTATAGACCTTGACTAAACTTGACCACTCTCAACCGTTAGCAACCATCGGGCTACGATAGAGACTTACTATAGATTGTTAGCAACCATCGGACTGCAATTTATAAGGCCGTTAGCAACCATTGGGCTGCGGTTTACCTCGATTTACTTTCAGTCGCATTTATTAGCACGATTCTCGACGGCATGCCATTTTTTATGTTTTCGTTCTTGTATTGTACTTCCTTCCGTCTTTACTTTCTTGTACTATTTTTTTGTATTTTCTTGCATGTTATTACTTTCAAAGTAGGCTTGTATATTATGTGTCTTGCTATTCCCCTAAGGACCTGGTGATCTCTCTAGGCTTAGATAGAGAGGAGGGCTACCAGAAGGTTTATGGTTCTGGAGTCAAGACTGGAGACGTACTTTTATAAGATGACGAGATAGTTCTAGAGAATTTCTCGTGATCATGTCATTACTTTATCTATACTTGTTACTTTATTTCAGTTCAGCAGATTTGTAGTTGACTATTTTCTTTATTTTCTTTAGTTTTGGGATATCTTACCTGCACATTTATTATCTATTTTACTGCTGGACAGTTGTTATTTTATTATCTTGTTGGACTTGGTTATCTCATGGATTATTATTCTGTGTTGATGAGATTAGTTGTGTACCTGTGACTTGTGTTGTTATTCTTGGTTGTTCTCATGATTTACAGCTTAAGCATTAGCTAATGGGCTTGATAGATAGTTTTGGCCCATTAGTGAAATATTGCTGGCATGTATCGTGTTCCTAGTCTTACGTATTTTTGGGACTGGTGTGTTATATATTTTTGTGGTGGGCCATGCAGGTCTACGTTAAATCACTTCTGATACGTTACTGTATCGACGTGAACCTGCGGATAGGATAGAAAGGACCCATAGGATCTTATCAACATATGTATATTGTTATACGTCCTTGATTTATACATTGACTTTGAAATTTTATTTCCTTGACATGCATCATACTTGATATCCTCTGTCCTTAGCTTATACGTTTCATTTACGTGCAATGTAATAGACCTGCAAGCTAACGACGAGAACCCTATGGTTACCCCGCAAAATGCTATAGTGACTCACGTCGACACGATCCTGCCACCGATTGGAAGTTTTTCTACCCAACCAGACAATCCAGCAGCTTCGCCCCCATCGAGTTTAAGGAGAGAGGATATCCCACCGATGTTATCGCTACCATTGATGTCGCCAATAATGTTCCTTCGGCTTGGACAAGCGATGGATCCTCAGCAGCTATTTCAGACCTTCTATGTGATAATGCAAGCACAACAGCAGATCCAGCAGAGACATACAAAGCACATCGAGAATTATATTGTGTCGGCACTAGAGCGGGTGACTCCACCAGTTCACCAGACGGTGACGAGAACTATCGCGAACTTTCGCCAATTGAAGCCATCCTAGTTCTCGGGCAAGGATGAGCCCACCGAAGGAGGAGGAGCCCTTCCAATAGATGTATATCCCGGCCACTTTCAAAGCGGAGTTGCGAGACAAATTTCTTCACCTTA
Source organism: Iris pallida (assembly GCA_029216955.1). Lineage (NCBI taxonomy): Eukaryota > Viridiplantae > Streptophyta > Magnoliopsida > Asparagales > Iridaceae > Iris > Iris pallida. The sequence goes on from JANAVB010037219.1 coordinate 10,696,647, forward strand.
CCCAGGGTAGCATAACGGTGGAAGAGTACAATGTCAAGTTTCTACGACTCAGCCGATTTGTACCTACATTGATCCAGACTGAAGAAGAAGAGAATGAGGAGAAATTCTACGACAGGCTAAGCTACAGACTGTAGAAGCATGAAAAAGGTGCTACGTTAACAAAAGCGCAGAACACATCGGTTGCTTCCTACAGTTCACGAAAGTGCAGGAAGATGCCAAGTTGCTGCGCACATCAAAAATCCGATCACAAGATAAAGCAGTGCATAAAGGGAAATACTTTATTAACAATCATGTTTATAAAGATCTAATACAGACTCTTCATGATTACATATACAGACTCTCTACAACCTACAAGTGTGCAGCCTACAAGTGCGCAGCCTACAAGTGTGCAGCCTACAAGTGCGCCGCTCTCCTCGTAGTTAGAGAAAGTCACTCCCTTGTCAAGTGTGCAGCTCCCCCACTACAATATGGCTAATGAAGCAGTTATTGAGCAGAACGAGGATGCAGCTCCTACACGGGGCTAACAGCACAACCTGTGGCTCTTCCAGCATAACGAAGGGCCGACCGTCGACCCAAATCCAATATCTTAGGCCTCGAAGACCTCCAAGATGTTGTTCAGGTTTGAACCCCCCATTCCACATGCTCAAGTGCATCTCGAAAGTCTGAAGTTGTTCTTCAACAAGACTACAGCTTCTTTGAACAAAGATGTCTACAACCAACAGTCAACTTATGCAAGGCCTATGGTCGTCCAAAGCTAAGTCGAGGTTGAGCATGACAGAGGAATATCAAGAGGCAATAAACAAAGACTTCCTCAAAAGCTTCCCTTTATATAGGTTGTATGTGGTCCAACCCACACGCCACGTGGCAGTTGGTCAAAAGCCCAAAATTCATTGGATGAACCTAGAATTCATTACAATGAATCTCATTTAATGAGGTCTTCTTGACTAAGTCTTTAAGTCACCACTTCTCGATCCCCCTAAAGTATCAGCAACAAAGAAGGCGTTGACACAGCCGCTCAGAAGCAGTCACTAGTCGCCCTAAAAGTACAATGACCAAAGTTCCAAGAAGCGCAGCTCCTTTACGGCTCTTTCAGAGTTACAAAAAGTACAATAACCAAAGTTCCAAGTAGCGCAGCCCCTTTACAGATCCTTCAGAGTTCCAAGAAGTGCAGCCCCTTCACGGCTCCTTCAGAGCTTCCCAGAAGCGCAGCCCCTTCATGGTTCCTTCAGAGCTCCCAAAAGTAAAGCCCCTTTATGGCTCCTTTAGGCTTCCCAGAAGCGCAACTCTTTCACAGCCCCTTTACGGCTCCTTCAGGCTTTCCAAAAGTGCTGCTCTTTTACAGCTCCTTCACTGATCTCTCAGAGCTTTCCAGAAGCGCAGCTCTTTCACAGCTCCTTCACTGATCTTTCAGAGGTTCCCAGAAGTGCAGCCCTTTTGCAGTTCCTTTAGAGTTCCTCGAAAACACAGTTACTTGTCGTTTCAGAAGCGCAGTCGCCTCGATGCCCCCAAAGTCCAGCTCATATAGCACGTAGATCGTGCCACATGGCTAGTATGACAGTCGTATCTCTTCAGATGTAATCAGATATAGTTTGTTCAAACAATCGTATCTCTTCAGATACAATCTGATCTAGGTTGTTCAAACCGCCGATCCTTCGATAGAGTTAAAATCCAGTTTATTTAAACTAAAACAAGATCTTCGAATAGTGTGTGCATGCCACATGTCACTGATGATGAGTGGTGCCAACCATCGATCCTTCGATAGAGTCAAAATCCAGTTTGTTCAAGCTGAATAAAATCTTCGAGAAGTATGTGCATGCCACGTGTCACTAATGATAAGTGGTGCCAACCGTCCGAGACCTCAGTAACAAGGAAATTTCAACAACTATCATGTGTCAGCTCAGCAGCAGCCTCCATAAAGCAGTTATAATGGATTCTCTTGAAAACTCGTGTGCACAGAGCTCCTGCGCGCCAAAATCCATATGCACATTATATATGTGCTTGCCTATAAATAGAAGAAGTCTTCCTTCATTCAGGATACTTCGATGTCTTCTTGATTGGTAACCCAGATTACCACTAACAGGCATCAGAAAGTCAGAGCAAGTTTATTTCGTCGTTAGATCGTCAACGGAGTAAAGGAGCCGCTGCAGTGCTCGATCTCCACCGTCACACTTTTTCAAAAACTTTTGTACTTAGATCTCTTATTTAGGAATCTTCTGTATTCTTTTCTTGTTTGTATACAAAGAAGTTTGTATAACTTTTGTTCATGGGAAATACAGACTATAAAAGCTTATTGGAGTCGCTGCACCTACCATTTACTTTGGAGTTCTTACTATAGCACGACGTTTAGAGTGAGTCCATCGGAAGGAGGCCAGTCAAAAGCACTCACATGCAGCAGCACTATCAACTAAGGCATCACCAGAAGGACCTAAATGAAGCCTCGCCGCACACCAATGACCAAGAACTGCTCTATACCCAATTCCAAAACTTCATGTTTGTTAATATTGCAATAAAAAGGACATGTCCAAAAGGATTGTTGTCAAAGATTAGGGCTTTGTTTGCATTGTGGTTCTAATTAACACCAGATTCAAACTTGTCCGGAAGAGCGCAACGAAGGACCAACACTACCACTACCAACTCAACCAGCAACACCAGAAGGATATTCACGTAGACCGCTTCCCGACCTGGTGACACAGTTCGAGTAGGCTAGACAACATGCAGCACAACAACCCGGACAAGCCTTTGTCGTGACAGTTGAAAAAGGAACAACAACACAAGAAGCAACTGAAGGTAATAACTTAAATTTCTATGATAAGGATAGTAAATAGAATATTGGTTTACGCTTGCTTGTTACATGTTTGACTAGGAACAACCATAGAAATATAGCACACATTTAGAGACATCTTAGAACCATTGACATTTTTTTACCATAGTGAGTTATTTTAATTTCGAGACAAAATTCTTTTAAGAGGGGTAGAATGTAGCACCCCAAAATTTTTAAAATATTTTATTATTATTTATTTGACTTAAATAGTGAATTTTGGAATTTATAAATATTTTTAGGCAAATAGTTATTAGTATATATGGCCCTAGTCATGTTTAAGTTTAGAGATTCATAACGACTAAAAATTTAGGCACGGCTAGGATAGTTGTGTGCTTTAACTAGTGTATTAGCCATGATAGAGAAGGACTGGCCATATTTGTGTCCCTTCTAGGAAAACAAGTCAAGTCATATATTAAACCATATAAATAGTTTAAATAATTAATTAATTAAGACTATGACTTTTATGAGACCCGTTGTGCTAAACTAGTCGAACTTGACCCCAATCAAACTCAAGCCTATGTAGTCGGGTAGTGCGTCTAAGGACGTCCATGTAGATGTATGTTGTCATGTCCCAACCTAAAAAATTGCTCGCCCTTGTATCAATTTTACCGACTCGATCGTCCTTGCTGGGGAATGATGTCGTACGAGTCTGGAGTTGCACTCGTACAAGGCAATATAACATGTTCTCAAAATGGTTATCTCAATTTGATATTTGTAGCGAAAGAAACAGAGTCACATTGGAGTTACAAAGAGTATACAAAACAATTCTTTTTTATTCAATAAGCAGCAGAATTATAAAGGCTTTAAATAGCCCAAATAAATCTCTGCCAGATTATCTTACAACACTCATGTTCTCTCTTACCAACAAAGGATTTTACCATTCCATACATCATGTCTTCTATATCTCGGCCACATCATCATGTTGCAAGTCTGAGCGTCAATACGGACGTAGGCCTCAAAATGCTATGGCATTCCATGCCTCAGCGCGTTCAAACGAAGCTCCTCTGCGAGCAATCCATTCCCTGGATCTGCAAGCAATCTGGTGGGGGATTAGTACTAAGCCTCTCGCGTACTAATAAGGCCCAATTTACTAAACCGACATTAAGTAAATTTATGAATCATGCAGCTTAACGTATGATCTTTCTATCTATGCCTTAGGGTCAACTTCATGGCATATTTGAAAGTAGTAAAGCATGTATTTCATGGTAAGCATGTTATTATTTATCCATACAAGCAAGCATGCAACATATATCAATCTCGTATTATTTCGTGGCGACTACTTACCAACATCGACATACTCACCCTTACACCGACGCAAGGTGAGAATACGCCTACCATCTTTTTCTGTCATGTTATAAGTGATCTTTGTGTTGTATCTCTGTGTGCCGGCACTGTTCAACCCACCGGCCCTTATCTATATGAAGATCATTGGCATTCATGATACTAGAATGGACTATCTTTCTCAATGGCATTGTGATGCTACCCATTCAGCCTAGGTTACAATCCTTATTGAAGGTCCCGCAATGTCTTCGTTCCCTTGGCACGATAACTATTCCTCCTAGGTCGAACAGTCTCGGTGTAACGGTGAACTTGTTCGAGGAAACAAACCCGTGCACAGGCTATATTCAAAGTCTATTTGATCATGCAATATGCATCTACTAATACAACCAAACATAATCTGAGTTTGAAACTCAGGCTTCGCATCATTTCATATTTCTCACATTATCATGCATTTCTATTCTTCCTTTCAATGTTCTCACTCTTTCTTTCAATGTTCTCATCCTACTTTCAATCTTTCATCGCCTCATTCAATGTTCAATGAATGACCCGAAGGTCCTAAACATTTCCAAGGTAGCATACTACACATTTGGCAGTTTCGTGGCATTTGTGTCACAACTGCTTACTTCGCACTTGAATTATATCTTTCGATGTTATATGACTTAACGTCCATTGATATACGATTCGTGCATTTGATACATGCCTCGATACGATCTTTCAATGTGCAAGACTTATGTTCATTCCCTCTGACTCGTGCACTGAGGAACACCTCAATAGAGCATTCAATATTATGTGACTTCGTGCACCTGATATATGCACTCGTCGATACAATTATCCCATGTTCTTATGGCTTATGCACCGAGGCACTTGCTATTCTGGTATTTCTATGTCATAATGGTGACTCATACATTTGATGTACGTTTCAATTTAATTATTCTATCTTAGTGTTCGATATGCACTACAATTTCTCTCCTTCGAGTCCATGTTAACTTAGCATACAACGGTACATTTTAATTAGGCATGACGGAGCAGAAAAAATGTCAAAGTCCTCCCACCTTATACCGATACGCCTGTTATTTTGCCGACTCACCGCTTCTCTTTCAGGTCAACGTAACTCTTGCATCGATACATCTCTCAGGTTAACGCAACTCTTCGAGTCAACGGCTCATCGTAATGCACCGTGCGAAGCGAGACAATACATATGTTGGTATTTTATTTTAACGATTTAGTAAACAATTTTATAAATGGTTGTTATATATATATATATATATATATATATATATATATATATATATATATATATATATATATATATATAATACGTTATTGCTATTAAATGATATCTTATTTAGAAAATAGGATAAATAATTTTCTTAAAATATCTTTGTGGATTTTTTTGGGATTTTTAGGCTATATATATACTTGTATGTATACCTATTATGTAAATACATAAATAGATATATTATTACTTATGAAGTTGGTATATAGATATATTCCTACAAATAGAAGTTATTATATAGATTATAAATATATGATATGACCAATTATATACACTTGTTAGAATATTTCTAATGAGTATTACTTGTATTTTATATATAGAAATATTATTCTATATATATACCAAATATAGGTTACTATATATATGCAAATATAAACATATATGTATATATAAGGAAGGAAAAAAATTGGTGAAGTTACTGTTCGGTGAACAGTAACTTCCAAACCGCTTAAAATCCGACCCCCGGCCCTTTCAATATATAAGTGGGGGAGAGAGGAAGGAAGAAAACTCAAACGAGTGCAACATTCCGCATAACACCCAACCTGTCCAGCCACCGCGTGCCATTGCAGCAATGTCGGGGTACCACCGACGGCCGGCCAAATCACACAGCAGCAGAAGCAGCACTGGCACCAGCAGCAACCTGTGAACCCGACTTCGCAGAGCGATTTCGTGACGCTCGATCAAACGATTTCCGATCCGTCTTTTCTGGTATGTAGACAACTTATACGTCTCTAAGTCCCTTCAGTTAGTTTGTATTTGATCGTACTAGATTGTCCAGAAATCGACGCCAACATTGGCAAAAAAATTGTTCTATAAAAACAAAATTTTGATTCCCTGAACCTGTTTAGGAAGACGAATAATCGCCGATCCATCGACTAACCTACCTGAATAGGTTTGAAGACAACCTATATAGCTTCTAAACGATGCTTACAGTTTTTTATTTCATCCCGTGTATATCGAGTTAGATCAACTCAAAAATTCATAAAAACCATAAAAATAGTTTTTAAAAACATAGAATTTTTTTCGACATGGGGTCCGTCCCAACAAACCGGGCGACTTTGTCGCAACCTGAAGGCATCGAAAGGTGCGTTTGGATGTTTCGGACGTGTGGGCTTTGACGAAACTCGAATTGGTTGCATGTGCACGACGAATTCGAGGCGTATCGGTCGAGGTACACCATATCGACCCCTTTTCAAAAATCTCAAGTACTTCGTACACGTGCGTCACATCGCACCAAAGCTTTCACCACTAGACTCGTATCATTTTTCTAGTCATGTGAGCCAAGTTTGGTCTGATTATGAGACGGTTGACCAGATCACAGTTTTGACGGGCCTATGATCCGACTCAACGGGCAATTTTGTGCATGGCTCATCGAAATTCAAATCTGGACATACAGTTGAGTTCGTATCGAAAAACTAGAATCGTAGGTATATAATTTGTTGGCTATAGAGACTGTTTGCAAGAGCAAAAGTTTTCCAAGAAAACTAGTTTACAAACTAAGAAAGAAAAGTACAAAGGTACGATTTGATTCTGAGGAAGTACAACTGTAGAAATCTGATCAGAAGACGGTCACTTTATCCCTTGGACGATGCGATGCCGAAGAAGAAAGCCTTTAAAGAGTGCTGCAGCAACTTGGTCAGGAGATTATGATCATTAGTGATCCTTGAGAAGTGATTTGGAACTCTATTTAAAGTATTTTGAGATAATTGTCAGACAGTTACCCTGATTGGCGCACGCTTGCAATTGGCGCACATTATCTATTTATGTGAACGGTTGGCTTAACTGCTTAGGATGCGTGGCATTCTATGAAAGAGATGTGCTTGGTCGTGGGCAGTATCATGTGCACGTTCTTCGAGATTAGTGGCATGTGTGCAACGTCATCTAACTGCTTCTGGATGAAAATCAATCAAGTGGTGCCAATTGATAAGTGGCGTCGGCACAATTTGCTGATTGGCGCTATATGCTTCATATATTAAATCTGTAAAAAATGATAAATAGCGCAATCATTATTACAAAATCTGACACAATCTTCTCGAACGTCGTGCACTCGGGATTCGAAAAAGATTTTCCTCGACTGACGTGTTGTCAGTCATTATGACTTGGCGCCTGAGCTTCTCGAGGAAAGCTTGCCATGTGGGATCATGCGCCATTCTTCTGAGCGCCATTTGTTTCTGAGCACCATTTGATTCTAGACGCCATTTATCCAGCACAATATGTTCTTTGTAGCAATTTTTATCTTCTACAAGACCCCCTTCAAAGTTTTTAATTTTGAAAATTTTCAAAATTTGAAATACTTTGAATAAAAAGCAACTTCACGCGTTTGGTGCACTACAGAAGCTTAACCGACCCCGAATTTCACGCGCAATTTGCGCAGCCGTTACACTTCAATTTTGGCTATAAATATCTTAGAGGAGAGAGAAAAAAACTTTCTCGAAAACTTCTTCCTGAGCTCTTCGTCTTCCTTCTCTCCACTTTCAAAAGTTTTCGATCATCATAGATAATGGCCCCAAAGAAGTCGGCCGCTGACAAGGGCAAGGGAGTTGCCGGAGCTCCGCCATGTATGTCACCATTGAGGGCACTACAGTACGCGCCACTGTCGACGAGAGCCGAAGAGGCGAACCCAGTACTTGAAGGTGATCATCGGAGAAGATGATGAACAGTAGGCTTAGCGCCATTCGATGGCAGCTTCAAAAACCCAATGTCAACCACCTCTTTCAGAGTGCTAGTTGGCGCTACGCAATTTCACAAATAGCGCCACCTCTTTCAGATTGCTGGCCAAAGCATATCGCGCACTCTTTGTCTATACAAAGTGTGCTTCGCGCTAAAAAGTTTACATGCACAAAAATAATAACTGTCATATGCACAAATTTTGAACTGTCATATGCACAAATTTGAACTGTCATATGCACAAAATTTGAATTGTCATATACGCAAATTTTGAACTGTTGCACTGTATGCGCAATCTAAGAACTGTTGTTTTGCATGCACAATTTTAGGGACTTGTCATGCTTCATGCATAAATCATGCACAAATAACAATAAGATTGTCAAAGGGCACAAACTTAGGATTTTGTCATACGTAATTCAGTGGCTATTGCACTGTATGTGCAATTTTCACTGTATGCACAAATTTAGAGATTGTCATATTTGTGAAGATTTTGTGCAAAATTTGAAATGATCTTTCATGATTTTGAACTTTGTTTCTTCTCTTGCACTTGACCTCAAAGAAGATCCTCATGCAGAGATACTGGCCTCTACTTTCCGTGTATCCTAGTATCAGGAAGATTTATCTCATGTTTTCTTCCCTCAATATGACCTTCCTACTACTATGAGAGCTCTGCTAGAGTCCCAAGATAACAGGACTCTACTATATCTGATGAATGGTGAACCCTTCATAAGTTTAGATCAGGTTCCCTACAAGAAACCAGTTTTCTTATTTGGCGAAGCTATTAAAAAAGACTCTCATCCCAAGTTGAACCGGGAAAAGCGAGTTTATCAGAGTGGAGATAGATTAATGTATCTCACCGATATGATGAGACATCTATCTCTATCCTGTTATGCTCATGCCAACCATCCTCAAAACATGGCATAGGATCTGACTCCTTTCCAACAGGATAGGGTTGGAAGGATATGTCACAGAGTAGGGCCTCAGAGGAGGGACATTTTCTTCAGTTCCTCAGAGAGACATAGAACCCACTTTAGAGGCTTAAGACTGAGTTGTGTGCCGGCTGAGGATTCGTCTCTGATGATTCCAGTCAGAATACCTTTTTTTACGAACATATTTGCTAAAGCCGGAGGAAAGTATCCGACTCCGAATATGCGGCTGACGGGTTTGATGAATCCAGAAATCAAATGCTGGAACTGACTTTCAGTATGGGCCTTGAACAACTTTAAGGACAAGTTGCTTGAGTTGGAGCTTTATGAACCCATTTTGACTACTTCTTGTGGCATTCGTACCAACTCTAATATGTTTTTAGCCCTGGTAGAGAGGTACAATAATTCGACTGGTACTTTCATGATCCCTCGTGGAGAGATAGGCTTTGCCCTTCATGAGATGCAATATATTTCCCATATGCCAATGGGTGAGAACCCCTACGAAGAATATATGCCTACTAATGAAGAGCTGGATGTTTTGGCCAAGAAGAACTCGCAAATGGTGGCAGTCTTTGAAGAGTTCTTATGTCATTTTATGATCTGCACTCTTTTATATAAAAGCAAGGTAATGGGGACGTGCTACCTGTCCAAATGGTTAGTGTATCAGTTCTTAGGCCATGTCTAGGAAACTAAGGTGCAAGAACACTTAGATTGTGAACCCCGCTTTTTCGAACCACTTGACCGCAGTACTATCGAGAAATTGATAGAAAAGTCGAGGTATGTCGACAATAAGCTGTTGGAAGATTGGCATGATTTTGCCGCTAGCACTCCCATCGAGACTTATATAAGACAAGGTGGTAGACAGATGTCTCGAGAAGCTACCTTGGCAGGATTCCTCTCTCTTTGGCTGCGACGGTTCGTGGTTCCCGGAGCCAATGTCGTCGACCGAATCCACCGAGGTGTACTATTCGCAGTTGTGCGTTTAGTATTCAGGCACAAAATTAACATTCTTTCTACGATGACTTGCCAGCTGAATGCAGGTCTTCATTTATTCACAGATACCATCATGGAGAATCTCGATACTCGAGACGAGTTTTCTTGCACTGAGATGTCGTACACTTATTTATTCAGCTAGTTACTGCTGCACCACCCGACTTTAATGGATCCAGCTCTTGGTTCTACGGAAGAAGATTTCATCAGACGTTATGCCACGTCTCGATGGAAAGTGAACACCCTTTATGATTGTAGAAAGGGACTGAATATGGATTCCGAGTGGAGATTCTTCAGCGTTGCTCCTCCTCTTGGATATGAGAATCTTCCGTCTCTGCTCATAGACTTAGAGCCTATGGCTACTCGTCCACCTTTAGCTGCTTTTATGTGGTTGAAGATGATCAGACCTTCTCACCTGGTCTACTAGTTCGAGGGTGAGTGTTTCTTAGAGCCATATCTGCCTAGCTGATTTGCTCGCCAATTCGGCTATGATCAAATGCATGTTAGAAACGCAACCACCTGCCGAATAGCTTCTAGCTATTTGATCGATGGTGCCAGAGGATGGAGGTACGATAGTACGAGGGGTACTAAGGCTACATTCATAATGCCCTCTGCTACTTTTGAAGCGGGTCCGCGTATGTTATGTACATACGCAAATTTCTATACTTTCGCCAATACCATTTTCGAATGCTTCTCTTTGTCAGATAGTTTTGTTAGTGTCAGAAGATCGCGAACAGGGGCTAAGACTAATCCAGAAAGAGAAGCTGAGGAAAATATTCCCGCTGATGAACCTCTAGCTGCTACGCTTGTCAGTTTCCCTGATGAAGTTCATGATCCGCTGCATATCTCCCTTAAGAAGCGGAAAGAGAAATCTCCTATAAAAGGGGCTAGCAAAAGACAGAAAGCTGGGGACTCATCTACTCAATCTGCCCTAGCTGAACCTCCTTCTCCCCCTAAGGCTCGGGGGAAGAAAAAGAAAGAAGCAATTGTTATTACTGAACAGCCCGTAGCAAAGACAAGATCTCAAACGTGTCAAATGGAGACAGGACTTTCCTCTAGGGGAACAAGGGCAACCCCTTCTCCAATCCCAAAAGAAAGTAGAATTTCTATTAAAGAGACTAGTAGAGGGCCGGTTGTGCAGGATGAACCTTCTGGAACCGGGGGATCACATCCCATATCGCTCGAGCGCAAAACAAGAAGAAAATTATTGGCAACCAAAGTTGTGCAGCAGAAAACTGTAACCTCGCCTACCCTATCAGAGCCGGGGCAGTCTCCTGATCGACCAAAACCATCACTGCCATCGCAGGATCCACTATCTCCAAAAAGTGACACTGTTATCCTTTCAGTCTAACGAGAGTTATTGGATGTTAATCCATTTGATATATACATTTTCTATTTGCAGAAACTCCAATAATCGGTGCTCCAGTTCCAGCTGCTACAGCGGATACTCCTTCGATTCCTATCTCAGAACTAGTGGTCGTAAAGATCACCATTCTCCTTTCTATACTTGCTACAGCATATGTGACGTTGCCGCCATCCACTGATGATGTTCCAGGGGTCACGAATGTCCCAGCTCTTTCTACAGATCAAACTCCTACACTCTCTCGAGAAGACGAAGAGATGATAGAAGCATTGGATGGCTGTGATTTCGATAATGAGCTGATCGAGGAAGATCCCATAGATGCTAGTTCTGATCTTGATAAAGCTGAAATAAGCCAAGATCCAATAGAGACCCAGAAAGATCAAAACTTGACGGCCAAGGATGGCCAGATCACTATTGAGGGTAAAGAGCACCCTATTGAAGATGAGGGCCATCAGAGCCCTAAAGATGATAATCAGGATCTCGATGAGCCGCAGGACGATAAGAATTCTGATGACGAAGTTGACGACGATCAAAGCCTGGACGATAATGAAGGTGATAAAGATGAAGGTGATGATGAAGAAGGCCTTGCTGAAGCTCTTGAAGATGTTTAGGGTGATGAAAACCCTGATGATGACAAGGAGGATGATAAAAACCTCACTAAAGATCTTGGAGAAACTAGGGGTGATGAAAAACCTGACATTAATATGGAGGGGATTCAAACCCCTGCTGAACAATTCTTTGACATGGAAGGGGCAAAAGTGTTAGCCCCAGGAGGCCAAGCTGAGTCAAGGGCTGGAAGCAGACATTTTGTATCGATAGGCTCAGAGGCTGGAAGCAGCTAAGCGGCTGTATCTGAGAACACCATGGTAAGGCTCATTACAGAACGAGATACCATGCCTCACAAAATTCCATATGTCGGGCTCAGGTAAATTTATGACTTTATTCACCATTGCTCCTTTGATGATGTATGATATAATGATTGTGCTTTTGGATTACAGCGGGTCATGTGGGGACAATCACTAAAGTCCTGTTGACTTCTACCTCTTTTAGCCTTATCTCCACTATGGCTCCCCTGGACATAGGAACTCATACCATGGAAGGAAGCTCTTCAAAGATGCCTGCACCAAAATCTCTTAGCGTACAAGCTGTGATTCCTCCATCTTCTACAGAAAGAGGAGCTCCTGTTGAGGTGGCAACACCTGGTGTATCGGCGATGACCAGTAGCATTATTGAAACATATACGAGTGCCTTCTTCACTTCCTTGAGCACTCAGGTACAAATGGACATAGAGAAGCAACATCCTTACGATTTAGTAAGGAGAACTTCTTCTTTTGCAATTGAAGCCATATGCGGTCTCGGCGATACTGAAAGGGTCAACTTCCTGGAGCAGATCTTGAATGACCATGAAGATCCTATCAGATCTTATCAAGAACTGACGAGAGGCAATATACAAAGACTGGTAGATTAGAGTGTGAGGCCATAGCTCGTGAATATAAAGAACGACAAGTTGCCCTAAATAATTCTGTAGTTGCCTTCTCGATACGATCTGGAGAGATGGAATCAAGCATTGCTGAGGCTACTTCTTCCGTTGAGCTTTATTAGACTGAGGCAGCGAAGAAAGAGAAAAAAGCAACTGAAAGTCAAGCTCGCCTCCAAGTGCTAGAAGCTGAAATGGCCAAGCTTCATGCATCGATCGCGGTAGTAAAATGCGTTAGGAATAAGTACTTGAATTATCTCAAGTTGCCTCATGTCGTCTGGATGATCTAATCGGCAACGGAATGACTTTCTCCAAGTTCAGGGTACAGAGATAGAATGCCAAGTTATATCACTGCAACCTTTGCAACAAGAGTCCATGAGAGACTTGGCTAGGACAAGAGTAATCACCAGGGTGGAACGAGCTGAGTCTTTGAAGAAGATGATTACCGATCTTAGCACCCAGCCTCCAAAGTGGAGTTATCTATAAGAATGACTGTAATAACTTCTTTTTTAACAATTTTTTAGGTGAATGTTATAGTCTTTTTGTGTTTGCATGATATTGCATGGAATAAAGAATTTGTGGTCTTTTATGGCTTTATTTACTTATTATGTATCTATTTAAGTCACAAGTAATATGTAGGAGTAAGAAATATGTTCAAAGGTACTGAACGTGACATATCTCTCAAAAATAACAATATTTATTATATCTGTTCAGAGGTAATGTGGACATGACATAATATAATTTTTAAGATATTATCATTTCTGGGACGACATTATCAGAGGCAATGTGGACGTCACGAGTCGTTGATGTAGATAACAGAATTTAGAGGTAATGTGTGTAGATACTAATTGTAGGAACGAGATGTAAAGCACTATACTCTAGAGGGGGGTGAATAGAGTAGGCAGCAAAAATTAGCTAATTAAAAATATTAGCAACAAGATCACAGATAATATATCACAAGTAAGTAAATGAAAAGTAGAGAGCAGAGAGCAAACGCAAACACAAGGATGTATATTGGTTTCCCTCTTGTGAGGACTAGTCCAGTCGGAAGAACTCTAGCTTCCAGTTCAATCCACTATGGAAAAATACCACAAGTTTTCATCTGAAGTTCTTACAACTTCTACAACGTGAGCTTTGATCTGAAGTACTCGACTAACTTCAATTGTAAAGTGTCTTTCTTCAATCAAGCCTCTGATTACAATTACTCTGAAACTTCTAGACCGTACCGTGTTGGCCCATTGGTCATGGTCAAACCTGATTTTAATAATTGAGCAAACTCGGTCTCGATATACGAAGCTACTCAGATGTTTACTCAAGAGTTTTTGGACACTTGGACACTGATCAAGATCGGATATCTACTAAGTTCAAGACCGAAGCTATGTTTGCCACTCAAGACTGTATTTCTTTATGCAATATAATTTTTAATTTTATTGAGTCTAGGAATACATTGTACACCCAATCGTACTGGCAAATAGGCTATCCAAAATCGTTTTTCAAAATGATCTATGTTTTTAAAAACATCCCTTATTTACAAAAGCTTCTGAAGGATTTTAAAAAGCCCAAAAATTACTTTTGAAAAACCCTGACCAACCCTGACAGAACTCGGCCCGAGTTCGGCCAGAGTTCGATTAGTGACCATTTGATTTTCGAACGTTTAAAAATTTTGGTCTCCCTTCAGTTGTGGATTGTTACATAGAGTTCTGTCCGAATTCTGCCTAAATTCTGCCAGAGTTCTGTCTTTGGAAAAACTATAAATAGAGAAGAATTCTGATCATTTCAAATTACTCATTCACTTTCATCTCTTCCCTTCTAAGCTTAAGTTTCTTTCCAAAGAGTTCTAAAAAGCTTTTATTTTCAAATCCTAAGCCAGTTACAATTCTCTAGTCAATTTGCTAATACGGTGCGGTCTAGAAGATTTCAGAGAAATTGTAATCATAGGCTTGATTGAAGAAAGACTCCTCAAAATTGAAGTTGGTCGGGTCCTTCGTATCAAAGCTCGCGTCTGTAGAAATTGCAAGGACTTCGTATGAAAACTTGCGGGATTTTCCAAAAGTGGATTCAACTGGAAGCTAGAGTTCTTCCGACTGGACTAGTCCTCACAAGAGCGAAACCAGTATACATCGATGTGTTTGCGTTTGCCTTCTGATCTCTTTTCTTTACAGTTATTACTTTATGATTATTAATATTATTTCTGTGATCTAACTGCTAACCAGTTTTTTTTAATTAGCAATATTTCGTTGCCTACTCTATTCACCCCCCTTCTAGAGTATTCTGCTTTACGACTTTTTCCTACAATTGGTACCATAGTGGGTTATAAAGGTAAAGCAAGGTAAAATTGCAGTTATATTTAATTGTTTTATAGACGCGATATTACACATGGCAACTATGAAATTCACAAGTGAAGGCCAAGCCACAAACAGACCTCCACTGTTTGACGACGTAAACTACACTTATTGGAAAACACGGATCAGTTTCTTCTTAAAATCTCTTGATTTTGACTTATAATCTATAGCTATCGATGGCTAAAAAAAGCCTTCTCGTATTACTGTTGAGGAAGTTTTAGTTGATAAACCCCATAATAAATATACTGAGGATAAAAAGAAAAAGGCCAGTCTTAACGCACGTACTATTAACGCTTTATTTTGTGCTTTAGATAGAACTGAGTTTAACAGGGTGTCGACTTGCACAATATCGAATAAAGTGTGGAAACTTCTCGAAGTAACCCACAAAGAAACAACACAAGTCAAGGAGTCAAAGATCAGCAGACTTACTCAAAAGTACAAGGCGTTCAAGATGAAGCCAAATGAATCCGTCACTCAGATGTTTACGAGATTCCTGGATATTGTAAATCCTTTGTCTGCATTAGGCAAGGAATACAGTAACCATGAGAAGATTCGTAAACTTCTATGAGCTCTCACGAAGAACTGGATTCTAAAGGCTACAGCAATCATTGAAGGAAACGACCTCTCAACAATGTCTCTGGAAACACTCATGGGTAAGCTACTCACTCATGAGTTGGAACTTCAAGACTTTGAAGATGCTACACCAAAGGAGAAGTCAGAGAAGTCGATCGCTTTTAAGGCTCAACATAGAAGAACTGTCGAAGATGATTCTGACGACAGAGACTCTGACTCTGAAGATCAAGCTCTTCTGGTAAAAAAATTCAAGAAGTTCATGAGATTCAACAAAAGAACAAAAGACAGCAACAACAACAACAACGAAGAAGATTCTATTTTCTACGGATGTAAGAAGAAATAACATATAAGTAAAGATTGTCCAACAACATCATCAACAGAAAAAGCAGCAAATATGACAAAAGCTACCTGAAGAGATCTACACCAAGAAAGTACGCTAATACAAGCATATGGCATGAGAGTGAAGCCAGCGACTCAGAAGACGAACAATCGGATGACGCTGAAAATGTATGCTTGATGGCTTGCGATCAGGTAACCACTAATCCTCTGTTTGATCCTTATGATAATTTCACCTTTTAGCAACTAGGAGAGGCTTTCAGTGACCTATTAAATGACTACAGGAAACTGCATAGTAAATATGAAACCTCTAAGAAGGTACTTAAAGAGTACAAAGGTGAGATAGGAAGACTTACCGACAACTAGCTGATGTTAGAAATAATGTTTCTTATATTGAGTCTGGTGAGCTTTCTTCTATTAAACTGTTGTTACACGAGACTACCAAGTTATCCGAAGAAAAAGACCAAACTATCATCCAGCTAAAGAAAGACCTATCTAAGAAGGGAAAGAATCTCCAGTGTGCACAAGTCAGAATGGAAACACTTACATCTGACTATACTAGATTATATGACACCTCCAAAAAGTTGGAAATTAGTTTAGAAAAATGGTCTGAAGTTGCTGCTTCCTATTCTAACACGTGTCAATTACCGAATCATCGGAACACACCCAAACCAAACACTGTCAGACCAAACCATACCAAACCAATGCCTAAGAAGACTAATGGGCATGCATTTTTCTATACTAGAAAACCAAAACCTACCAATCATGCACCTCACACTACTTTCAACACTCAACATGCAAAATATCATTATTGTGGCCTCATTGGTCATATATCCTCTGTATGTAGAATCAGAAAGTTAGTAGATTTAAATGTTTATGCATGGATACCAAAGACTAACATGTCAGGACCCTACAAGAAATGGGTACCAAGAGTTTCATCTGTAAACTGTTTTGTAGGTGGGATGCCCTTCACATGCTAGAAGCAAATGGATCCTCAACAGCGGTTGCTCACGGCACATGACCGGTGATGCATCATTATTTGCAACACTGTCGAAGAAGAATAAAGAAGGATACGTCTTCTTCGGTAATAATTTGAAAAGGTATATAATCGGTATCGGTGACATCGGTAAGGCTCCATACCCTGTGATTAAAGATGTTTGTCCAGTTACCGAGTTAAAACATAATCTACTCAGCATAAGCCATTTAGCTGATCACGATTATGGCATTAACTTCGTTAAAGACAAATGTACTATAGTTGATAGCTCGACTGACAGTACTATCTTTGAAGGTATCAGGGAAGATAACATATATGTTTTCTATCTGTTAGAAGATGCTAACAAAGCAGGTAGATTCTTGATGGCCAAGAGCATTGAGAGTCAATTATGGCATATGAGACTCGGTCATGCAAACAAGGATACAATTTTAAATCTATCCACAAAGAAGGTGGTACGCGACTTACCGGACATATCTTTCAAGAAGGATACGGTATATAGCGAATGTAAAAAGAATAAAGCTACCCGATCCATCTTTAAGTCCAAGAACATTTTAAGTACCACTAGACCTCTATAATTATTGCATATGGATTTATTTGGACCTAGTGGAATTGCTAGTCTAGGTGGTAAGTTATATGCATTTATCATTGTAGATAATTTCTCTAGATACACGTGGGTATATTTTCTTGCACGTAAGAACAATGCTTTATCAGAATTTGTCACCTTTTGCAAGAAAGTACAGAATGAAAAAGGTTTCATGATTACTCGCATTCGTAGTGATCATGGCGGCAAATTTGAGAATGCAGAGTTCAAGCAATTCTGTGGCACATATGGTTATTTGCATGAGTTTTTCTGCCCTAGGACTCCACAACAAAATGGAGTTGTGGAACGTAAGAACAGGACTCTATCTAAAATGGCTAGAGTAATGTTGAACCAATTTAGTCTACCTAGATACTTTTGGGTTGAAGCTGTCAATACAACGTGCTATATTCTCAATAGGGTTTTGATTCGACCTATATCGAAGAAGACTCCCTATTAGTTATGGTTTGATAGAACACCTACTGTTTCATGTTTTAAGATATTTGGTTGTAAATGCTTTATTCTTAATACTAAAGACAACCTGAGTAAATTTGATGAAAAGGCCGATGAATGTATCTTTTTAGGTTATGCGGCAAAGAGCAAAGGGTACAGAGTCTTCAATAAGAGAACCATTATCATCAAAGAATCAATTAATGTCAAGTTTGATGAACTAAATCAACATTCCGTCGATGACGATAATGAAGACGTAAGTACACCAAGTACAGCTACTACAAAACCTTCACACAAAGATGCAGAACCTTCACACCAAGCACCAGCTGAGTCTTCAAGCAAATCACATACAGAACCAGAAACCAGAACCAATAATCCTGAGGATATGCCAAAAGAGATGAGATTCTTAGCAGATCATCCAAAGGACTTAGTAATTGGTGAGATTACTAAGGGTGTAAGTACTCGTTCCTTTATAAAGATATAGCTTCCTATGTTGCTTTTATCTCACAGCTTGAACCCAAAAACATTGAAGAAGCATGTAGTGATAATTTTTGGTCAGATGCTATACAAGAGGAATTAAACTAATTCGAACGGAATCAAGTTTGGGAACTTGTTCACAAGCCCATTGATCATCCGGTCATTGACACCCGTTGGGTATTCCGAAACAAACTGAACAAGAATGGTTTAGTGACTCATAATAAGGCTCGACTCGTAGTTCAATGATACAATCAAGAACAATGTATCGAATACGATGAGACTTATGCCCCAGTTGTGAAATAAAAATTGTCTCAACTTTATCAGATTGTACGAGCTTTAGTTAACAAGTCAAACTGCGCCTGATGGGGTTGCGCCTAGGCGCAACTTAATGTATAGGCATGTGGCAGCTTTTGAGAAAAAGTTATTCAGATTGCGCCTAGGCGCAAATAAAAAATTTGTTTAGATTGTGCCTAGGCGCAACTCATAAGACGTACAGGACAGTTGTCAATCCAATCTCCTCGAACGGCACAATTCGAGGGATTCGAAGAGATTTTCTTTGTTTTCTGTGTTGTCAGTTGTCAGTGCTGTCAGGTAATAATGGCCATTAAATGTCAGAAGCCACGTAGACTTTGGCACAATATGACTGGGCACAGTCTGATATATATGGAGCAACATAATCAGTGGCGCAGTTTAATCTCTAAGCTTCATATCAATGGCGTAGCTTGATTTTTGAGGCGCAACTTAATTGTTGAGTAGTAAATAAATGGTGCAACTTGATTTTTAGGCCCTATATATTGCTGGTAATGGGATGTTCATCTTTGTCGAGGTTAGGCATCTAAAAGCCTAGTTGTTTGAATTTGTCAGTACTATCCTCGGTTGTCCTGGCACTTACTATAAAGTAGGCCCAATCTTGGAATTGTATGGGTCCGATCCACATGCTAACTATAGGTACCAAGTTTGATTTGTATGTATCTATAGTCAATGCATCTGAAGTACCCAAGGGCATTTTGAGTGGTTCGCGACGAAAGCGCTCTATGAAAAGTTTAGCAGTTTCATTAGGCCTTTGTTTGATTTTGATAAGGGCCGACATGGTCATATTGTTTGTTCCCTCATAGAACCATTCCAGGAATATTTGTTTCAGTGCTGCAAAATATGTTATGCAGCCATTTGGCAAGCTACGATACCAGTCATATTCAACGCCTGCCAAACACCCAAGAATACTCTAGTGAATAGAGCATCGTTCTGTTGAAGCTGGTCAGTCATCACTTCGAAATGGTTGAGATATTGACTCGAAGATGAACTACCGTCAAATAGCATTATGGTTGGCGGCTTGTACTTAGGTGGAAATGGAACTTCCTTCCACTCTACAGGATAGAGTTGTTTTATCCCTAAATTCTGTAGACCATCATTTTGCTTAAAAGCTTCAAACTAATTTCGTAGAAGCTTGACTGCCTCAAGAAAATCTTCTAATGTCTGAGGAGTGGCAGATTGGTTTGATGTGTTAGGAGGTGGAACCGCATGATAAGCACCACCCCCAGCACCAGACTGACTTGGAGTAGCCTGAGCTGGTATGGTAGCATTGAGAGGGAATTGTACCCCCAAGTCGGTGTTGAAAGGTGTAGATGCTGCTATGTGTTCTTGGGTTGGAATTAGATTCGCAACGGGTGGAACAATGGGTTGTGCTACAATCATGGTATGCATACTTGTAACTATTTCAGCCATGGTTTTCAAGTTAGCTTCTAAGGCAGCGATCCTCTGTTCTTGACTGGCGGAATTGGAAGCATCTTGTTCCTCATTAGTGATGCAGGCAGTCACTTCTCTAGCTACTGAAGATGAACTCGTGGATAAGATAGTCCGATCAGAGTCTTCACTATCGACATCGAAGTCAGGTAGAGATCTACCCCTAAGATAAGGAGTGGGAAGATTCCTTTGACCGAGGAAGTCTCGGTTTCTTGACCTTGTGATTTGGTAGACTCCTTCGTCAGAGTCACGAATTCGATTAAGGTATTGCTGACTAGGATTACAAAATGCATTATGTCTTAGATGTTTTCCACCTCCAATACTGCGGGACGTCATGTTGATCGAAGCATACAACAATTTATCTTTTTCCACCATAATTAGCTCAGGAGTCCGAGTATAATTCAAGCGGTCAAAGACAAACCATTTGGCTGATTGACAACAACACTTGATTACTATCTCATGGTGTTGATTACAGTGATGTTCCTGATGTAGAGTTACAGGTGTATGAGATGGTCCTATAATCTTTCGCTTTTGTACAAGAATCTCGCGGAGATCAGTTACAGTAATAGGAGTTCGAGAAGAAGAAACAGGTACATGTTCTCTTATTATGTTAGGAATATGGTTCATGTTTTTGAGTTTTCGTATTCCTTGTGTGTACAAAGAATTGTTGAGTTCATTGGCATAAGTGAAAGGATTCTTGATTTTAGAAGATTTTACTGTGCACAGTTTAGTAGATGGCGTAGATTATGTCTGGTGTATTATATGACGTGATGAAGTTGGTTTGTTATGCGCTGGTTAAGATAGGTGCACATGTCAGAGTTATGTGCCACTTGCCTGTCTGTCTGAGACACCATCAGTTTTTCCTGCTTGGATCTTGATATACACAGGGTAGGGAGATCCTGGCTTTGGCTTGATTGACACTGGCCAGCTTGATGAGGAATGGGTAAGATGCCCTATTGTTCTGCACACACTGTTCCAACGTGTTTGGCATGGCACATATGGACACAGGAAGTGAACTTTGAGTATAGTCTATTTTTTTGGCATTTATTTGATTATCTCTGCCAATAGAAGTAGATTTTCTACTCAGATTTGGCATTGATTGGCATAGAGGCTCAATCAGATGCATTCTCCACTAAGTCTAGGACTGGAGAAGAATAATAAGAGGCCATAAGGCACTTTCCTTTGTTCAACGCAGAGGCAGTGATTAGTAGATTCTCCACCAAGTTTGGAACTTAAGAGGAGTGAGGAGTGGCCACATGAAACTTTCCTTTGTTCTGCGCAAAGGCAATGGTTGGCGCGCTCTTGAGGGAATGAGAGATGGCCATATGGTGCTGCCCTTTGATTGGCGTTGAGGCAGTGATTGGCGCTCTTTCCACCAAGTTTAGAACTGGTGAAACTACAGAGCATTTTCCCTTGCTTTCCACAGGAGTTATGATTGGCGCACTGGAGGACTTTGGAGTCCAGATGGTGCAAGTTTTCCTGTCTTTGGAGACAACAGTAGATGCACACTTTGTACCCCTACCGCCAATTATGGCTTCGTAGGCTGTTTGGTCGACTTTTACGACCAAAGTCTTCTGCGTCGAGCCGACCGACGCAACATTGTATTGAGTTGTCACTTTATCGTCAGAGGAGAAAGTCGTCCCCAGCAGAGTCACCATTTTGTTTGCGAGAACAAAAGTTTTCCAAGAAAACTAGTTTTACTACCAAAATAAGTCATATCAGCGACGTAATTAGCGACGCCAACTTAAAACGTAGCCAATATTTTTGGTTTTAGCGACGCCAAATCTAAGCGTCACAATACGTCGCTGGTAGCGACATACAGCGACATATTGCGACTACCTATGGTCTAATAAAAACCAACGTCGTTGATTTGTCGGAAAACGTCGCTAGTTTTATCAGTTCAGCGACGTTTAGCGTCGCAAAGATTATAACGTCGTCGAATATTAAACCAATACCGACGCTTTACGACGTATTTCGGGCGTCGCTAATTTCTGCTAAATAGGGTTTTCTCGGTTCCACTTTTCATTTCTCCCTCTCCCCAAATTTTTTATTCCCGCCCCTCTTCTTCCGACCTCGACGACAGCCCGACCCCCTTCCCTCCGGCGCCGCTCATCATCCTCCTCCACCGCGAACTCCTTCTCCTCCCTCCGGCGAGCCCCTTTCCCTCCTCCTCCTCCACCGCGAGCCCCTTCTCTTCCTCCACCGCGAGATCCTCCTCCTCCACCGCCGCGAGGAGACTGAAGGTAAACCCTAACCCTAATTAAGGTGTTTTTCGTGTCCAAAATGGACACGGAGACATGTGTTCACTGATACAGTATGTTCGTGAGGTTTTGGACACTTTGTGTCCATTTGTTGGACACATGGACACCCGCAAGCATGCATATATATGTATTTCACCTCTGTACACTTAATCCCCTCCTCCTCCACTACCGAACTTGTCCTCCTCCTCCTCTTCCACCACCGTGAGGAGACTGAAGGTAAACCCTAACCCTAATTGAGGTGATTTCGTGTCCAAAATGGACACGGAGATACGTTACGACCATATGTTCACTGATACAGTGTGTTCGTGAGGTTTTGGATACTTTGTGTCCATTTGTTCGACACGTGGACACCCCCAAGCATGCATATATATATGTATTTTACCTCTGTACACTTAATCCCCTACATACACTTGTGTATTTTCGTATTAATTTGGATTTGCATATTGGGTTTGGGTTTCGATATAGTGTTTGATACATTGTTTCACCTTGCAACATTCCTACACTTATTTTAGACAACAAGTATATGAACCAATTAGTCAACATCTATTTGTTGAAGTATGGTACTCCATTCTTCGTAAGTTCTAGCTATATATGTCTCAAGATCCAATACTCAAAAATCCCAAGAAGAAGAAGAAGAAAAGAATAAAATGACATCGCTCAACACCCTATGACAACTCTTTGTAGAATTGTGTTAAAGTGTGAGTTCTACAGTATGAGTTCTACAGTATGGTTCTTTTTGTAGAATAAAATGACATTGCTCAATCCTATCGATCCTCCATACAAGTCTTCCTTCATCTATTGTCTTAAAGTGTGAGTTCTACAGTATGGTTCTCTTTGTACAATTGTGTCTTATTTTAGACAACAAGGGTTTCTAATTTTTATAGGTAACATGGCAACATGTGTAAGGGAACATATAGGTGTGTGTTTGTGTTTGAAAGGGAGTGTCACAAGAGTAAGGCGTGAGCATGTGTTAGTATTTTGAGATGTGAGAGTGTTTGTTCTATTGAGGTTAGTACCAACTGGCAAGTTAGGTTAAAAGAACCTGAGAACTATGGTGTGGTTGTATACATCATGTATATGTATGTGTGTGTCTAGTGGGAGAAAGGGGGAGGGTTAACTAGTACCAGGTATTTGGAGAGGAGGGAGAGTTTATACTAGTATATATAGACTAATATCCTAAAACTTGACTTATACAACTTAGAAATGGCTAGTTTGACCAAGTTGGACTAGTTTAGCTTAGAGTTGGCTCGGTTGGACTATACATAATATATAGACTAATTGTCACGACCCGGTCCCAATTGCTTGGGTCGAATCGGATCATGCCCAGCCTGCACCGTTGTTGAGACGGCGGCAGTAAGCTGTTCAGTAGCAGGTAACCATACAACAACACTATATTTGTCACAACTCAACATTCGGAAATTTAAAACTTTATTAAACTTTTACATGAAATAAAAGATACAACTTAAACCATTTTTTTTATACATCATGAATAAAAGAAAACTCTAGGCAAACAGCTCAGCAATCTCGAATTCCTCGTCTTGGGATCGCGTAACAAAGCCTCATCATTGATACCTAAAATGTTGGGTCTCCAGTCAGGAGGGAGCAAAGTACAATTACGAATATCCAATAATTCAAATAATAATTTGAAATTTGCAATGTTAAACAATTTGAAATACTTTAACAATATTTTTCACAATTCTACAATTGAAAACAATGTGATTTGAGTAGGTAACGAACTATGACCGGCTTGGGATGATTCAATTATATCCTAATGATACGGTCCGGCCTATCCTCGTGTATAGGAGGAATCAGCTCGCACAATCAATGATGCAATATAGGGGTATTGGTCATAGACGCTACACTACTCCCCCAATATCCCGAGTCAATCAGATTCAATCAATGAGTCAATATTCGAACTCTAGGAGAGAGTTCCGTGTAGCAATGTGGTTTAAAATTGCAATAAAACAATTACTAGATAAATTACCAAATAGACATAACTGCACTTGCCTTTGTTTTAGAATGACTGGATAGACGAGTCGGTACCGAGGAACTAGGTCAAACACTTCCTCGAAATCCTACATTTGAGATTCCAGACTTAGAAACAATATTCAACCCATATCTAGATGTGCTAGTTACAATCTCTAGTAGTAATGTCCTAATCAGGTTTTAAGTTGTATTAATCTACAGCTAACGTTTACGTCGCAACTACGTGCGTTAAACCGGTTAATTGGATTATTTGAAAATAACACGAGAATCAATTTAACTTGGGAAAACTTTGAGTTTTTGTAATATATTTATAAAAATACAATTTCTTTTAGCGATAAACCGTGAATTAATAATATTTTATTCATTTTAACTAAATTCGTAATTAACCAGTAATCGCGATCTAATCTACGATTTATGCGACTAACCAAAAACCACCCAAATTACATCCACCAGAAAAAGAAAAAATAAAATAAACTACGCTACACAATACAGTGGCACAGCTAATGGTCCTAGGGTGGGCTTATACCCTGTACAATTTTCTTTTACATCAAATAAGAGAAAAGTGATTTAATTAATAAATAAAGTGCAGTAATTAAATAACTATAATATATAGCCTAAATATTAAATAAAATAATTAAAAATGAAAGCTACGAGTCTCAGACTCGGTCCATTCCTCAAAATTCGGCTAATACCCCAACGTCCGGTCGGACCGGTGCGTTTGTATTTTGCCGGGGCCCACAGACCGGTACGGTCGTCGCCCGAAAATCAGTTTAGAAATTCATTTTCGAAAGCCAGTTTTTGAAATCAATATAAATATAGTTTTTGTAAAAATTTGGGCAGCACTTCCTCTATTTCGGGACAAACCCAAAACTGGGAAATGCGCCACGGAAAACCTACAAATATTCCATCCCAAATAATAATCCCAAAATATCCACCGAAACTAATTTCCAACACCACCAGAATAATTCCCAAACAACCGAATTTTCCCGAAATATTCGGGAATCCCAAAAACAAACCAAACCACACCAAACCAGCAGATAAAGCACAGGAAAAAAATACGCTAACGCAGCTAATCGAAAATATTACGCAGCTAACCGGATTTCCCAAAGGGAAACCGGGGACCGATTCTTATCATGGACTCTACGGGAGGGACGAACTACTGTGATTAACAAGAATTTACCAAATTCTGTTGGCGAAGAGCCGCGGGAAAAGCTTGGGAAAAACCCGAAACGAAGTTCGACAGCAGGTCGCAGATCTGGACAGCAACGTCGCGAATCCCGGACAGCAAAACTTCACAGATCCAGACTCAACCACGCACCGAAGAGGGGCGGAAGAGTCTGCGGGAGAGAGGGGATCCGCGGGAGAGGGCTCGCGAGCAGATCTGGCTCGCGGGAAACGGCAGCAGCACACCGGAAGGGCGCGGCCAAGGAAAACGGCGCGCGGACAGTGGCGGTGGGGAGCCGCGGAAATCAGCGGGAAACGCCGGCGGGGTCGCGCTGGACGGCGGGGGACAGCGAAGAACCGCGAACAGCGGCTGCGGCGCTGGGGCGGCGGAGCACTGACAGCGCGGGGGCGCGCTGTCGGCCGAGGTCGATGACGGGGACGGCTGCGACGGGGAGATCCGCCGGGGAGCTCGCGCACAGAGGCGCTGGCCGCGGAGCTAGGGCAGCGGCGGGGAAGCGGATCGCCGGAGAGGCGACGGAAAAGCGGATCTGGACAGCGGGGTACGCTGTCGGAGTCGGTCGGAAGACCCACGCGCGCGTGGAGAGGGGCGCACGGCCGCTGGCTTCGCCGGAAATGGTCGGCGAAC
Organism: Iris pallida; assembly: GCA_029216955.1. Classification (NCBI taxonomy): domain Eukaryota; kingdom Viridiplantae; phylum Streptophyta; class Magnoliopsida; order Asparagales; family Iridaceae; genus Iris; species Iris pallida. The sequence continues at coordinate 10,722,994 of JANAVB010037219.1, forward strand.
AGGGACAGCGCCGGGTGGCGCGGGGGAGGCGGCCGCTCGGGACGAAAGGGGGCGCGGCCTCGGATGGCCGGGAAGCGCCGGACTCGGCCGCGCAAGGGGCGGCGCTGGTCGGGGCGGTCGCGGGTGGCCGCGCGGGGGAACGGCGACGGGGCGGATCGGCGGTCGCCAGAGGCGCGGCTGCGGGCGGATGGCGACGGCTTCGCCGGACGGGAAACAGCCGGGCTAGGGCTAGGTGAAAGTGGGGAAGATGGGTTTGCTCCATAGATGGAGATGGGTGTACGGAAGAGAGAGAGTTTATTCTTCTGTTGAAGAGATGGGAGAATGGATGAGTAAATAAAGGGTGGTGGAATGAAAACGTGTGGATAGAAGTGAATTTATTCTCTGTAATGAGAATAAAGAGTGAGGGAAGTTGGAGTGGTGATGGTGGGATGGGAGTTATAAGAGGGGGAAGTGGAAGAGTTTGTGTGGAGTAAATAAAGGGGAGTTAAGAATGTGAAACGAGGGGTTAACAAAACGTGTGGAGAAAGAGTCCACAGGTCGGGTAGATCTAGGAAAGGGGTTTGCAGGTTGGGAAAATGGATCGGTCTCGCGGGTTGGGCTGGGTCAGCAACCAAAAACCCAATTCTTTATTATTTAGAAAATAGTTTCAGCCCAAAATAATAATATTAATAATTATAACATTAATAATAATAACAATATTAATACTTAAAATTTAACCAAAGTTGTTATTATTATTATTATTATTATTTTTTTAAAAATACAACTAAATTAATTATTCTAATAAAATAGACTATGGGTTTCACAACCTTCCCTCCTTAGAAAATTTCGTCATCGAAATTAAAAGGCAGGTAGGAGAATCAAACAGGTACGGGTACTACGCCCGTAACTCAGGTCCAAAAAAATAAGAATTTCCAAAGCAGTCGTGGATGAGACGGTTTAGGGATAAGTTTTATTTATGATATCATCCATGCAGAAAAATACAAAAGCGGACCAAAGTACACGAGGTTGATCAGACCATCATGCACCGGTCCTGATTAGACAATATATTAGTGGGTGCACCCAATAAAATACCGTCATGATCAAGCTTGAAAAAAAAATAGCTTGCAAAACTAGGCTAACTTAGCAGCATCAGTCAAGTTTAGAATGAAAAGATAAGGAATAGGAGTTTAAATGATGGCTCAAATTCTGATCTTCTCATCTCTGACTAGACTTACAACTGATTTCTCTGGCACTGAAAGGTTGATTCCAATCTTCAGTTCTGAATTATCCAAAATGTGACTCGGATCCGAAATGTAACGTCTGAGCTGTGACGTAGAAGACGTTGCAACCTCTCAAGATTAGCTGGTAGAGCTAACTGGTATGCTACTTCCAACTCGTCCTAAACTTCAAATGGCCTGATGTACCTGGCCTCAATTTCCAGCTCCGTCAAAACTGATTGTTCCTCTGGTAGGAGAAAACTTCACCAAATGCATTTTGGTCTTCCCAAGACCTACCAAAATCTAAGACGCAAAAATCTCAATACATCTTCAAGTGTCTGGATTGACCTCTCTGCTTGCTCGTCCCGCGGTACTCCATGAATCCGGTAGATGTGCCTCTCGTGCAATGCTGCCAACTTCTTAGTGGATAAACCAACTTTGAAAGTGTGCTGACTTAGTCAGTCGGTTTTTTAAAATCCAATTGGTGCCCTTCCCTCCTTGGGAACAAGGCAATCCCTACTCAAAGTTCATTGTTATATGCTTCTACTTCCACTCCGAATTGTCCAGCGGCTCCAACAAACTTGTTGTTCTTGCTAAATTCCTCATGTTGACAAATTCACATCTAATCCCATACCTGGAATTGTCCTTCTTTATTCCATAACACCAATCAATGGAGGCATATTCCGATACATCTTATTATCTCCTGAATATATGGAATACTGCGACTGGTGCATTTCTTCCTTCAACTCGTTCCTCCGTTTGCCAGCCGATACGCAAATTCTCGCACCATTCTTCAGAGTTCCAATGCTGATTAATTTAGAAACCCTCAAGTGTTCTTGCCAACACTTGATCTCTAAGACTGCAAAGTGCCTCGTTTTGAAACTACGTCATCTTGATTTTGTCCATCAGCCTCGAACTTCATCAATACTGAATCAGCATCCATCTTCGTCCTTCTATCTCCAGGTAGTATAACCTCCAGTCCAAACTTCTCGATGTCTTCTAGCAGGTGCTAGTCCTTGGTTAAGAACTTTGCCATCAGTATCGACCAAGTGCAACAGCGACCGCATTAGCCTTACCTGAATGGTACTGCAAGTTGATGTCGAAATCCTTCATCTGCTTCAGCCATCTTCTTAGTCTAACATTCAGCCCTTCCTGAGTGAAGACATATTTCAGGCTTTGGTAGTCCGTACATATTTTCACTCCCTTTCCATAAAAATCCTGCTTCCATAGCTTCAAAGTAAAAATAATTGCAGCAATTCAAATTTAGGTGTGGGATGATTCTTCTCATGAGTCTGTAGTTGCCTACACGTGTAAGCAATTACTTTCCCATGTTGTCGAAGAACGCAACCCAGTCCTTTCCAGAGGCATTACCGTAAATTGAGTAACCACCGGTTCCTGCGGGTAGCGCAAGGATTGGTGTAGTGGTAAGTCTCTTCTTCAGCTCCTCAATGCCGCCTGGCAAACTTTCGTTCAGATGAACTCTTCATTCTTCCGAGTGAGCTTCGTCATCGGCTCAGCAATCTTGGCGAAATCCTTCACGAACTTCTGATAGTAGCCAGCCAAGTTCAAGAAACTTCTGAATTGAACTTGGGATTTACCACTCTTCAACAGCAGCTATCTTCCATCGAAATTTCTTCTCTTGACAACATGGCCAATAGTCCACCTTGTCAAAGAAAAATCCACGTTCAGATAACTTACCATAAAACTTCTTTTTCCTCAAAGTTTCCAAAACTTCCTCAGATGTTCTTCATGCTCTTCTTCAGTCTTCGAATATATATCAGAATGTTATCTATGAAGAAGATAAACTGATTCAAATACTCATAAAAAATCTCTGTTCATGAGATTCATGAACACAGCAGAAGCATTTGTCAGTCTAACGTCCTGACCAGAGAAAACTACCCATACTTGGTATTTAAACGCCGTCTTGGAAATGTCCTCTTTCCTGACTTTGATTTGATGGTAGTCAAATCTTAAGTCAAACTTCGAAACACCCTAACTCTACACAAACAGATCAAACAGATCCTCGATCCGGGCAGAGAGTACTTGTTCTTTAGTATCTGGTAATCGATGCACATTCGTTGTTCCATCCTTCCGGAGCACAAACAAGATAGGTACTCCCTAAGGTGAATTTCCACTCTGAATAAATCCTAGAGCCTTCATTGATCTGGTCCTTCATCTTCTATGAACCCCGAGTCTGCATCATGCCTTAATGTAGGAGGCAAGGTCTGCTGGATAGGAAGAGAGTCCCTAGGTTGTGGCCTAACAGGCGTTGCTGGGATAGGTATTCGGGTATGATGAAAAGATAAGGGGCAATTCTTTACCCGATGTTTAACAGATCCATATGCCAAACATTGTCCCAAACTCTTGCGGCAACTAACGGTCTGATGACCAGGCCTCTTGCAGTAGTTACAAGCCCATAGCTTCTTACGACAAGGCTGCCGGAAGTAGAGTACTTGATGGGACCCAAATATCTTCTAGTTTCAAGGGTATCCTTTCTATGACAAAAGTTCTGCTCTAACTTGGTTGGGGATAACTAAGGTTACATCATGACGTTCTTCATATCTTCTCTCGTGATATTCTTCTGTTCCTGCTGGGCTTCATCTTGAGCTTTCTGGAACTCCAGGATTTCTTGAAATAGGACAACCATTTGGAAGATGATTGCTGGTACTAGTGGAGCGACAAAAATGAATACTCCACCAAGGAAATACAATTCAGTTTGAGATGAGGTAGGAATCGCCAGTGTAGGAAAAACTTCACTGGATGCACTATGAGGACGGTCAAACAGCCGCGAGGGAAAAGACCCTGGGCTTGGTTGAGGAGATGGGGTATGATCCGGAGATGACACCTCATCGCCAGCAGGATTTGGTCAACGGTCATTCTCTGGAAGGTTTAGGACGCACACATAAGCAAGGTATCCTACCAGTCTATAATCAAACAAAAATATTTATTTATAATATATTTCGGTCCTATGTTGTGACAAATTGATGTTCTAGTGTTCTAATTGTTTCTAAATATGTTTTCCTAAGTTGTTGTTCAGACCTGCATGGGCCACCACTAAAAACATGTCACGACCCGGTCCCAATTGCTTGGGTCGAATCGGATCATGCCCAGCCTGCACCGTTGTTGAGACGGCGGCAGTAAGCTGTTCAGTAGCAGGTAACCATACAACAACACTATATTTGTCACAACTCAACATTCGGAAATTTAAAACTTTATTAAACTTTTACATGAAATAAAAGATACAACTTAAACCATTTTTTTTTATACATCATGAATAAAAGAAAACTCTAGGCAAACAGCTCAGCAATCTCGAATTCCTCGTCTTGGGATCGCGTAACAAAGCCTCATCATTGATACCTAAAATGTTGGGTCTCCAGTCAGGAGGGAGCAAAGTACAATTACGAATATCCAATAATTCAAATATTAATTTGAAATTTGCAATGTTAAACAATTTGAAATACTTTAACAATATTTTTCACAATTCTACAATTGAAAATAATGTGATTTGAGTAGGTAACGAACTATGACCGGCTTGGGATGATTCAATTATATCCTAATGATACGGTCCGGCCTATCCTCGTGTATAGGAGGAATCAGCTCGCACAATCAATGATGCAATATAGGGGTATTGGTCATAGACGCTACACTACTCCTCCAATATCCCGAGTCAATCAGATTCAATCAATGAGTCAATATTCGAACTCTAGGAGAGAGTTCCGTGTAGCAATGTGGTTTAAAATTGCAATAAAACAATTACTAGATAAATTACCAAATAGACATAACTGCACTTGCCTTTGTTTTAGAATGACTGGATAGACGAGTCGGTACCGAGGAACTAGGTCAAACACTTCCTCGAAATCCTACATTTGAGATTCCAGACTTAGAAACAATATTCAACCCATATCTAGATGTGCTAGTTACAATCTCTAGTAGTAATGTCCTAATCAGGTTTTAAGTTGTATTAATCTACAGCTAACGTTTACGTCGCAACTACGTGCGTTTGATTAAACCGGTTAATTGGATTATTTGAAAATAACACGAGAATCAATTTAACTTGGGAAAACTTTGAGTTTTTGTAATATATTTATAAAAATACAATTTCTTTTAGCGATAAACTGTGAATTAATAATATTTTATTCATTTTAACTAAATTCCTAATTAACCAGTAATCGCGATCTAATCTACGATTTATGCGACTAACCAAAAACCACCCAAATTACATCCACCAGAAAAAGAAAAAATAAAATAAACTACGCTACACAATACAGTGGCACAGCTAATGGTCCTAGGGTGGGCTTATGCCCTGTACAATTTTCTTTTACATCAAATAAGAGAAAAGTGATTTAATTAATAAATAAAGTACAGTAATTAAATAACTATAATATATAGCCTAAATATTAAATAAAATAATTAAAAATGAAAGCTACGAGTCTCAGACTCGGTCCATTCCTCAAAATTCGGCTAATACCCCAACGTCCGGTCGGACCGGTGCGTTTGTATTTTGCCGGGGCCCACAGACCGGTACGGTCGTCGCCCGAAAATCAGTTTAGAAATTCATTTTCGAAAGCCAGTTTTTGAAATCAATATAAATGTAGTTTTTGTAAAAATTTGGGCAGCACTTCCTCTATTTCGGGACAAACCCAAAACTGGGAAATGCGCCACGGAAAACCTGCAAATATTCCATCCCAAATAATAATCCCAAAATATCCACCGAAACTAATTTCCAACACCACCAGAATAATTCCCAAACAACCAAATTTTCCCGAAATATCTGGGAATCCCAAAAACAAACCAAACCACACCAAACCAGCAGATAAAGCACAGGAAAAAAATACGCTAACGCAGCTAATCGAAAATATTACGCAGCTAACCGGATTTCCCAAAGGGAAACCGGGGACCGATTCTCATCATGGACTCTACGGGAGGGACGAACTACTGTGATTAACAAGAATTTACCAAATTTCGTTGGCGGGGAGCTGCGGGAAAAGCTTGGGAAAAACCCGAAATGAAGTTCGGCAGCAGGTCGCAGATCTGGACAGCAACGTCGCGAATCCCGGACAGCAAAACTTCACAGATCCAGACTCAACCACGCACCGAAGAGGGGCGGAAGAGTCTGCGGGAGAGAGGGGATCCACGGGAGAGGGCTCGCGAGCAGATCTGGCTCGCGGGAAACGGCAGCAGCACACCGGAAGGGCGCGGCCAAGGGAAACGGCGCGCGGACAGTGGCAGTGGGGAGCCGCGGAAATCAGCGGGAAACGCCGGCGGGGTCGCGCTGGACGGCGGAGGACAGCGAAGAACCGCGAACAGCGGCTGCGGCGCTGGGGCGGCGCAGCACTGACAGCGCGGGGGCGCGCTGTCGGCCGAGGTCGATGACGGGGACGGCTGCGGCGGGGAGATCCGCCGGGAAGCTCGCGCACAGAGGCGCTGGCCGCGGAGCTAGGGCAGCGGCGGGGGAGCGGATCGCCGGAGAGGCGACGAAAAAGCGGATCTGGACAGCGGGGTACGCTGTCGGAGTCGGTCGGAAGACCCACGCGCGCGTGGAGAGGGGCGCACAGCCGCTGGCTTCGCCGAAAATGGTCGGCGAACAGGGACAGTGCCGGGTGGCGCGGGGGAGGCGCGGGGAACCGGCCGCTTGGGACGAAAGGGGGCGCGGCCTCGGATGGCCGGGAAGCGCCGAACTCGGCCGCGCAAGGGGCGGCGCTGGTCGGGGCGGTCGCGGGTGGCCGCACGGGGGAACGGCGACGGGGCGGATCGACGGTCGCCAGAGGCGCGGCTGCGGGCGGATGGCGACGGCTTCGCCGGACGGGAAACAGCCGGGCTAGGGCTAGGGCTAGGTGAAAGTGGGGAAGATGGGTTTGCTCCAGAGATGGAGATGGGTGTACGGGAGAGAGAGAGTTTATTCTTCTGTTGAAGAGATGGGAGAATGGATGAGTAAATAAAGGGTGGTGGAATGAAAACGTGTGGATAGAAGTGAATTTATTCTCTGTAATGAGAATAAATAGTGAGGGAAGTTGGAGTGGTGATGGTGGGATGGGAGTTATAAGAGGGGGAAGTGGAAGAGTTTGTGTGGAGTAAATAAAGGGGAGTTAAGAATGTGAAACGAGGGGTTAACAAAACGTGTGGAGAAAGAGTCCACAGGTCGGGTAGATCTAGGAAAGGGGTTTGCAGGTTGGGAAAATGGATCGGTCTCGCGGGTTGGACTGGGTCAGCAACCAAAAACCCAATTCTTTATTATTTAGAAAATAGTTTCAGCCCAAAATAATAATATTAATAATTATAACATTAATAATAATAACAATATTAATACTTAAAATTTAACCAAAGTTGTTATTATTATTATTATTTTTTTTTTAAAAATGCAACTAAATTAATTATTCTAATAAAATAGACTATGGGTTTCACACTAATATCCTAAAACTTTACTTCTACAACTCAGCCTATATAAAATATTGTAGACACGGGTGATATACCGCCGCGATAATCTCTGACCACCGCACGCACAAACACGCGAAAGAAAAGTTAGCAATGCGAAAAGAAGATGACAGATAATCTCTGACCATTTAACGTAAAATGTCATGTGTACATATACTGCAGAAAGTGTAGACTGTATGAACTGACAATTGTATATCATTCACTACCTTGATGTATCTATCTTACAGAATTATGGAGCTGAATTACTATCTGCGAAATCGTACTTGGATGTACAACCGTCATCCGGATGACATGTGCGGTGTACGGGATGAATTCATAGAGGGTGTACACCAGTTCCTGCAGTTTGCCAAGGCGTTCCCTCAGTACATGGACGGTACCAAAATTAAGTGTCCGTGTGTGAGATGTCGCAACTTGAAATATCATCCAGAAGTGGATGTCACGTATCATTTATACTCGAAGGGTTTTATGTCGAATTACTATCAGTGGAGCAAGCACGGAGAACTTGTGTCTTTAGTATCGGAGTACGAGCCTTATGTGGATGTCCACAACAACGCTCCTTACGACGATGGGTTGGTGAACATGGTTTTCGACGCGGCCGGGCCTAGTTTCGATCCGGATGATCATGATGCACCTGAGGAGGCACCGAACCCCGATGCTGTACAGTTCATGGAGTTGTTGGAGAATGCAAGGACTCCATTATATCCTGGTTATGAGGATCATTCACCGTTGGAGGTGGTTACAAGATTGTTGAGCATCAAGTCCGATTTTAATATGTCGCAAGATTGCTACAACCGTCTTATGGAGTTGCTTATAGAAATATTGCCTGAGGGTGCGAAGTTGCCTAAAAACTTCTACCGGTCTAAGAGGATGGTTAGATCGCTCTATATGGGATACGAAAAAATCGATGCCTGTCGCAACGGGTGCATGTTGTACTACAAAGACGACAAGGATGAAGACGCCTGCAGATTTTGTGGTGTCGATCGCTACAAGGCATATGGTAGAAAAAGTCTGTCGGTGCCAGGAAGCCTACCTCTTTGATGCACTACTTGCCGTTGACGCTGCGGTTGCAGCGGTTGTTTATGGTGAAGGAAACTGCAGAAAACATGAGTTGGCATAAGCGGGAACATACCGAAGGAGTGTTGGATCACCCATCTAATGGAGAAGCATGGAAGCACTTTGATCGAGAGTATCCAGATTTTGCTTTTGATCCGCGTAATGTCAGATTGGGTCTCTGTTCCGACGGTTTTACCCCATTTGGACTTTCGGGATCCCAGTATTCATGTTGGCCTGTGATCGTCACCGCGTACAATCTACCGCCTTGGATGTACATGAAGACTACGTATATGTTTCTTACCGTTATTATCCCAGGTCCGAACAATCTAAAAAGGAATATCGATGTGTATTTACAGCCGTTGATTGATGAGTTGAATCAGCTGTGGGAAGTAGGTTCCAACACGTACGATGTATCTAGAAAACAAAATTTTCGGATGCGGGCAGCACTTATGTGGACCATCAACGACTTTTTGGCCTATGGAATATTATCTGGATAGAGCATGCATGGTCGTCTTTCATGTCCGTATTACATGGACAGCACTAAGGCTTTCCGTTTGAAACACGGAGGCAAACCGTGCTTCTTCGATTGTCATCGACAATTCCTGCCGAAGGATCATCCATACCGGAGGAACAGGAATGCTTTTCGTGCTGGCGTTGTGGAGAAGGCTAATCCTCCACTAAGGTAGACCGGATACACGATATGGAAGAGGTAAAAGATTTACCAAGAGCTATTGAGCAGCCTACTACGGGCTACAAGTGTGACGGATTTGGTCGCACTCATAACTGGACGAAGAGGAGTATATTCTGGGATCTTCCATATTGGAGCACCAATCTGATTAGACATAACCTTGATGTCATGCATATCGAGAAAAATGTGTTTGACAACACAATTAATATTGTAATGGACGTAAAGGGGAAGACGAAAGACAATCCAAAGGCTAGATTGGACTTGGAAGAAATATGTAGACGTCCTGTATTGCATTTGATAGAGGACGGGAATGGGAAGTTGAAGCAGCCTAAGGCAATTTTTTCACTGGAGAAGGAGGATAAAGTGAGGCTTTGTAGGTGGATTCAAGGTCTGAAATTTCCAGATGGGTATGTTTCGAACTTGAGAAGATGCGTCGACCTCAAGGAGAATAAACTGACAGGTATGAAGAGCCATGATTGTCACGTATTCATGGAGCGGTTAATTCCGATTGTATTTCGGGAATTCTTACCGCAGGCAGTTTGGGATCCATTGACGGAGCTTAGCATATTCTTCAGGGACCTTTGTTCTAAGAAATTGCTCGTTGAACGTCTAGAAAAGCAAGAGAAGGACATTGCGGTTATACTGTACAAGCTAGAGAGGGTGTTCCCTCCTGGATTCTTTGACTCTATGGAGCATTTGCCGATTCATCTTTCCTACGAGGCACGTGTTGGTGGACCCGTCGAATATCGATGGATGTACCCGTTCGAGCGACATTTGAATCACCTAAAAAGAAAGATAAAAAATAAGGCTCGGGTCGAGGGTTCTATTTGTGAAGCCTATATTCTCGAGGAGATTACAAATTTTTGCTCCTCATATTTCAAACCTCATGTTGCTACGAATAGAACGAGGGCTCCGAGAAACGACGACGGATATCAAGAATTTAATGATGGAATACTGAAAGTATTCAATGCGTCCGAAAAGCCTTCGGGGAAAATGAAGAAGAGATATTTGAATGACGAAGAGCTAAGGGCTGCTCAGATGTATGTATTACTCAATTACGACGAGGATGAAGTGGAGAAGCTAGAGGGGTAAGTAACTCAGGATGATGAGTTTACGTCATCTCAGTGTAATAGTATAAGCTAATATTATTGTACTAATCGGCGGTTGCTTCGTTATTTTCCAGCACATATAATGATGAGTTCAGGCTGGTTAGACCCTACCTAACAGGAGAAGCATTAGAACAAGAAATGAGACATCATTTTCCTTCTTGGTTGAGCGAATATGTAAGTAGCTCGATAATTACTGGCCTCTTTTAATGCAACTGCGCAATAAATAACTTATTATCGCTTCTTTGATATTCAGGTCGATCGTCTAATTTCACCCGAGATTGAATTAATTAGAACTCTTGCCAAGGGACCAATTACTTTTGTTAAAATATGGCCAAGTTACTGTGTCAATGGCTTTCGGTTCAAGTCGACAAATGCTCCGATCAGAGACAGCTTCCTGGATCTTGATTCCACGAAAAATAGTTGTTTGTGTATCAAGTCTTGGAACTACAAGGACGTCGATCCAGGAAATGATTTCTTTGGCATCTTGCGAGAGATTGTGGAGTTGTCATATAATAATGACAGAGAACCTACAAAGATCGTGTTGTTCAAGTGTGAATGGTTCGATCCGATTGAAAATCAAGGTTGGAAAATTGACAAGCATGGTCTTCTGGATATAAACTACAAGCGTAAATATCAAGGCTACGAACCGTTTATCCTAGCAACTCAGGCTCAGCTCGTGTACTTCACAGCTTATCTGAGACGGGGAGCAACGAAGTCTGACTGGTGGGCAGTATGCAAGACTAAAGCCAGAGATACTTTTGATGTTGACGAAAAAGCTTACCAGGAGGACGAGCTACCTCTTGTAACCAATATTGTCGATGTGGACTCCACGGAAGTTACGCATTATATGACACATAATGTAGAAGATGTAGAATTATCCGAAGAGGAAGACGAAGCCGACGAAGGCAAAGATGAAAGTAAAGATGAGGAGGAAGAGGAAGATGAGGTCGAGGAAGACGAACAAGATGATTATTCTGAAGATGATTGAGAGAGATATACTTATCTGAACTTAGATGTTTCTTCTAGAATACATTATCTGGACTTAGATGTTTATTGTAGAATGTATCATCATATGTTGTCTTGGTTATTATCTTGTCTTTGTTGTACTTTCATATTTCTAGTCTCTATTATTTGTTGTACTTTCATATTTCTAGTCTCTATTATTTGTTGTACTTTCATATTTATAGTCTCTATTATTTGTTGTATTATCATATGCTGTTATCAGGTATGGCAGGTCGTTGCGGAGCGTACCGAAGGGGACAACGAGGTCACTCTCCTCCGGTACTTCCTACAGGTACTGCTAGAGGACGGAGTTTTCCTTCGGTACCTTATTCTGGTACCGGCTCTGGATCCTCGTCACCAATTACTCCTCCATATCGGACAGTAGGTGGGCCTGGTGGGACGACGTCACGTGGCATATCTCCTAGGACGAGTAGTTCCAGGCCTGTTAAGAGTGATCGCCCGTCTAGCGTTCCTACTGCTGATACGATGATGGAGACGAATGAGCAGATGGCGGAGGCTGCAGCGACGGCCGAGGCGGCGGTGCCGACGGCCGACCAGCATCATGCAGATGATGCGTGCGCACCTCTGGAGAAGAGGAGGACGGAGATCTGGGCCGACGGTACAAAGTAGGTGTTTTGGTTTATAATTTTTTTCTTTCTTTTTTTATCATAATTTAACTTTTTTCATGAATATAATATATTTGTATAGATATCGTCCCCCAGAGGTACAGAGACGTCTAGGCCACATGCTGAGGCATAATTATGGTGGTGCTTGGATTAACTACTCTGAGGCTCCGGACGAGAGGAAGGCCTTCTGGTTTGCGCGCTTCAAGGTTAAAATATATTTGCTTTTAACATGAATCATATAATTTTTGTATATTATATATAACTGATAAATATTTGGTTTGCGCTCTTCTAGGATATGTTTTTCTATCTACCGTACCGGGCCGAGCTTATCGAGGGGATGTTTCCTGCCGTCGCTGCCAAGCTGATCCGCGACTCTACCAATGATCAGAAGGATCGTGATCGTACCGGAAAGCCGATCCAAGGTTGGATCACCCCTGATCAATGGAATGCGATGAAGGCTCGATTCGAGGAGCCAAAGTACAAGGAGAAGTCGGGGAAGGCCAAGGCGGCTAGGCAACATGCCTCGAAGTGGTGCGATGGGTCGATTCCGATGACAGAACATTTTCGTCGTCTGGTATGTCTTCCTCTTTTAGAAATATTATTTTAATGCAAAACCGATAAATTATTACTAAGATAATATATTTAATTACAGGTAAGGAAGGTCGGTAACGCCGACATGGTGACCGTCTTCCTGGCCACCCATCGTCGCGGCGCTGACCTTATTGACGAGAGGGCCGAGCAGACTTATGTAAGTATTACAATACGTTATCTTAATTTAATACTTCGTGTCAATTTTAATATAACTTAGTAAATATGATGCAAATAAATATTCATGTAGTTAGTAATAATAAGTACATTAATTAGAAATTAAAAATAATAAGTACATTAATTAGAAATTAGTAATAATAAGTATATTAATTAGAAATTAGAAGTTAGTAATAATAAGTACTTTCTAGGACGAGTATCAGAGGCTACGGGAACGGGCGGCTGCTAGTGCACCTGATGCTGGAGAGGCCGGTACTTCCTCGCAGCCCACTCAAGCTCAGTCGGAGGACGAGCTGTGGATTGCCGCCGCTGGTGGACTCCGTAGGGGTACGTACTACGGTACGGGATCCTATGGCGCCCTAGTTGCGACCCAGTCCTCTAGGACATCTCCTGCTAGTGTGTATGGTCCACAGCCGTCCCAGGAGTCTGCCCGAGTCCACTAGATGATGGAGTCTCTCTGTGACGACCTGCTACGACGGATCGAAGAGCAGTCTCAGCACGACGATCCTGCACTGCTAGCATGATTGGATGTGCTCGACCGCGGCATTATGGACCTCATGGAGACGACTGAGAGGACAGAGCGCACCGTTGGAGGGTTAGAGCGTACGGTCACGGAGCTGCAGACATGACAGATGACCATGGCCGAGAGGATGAGATTGGCGCAGGAGTCGACGGTCGAGAGCAGTGATAGAATGTTATCTATCATGGATTCATACCACCAGCGACTTACAGCGTTGGAGCGTGCTGGTCTTCAGGGTGCGCCTTCATCGTCGTCGACTCTGTCGCCTCCACCGCCATCTTCTTCGACACCGACTCTACCGACGTCACTGCCTCCATCGGTATCGATTTCACGTGAGGAGTATGAGTTGTTCTTATCCCTTCGTCACGGCGGTTCCCCTTCTGCACCAGATTCCTAGTAGTCCTAGTTAGGACTGTTTCTGTGTTTGTTTCATTCTTTGTTTGTGACTTGGATATTTGTTGGTTGTGTAGATTTGGATACTTGGTTGTTTGGATACTTGGTTATTTGGATATTTGGTTATTTGGATACTTGGTTATTTGGATATTTGGTTATTTGGATATTTGGTTATTTGGTTAGTTGTTGTGTGATTATTGTAAACTTGGTTATTTGGATATTTGGTTATTCGCAATTATCGACGTAAAGTATACAAACTTGGTTAGTTGTGTACAGCGAGAAATGGACATTCTGTGATTGTTTGGATCCTATTCTACAGTGAGAAATGGTTATCTTTTTAAACTGCAGGGAGAAATGGACATTCTGTATTTTATTTTTTTATTTTTTTCAGACTTAGCGACATTTACCGACGTACACCGACGTACATTTACGTCGATAAACGTCGGTAAATATGCAATATTATCCAGTTTACCGACGTTTTAGCGACGTTATAATATGTCGAAAAACGTCGGTAAACGTCGGTGCACGTCGGTAATATTTCCAAGAATTCCTAGGATTTACCGACGTTTAGCAACTTTGAACATGTCACTAAACCACCGACGATTCGTCGGTAATACGTCGGTAATTTACCGACGCGTAGCGATACGCAGTAATATGTCGCTAATCCACCGACGTCACGACGGTAGACGTCGGCAATATACCGACGTATATATACGTTGGCAAACGTCGATAATTGCGACGTTTGGCGACATTTAGAAGATTAGCGACTTACATTTCAGCGACTATCACGAAACGTCGGTAATTCCGTCGCTAAATATCTTTAGCGACGAAATTTGTCGTTTTAGCGACGTCTTTATACGTCGCTAAAACGACTTATTCTGGTAGTGTTTACAAACTAAGAAAGAAAAGTATAAAGGTACAATTTGATTCTAAGGAAGTACAACTGTAAAAATCTGATCAGAAGACGGTCACTTTATCCCTTGGACGATACGATATCGAATAAGAAAGCCTTTAGTGAGTGCTGTAGCAACTTGGTCAGGAGATTATGATCATTAGTGATCCTTGAGAAGTGATTTGGAACTCTATTTATAGAGTTTTAAGATAACTGTCGGACAGTTACCCTGATTGGCGTACGCTTACAATTGGCGTACCATTATCTATTTGCGTGAACGGTTGGCTTAACTACTTGGGACGTGTGGCATTCTATGAGAGAGATATGCTTGGTCATGGGCAGTATCACGTGCACGTTCTTCGAGATTATTAGCATGTGCGCCACATCATCTAACTACTTTTGGATGAAAATCAATCAAGTTGCACCAACTGATAAGTGGCACTGGCGCAATTTGTTGATCGGTGCCATATGCTTCATATATTAAATCTGTAGAAAATGACTACCTCGTGCCAAATGATAAATAGCGCAAGGCAGCTGTCAATCATTATTACAAAATTTGACACAATTTTTTCGAGCGCTGCGCGCTCGGGATTCGAAAAAGATTTTTCTCGACTGACATATTGTCAGTCATTATGACTTAGCGCCTGAGCTTCTCAAAGAAAGCTTGCCACGTGGGATCACGCAACATTCTTCTGAGCGCCATTTATTTCTGAGTGTCATTTAATTCTGGCACCATTTGTCCAGCGCAATATGTTCTTTCTAGCAATTTTTATCTTCTACAGAGACCATAGGTTCTGACATATTTTTTGGTGCAAAGTAGATCCAACAGCGGACACTATTTTTGATCTAAAATTATTATTTTGCCCCTGTATCCAGAATTAGACTTTTGGATAGTCAAAATTAGATATTTTCTTATGCCAAAAATATTGGTGATGTCTGTTTCAGCATCCGGGGACATTTGCAGGAGTTCAGTTTTCTTGGGCCTTTGATCTGATAGGTTGTTTATTTGGACGTGACCGATTCTACACTAGGCAAGTATACCTTACCGAACTTTACAATATCTACATACATTTCTATATTATTGTTTCTTTTATGTTTTACTTGATTACATATTTTCCTTGATTGATGCCGCTGTTATTTTCTAGTTTTATGTGCACGTAGATTGTTCCCATTTTCCTTATTACTTGTCATATTCTCTTATCTTGTTCATGTGTGTGTCTATTGATAGAATTGATTAGCCTATGATATATTCACTTGACATGATTAACCTGGACTAGACTTGGAGTTGACATGTTTGACTTGACTTGTAGTTTTACGTGAGGACCTTTGTTGTAGACGTTGACTAAACTTGACCACTCTCAATCGTTAGCAACCACCGGGCTACGATAGAGACTTAATATAGGTTTTTAGAAACCACCGAGCTACAATCTATAGGGCTGGTAGAAACCACCGGGCTGCGGTTTACCTCAATTTACTTTTAGTCGCGTTTATTAGCACGATTCTCGACGACATGCCATTTCTTTTATGTTTTTGTTTTTGTACTGTACTTCCTTCAGTCTTTATTTTCTTGTACTATTTTATGTCTTTCCTTGCATGTTATTACTGTTAAAGTAGGCTTGTATATTATGTGTCTTACTAGTCCCCTGAGGATCTTGCAACCTTTCTAAGCTTAAATAGAGAGGAGGGCTGCCCAGAGGTTTATGGTTCTGAAGGCGAGATTGGAGACGTACCTTCGCATGACGATGAGATAGTTCCAGAGGATTTCTCGTGATTATGTTATTACTTTATTTACACTTGTTACTTTATTATAGTTCAGCAGACTTGTAGTCGACTATTTACTTTATTTTTTTTAATGTGGTTTCGAGATATCTTACCTTCACATTTATTATCTATTTTACTGTTGGACAGTTGTTATTTTATTATCTTGTTGGACTTGGTTATCTTATAGATTATTGTTCTGTGTAGATGAGATTAGTTGTGTACCTGTGACTTGTGTTGTTATTCTGGGTTGTTCTCATGATTTACAGCTTAAGCATTAGCTAATGGACTTGATAGGTAGTTTTGGCTCATTAGTGAAATGTTACCGGCATGTATCATATTTCTGGTCCTATGTATTTTTGGACTCGGGCATTACATGTCTAGTTAGTGACTTGCATTGAGATATAGATTGTTCGAGTCATGGATATGACTAGTGCAATACATGGGCAGGAAAGACTATTAGTAGGCGTATGAGACAGCCATTCATTAGCCTTATGGTTGCCCGGTTATGGGTTTATGGTTTTCCGGTTATAGGTGTACTGCTAGAGGATATATCCGGCAATGGCCGCTGACTTATCGTCAGGATACGGTCGAGAGGTATATTAGTAGTACATAAGCCTCTAGCAGATGTTATGTTTTATTCCTTTACCTACTCATACATACCAAAGTCCTCTTCGACGTGCATACACGTAGATGGATAGCGAGCTCTGTTATTTATTTATTCAGTTCATGTATGGTATGTTTCTTTTATATCTTGTTACGTCCCTCTGAGGACCTGGTTCTTTTTCAGATCCGGATGAGCACTTGTATCCTACTGTTTATAGACCAGGGATAGAGACAGGTTATTTTGCTGAAGATTTAGAAGTTGTGCCAGAGGAGTTTTCCTGATCCAGGGATATGGAGATTGATTAGAGTTATGGACATTTTATCTAGTTAGCATGTCCTGGCTATTTCTTTATTTCAGTTATTTTCTATTTTTCAGCATTGTACTTTTATTTTCGTGGATATATTTTTACTAGACTTTGACTATTTCAAACAGATTTTTTTTGTATTGGATATTCAGACATATTTCTATTTTATTCAGACATCTTTGCATTGGATCTTTATATATTGTTGTCTCTATGTTGATGGTATCATTCTGTGGATGAGATTATAGTAGTTATGTTGATGTGGAGATATTAGATTACATGTGACTGTTGTATTGTAGATGTAGGATTTCAGCGTACTTGTAAGCCCACTTCCCAAATTTTTAATTTTTTTAATTTTATTTTTTTATGATTAATTTTATGGTCATTGGGAGTCATGCCAAAGCTTGTAGGTGGGCTATGACCATATTAAGGTCATATGACCTCTAGATAGCTTATATATGTATTATTTGCTATTTTATATTTTCTACAATTTTTGGATTTTTTAGGTATTTAATATTTAAGGTTTTATTATTTTTAAGGACTTTCAGGATTTATTGTAAGGTCATACGGGGGTATTTCTGGGCCAAATATTTTTATTTGGGCTCTAAATGACTAAAAATATTTTCTAGAATATTTTAGAATTTTTCTAGATTTTTTTAGAATTTTTGAGAATTTGTATATAATTAAAGCCTATAGAAATTATATTTTATAGGCTTTGGAAATTTACTGTGAGGTCACACGACGATATTTTATGTTAAAATATTTTATTTAGATTCTAAACACATAGAAATATTTTCTACAACTTTTTAGAATTGTTCTAGATTTTTCTGCAATTTATTTTGATTTATTTGGACTTAAAATAATTTTTAAATAATTTTTTGAATTAAATAAATAATTACCCAGTCATCCACCCGGGGGGGGGCCACCTGTCGGCGCCCGCTACAGTAACCGCCTCCCTCTCTCCTATATATATGCATGTATATTCACAAACCCTAATTAATTCCTCCTTTGTGGTTGTGATTCCTCAACTTTCCGAGACGATTGTGGAGAGCCCCGACCTCAGCTTCATGCACCGTTTTTTTATTGGATTCGTCTCGAGGTAAACTTCATGAATATATAATTTATTTTCATCAAATCCATATCTTAATTTCTGTAAAATTCGTAGAGTATTAGTTGCTCGAAACTTGACACGGTTTCGATATTTTCGAGATTTCGGGAGAACCAGAAATCAAAATCATGAACCGTTTGAAGTTTCGAAAAGCTAACGCAGAGCTCTACGATATATATTTTTCCCAAAAAATATTTCATTCATCTAGTATTTTAGTTATTCTGTTGAACTCAGAATTGATTGGTTGATCACCGTTTTGGTCACGATTAGCCATAACGGCGATATCTTTTGACCAAAGCATGATTTTGTGGCACGGTTGATTCCAGCGCACTTGTGGCACTGAAATCTACTAAAGTGCACTTTCAAAATCTAAAGTTTACAGTGCTTGACTAGATAGTCAATGGCACGCCTCGATTTGCGTGCCATGGTTTCCAAAATTGGAAACATGACTTTTGATAGCTAAACTTGCATATTTATATTATATTTATATTATCATTAGGTTAAATGATATTTTTAAGTAATTTATTCCAAAATTAAATATTATTATATTAATTAGTAACCCAACTAGCCACTATACCATGAATTTAGAACTATAACATTAGAATTGACTTGTAGTTTTCGTGCACGGTTCGTGGTGCGATATGTGTTATAGGTTGACAGCTTCTAGATCGACATTCCCCTCATCCTCTACTTGTGACTACGGTTTGTGCAAGAATTCAGGCAAGTACAGTATTGTATTTATGTTTTAGTTCATTATAACGTTTACTCTATAGTTTTCTTGTTTGATATCCCGTTGAGTCATTGCTTGATATTCCATTGAGACACGATTGTGACACCATAGTTATCGTATCTTTCTTAGTGTATCATTGACTGTTATTGATTGTTAAAGAGTCAAGAGGAGAAATACTCAGTAAGTACGTGAACAAATCCAAACATTTTAATTGTGGATAGCTAAGTCGTACACCCACGTATGAGTTACCCATACCTTTTTATTGTGGATAGCCATCGTATGATGTGCCATATTAGTCAAGCCGTTCACGTATTAAAAGGTATTTCACACACACATAGTTGTTACTACTTTTCCTTTATCTAGTCTATTATCTTATTAGATCACATATTGCTAGTTTACATCTTGCCAATTCATATCTCGTTAGTTCATGTCTTACTAGTGCTAGTTCATATCCTATTAGTTTATCCTAGTGCTAGTTCATATCCTATTAGTTTATCTCTTGCTAGTTCTTTATATACTCTTTGTCGTCATGGTTTTTCGTTGTTCTAACTTATTTTGGACTAACAATATTAATTGCAATATGGTTGTACTCTGCTCCTTTCCTGACTGGATCGTTGTTATAGGTGAGGATGACGTGTCTACTTTTGCACTATGGACCATACGAGGGGGAGATAGAGACTCGAAAGACAAACCATAGAAGACTAGTTAGATGTGTGGTAGTTTTCTATAAATGTAAAAGCTTACATTCTTCTTCAAATGTAAAACTTCTATATTTTGTAAAGTTGATTTAGTTGTTGTTAATGAGCAATTAGTATTTATGAGCACTTTGTTTATTGCGGGCTAGACAGCGTACTACCGCCGATACCGCGGCGTAGGCTGGGCTTGGACACGCACTCGTATCCCGAAAAGCGGGTGCGGGTCATGATAGTAGTACGATTAGGGTAAGTCCATTAAATTGGGATATTTATTCTAGCCATATAACTGGCATGCTCATGTCTTGGGTTCCTATGTATTTGGAACTAGGGCGTGAGAATTGAAAAGCTTATTAGATCCCAGTTATATATAAATCCTAAATAAAAGGTTTCTTAGTCAAGAAAACTATTCTAACTAATTTAGTTTCAATAGAAATTATTAATTTAATACTAATTATTAAAAAAAACCTTTGTGTGAAGAAGGTTACTAAAAATGGTAGAAGGATAAAGTAATTAATTCTCTAATTAAAAATTACTTGGCTCCCAAGCTAAGGGAACATTCTAGAAAGGAGTTAGTTATAACTAACTTAGGATATTGTCACATGTTTAATTAAAATAAAAAGAAAATATAAGTTTTTGTTAATTTCATTTTGTTTTTAGAATTCTATAAATACCCTTAATTCTCATTAACCCTTTTTGCCATAAATTTCAAAATAGGGAATTCACTTTTTTCCAACAATTTTAACCCAAACACAAATTCCATGATTTTTCCTCTAGACTAAGATTCATAACCAAATATTGATCCCCAATATCCTATATTTTCCTCCATTTCCTAAACACTAACCCTAACTCTTCCTCCTCCTACAAGGAGCTTCGACGTCCGATGAGCTATGGTTCCTTCGTACCTCCATTTAGCGAGTTTGTCGACTTCGGTAAACTCAACACAGGCCTTCCCTCTACTGCACTCGAGCCTAACATCCTGGCACCACCAGTGCCCTTGCTCCAGCGGATCTTTTGTCTCACCACCTTCAAAGACCCTGATCCCAACTGGTAGTATTGTCGCTCACACCCCAATGCTGTGTGCGACGGATTTTTCGCATGCACCTGCATTTGTATGCTCCCTCCGTCCGACCCGAGTAGTTCCGTACTCTGTCGACGGTCGAGAGTTGGGCCAACATCCATTTTTCGCGTCCCGGAGCTTCGTCTCTAACCATTCTGGCAACACTAGCGACAACTAGCCATTCGGGTTCCTCGAAATCCTCTTCGAGCACCCCGTCACCATCATCATGCTAGGTCGGGCAATTTCACATGTATACAACGTGGTAGAGGAGCTCCACCGTCATTTTCGTCTTCTCCGATGGACGTTTCCTCTCCGACGATAGTTGTGCGTCACTGATTGCCGAACCATGGTTGCATCTGAACTCCAGTCGGCAATGTCGCCTCTTCCCAATCGATTTCCACTTTCTGGTACACCCTCCTCTCTCTCTCTCTCTCTCTATCTATCTATCTATATCTTCCCTTTCATTCGGTTGAAGGAAGTATAGTCATGGAGAATGAAAAATACGAAGTTATGGGTTGAACTATTAAACAGTAAGAAATTAGTTGGGCCAGATTGGTGGGGGTATAATAAATTGGTTTGGGATCTTTGAGTAAAGTTAAGCTTAAATAAATTTAAGTGGGCTTCATATATTAAGTAGGGGATTATAAGAAGTATTTTACCTATAAATTTCTTAGGTTTGCTTAACTAATAGGCTTGACTTGGGCCATAATATATATAAATAGTAAGTTGGACATTTGGGCATAACTGCTGATTAAAATATATAAAATCAAATAAATTAAGAGGAATTATTTGTTGGACTTGGGTTAGGAATAGAGTTAGACCATTTATTGATGAAGATTTCACTTATTGGGCTCTAGGCCATAAAAAGAAGAAAAAGAAAATTACGGTGTCCGGCATAACGCTCGCAACTTTTTGTGCACATTGTATTGTATGCATTTTGGGCCACTGGCCCTCGACTCCCACCATAAATGCAAGAAATAATATACTTCTGTGATGCGATTCACTGATCTTCCATCATCCAGCCAGAACTTTTATGCCACTCCCCGTTGACCACCAGAGTCACTCGGGTTCAGCAAAAGGAGAAAATTGTTTAGTTTATAAACATGCCTTTGGTAAATGATAAGTTATACCTAGGAACCTAATAGAAATTCCCATTGAGTTCATATGAAAAAATTAATAAATATTCCCATAAATTCTTGTAGAGGTTTGGATTAGACCGCGACTACATCAACTTTGGACCCGAGGCAAGTACATCAAGGTGTGTATCGGGCCGGCCTGGGCCCAGCGTTGATTGAATTTGTCCGATCCTAGGCCTGGTCGGGCTTAGCCCGAGGAGAGAGCGAGTCGTGCCTGCCTTGATTAAAAGAAGTTTGAACCCAGCCCAACCCGAACTCGAATAAAAGTGGGTCGGGCCTGACCGGACTAGGTCCGGAACGCTTCAGGGTCGGGCCGAGTTGGCCCAATTTTTAGAAAAAATTAAAAAAATAAATGGAATGGAGAAAGTAAGAAAATTTTATAAACTTAGTTAAATTTAGAATTTGGTATAACATTTTTTAAACTAAAAAAATAAAAGTAAAGATTTTATTTAGATATAGTTAAAATATTATAAGGCTAAATAAATATGACCGTCTTTAAATACTACCATATATGCTAATAATTTACATATTAGCTATTATTAATTTTATTGCTTATATTGGGTTGTCCATAAGTACAACAGAAATACTATAACATGGTATTAATAATTTTATATTTACTCTATTAGAATAAACTTACTATTTGTGAATGATATTGACCTTAATATGCTACACAACAGATTTATGCTTTGAAATGTTTTGAATGACTATCAATTAATTGTCATATACTAAAAATAATAGTGACATAATAATTCCTTATTAGCTCTTATACTTTGAATGGCTATCAATTTATTGTCATATACTAAAAATGACAATCACATGATAATTCCATATTAACCTTATGTTTTGAATGACTATCAATTAATTATCATATACTAAAAATGACATGATAATTTATATTAACTCTTATGTTTTGAATGACTATCATATTAACTCCATATTAACTCATATCGCGGATCCCGAGTGACCATTGTGGTCAGCGGGGAGAGTTATAAAAGCTCTGGCTGGATGGTGAAAGATTAATGGATTGAGCCACGAGAGCGTATTATTTCTTCCATTTATAGTGTGAGTTGGGGATAGTAGGCCCAAAAGACAAACAATGCAGTGTGCATAAAAAGTCCTGAGTGTTACTCCGAGCACCATAATAAAAGAATGGCTATCAATTAATTGTCATATTGTTGTTTTGAATAACTATCATATATGATAGGAGTTTCCATATTAATTTTATGTAATTACTTTCCATATAGATTTTTTTATTATAATTAGATACTGAATATAGTTGGTTGTCAATTAATATATTAAAAATACAATGATATTTAATAATTTCATATTAATATATTAGAGTAATTTTAGTATTTATGTGAATTACCTAGCTGGATACAAATGGAATTTAAAATAATTACATTGATTGTAGCTAAATATTTAATTAAGCCTTATGTTTTAAATGACTACTAATTAATTATTATATTATTTTGAAAAAGTAGTTTCCATATTAGCTATTATTAATTTTATGTAATTACTTTTCATATGGATTCGTACTGTAATTAGATACTACATATAGTGGGTTGTCTTTAAGTATATATTAAAAATACATTGACATGTAATACTTTCATATTAACTATATTAGAGTACATGATAATATTTTTGAGAAAAAGAGTGATAAACTAGAAAGGAACAATTTTAAAGAAAGGAAAAGAAAATTTATGAACATCTTATGAATCGAACGCACAATCCTACAAAATTGGAGTTAAACTAACTACCATTATACTACAAACACAACTAGTTAATTAAATAAATCAAACACACACACACACACACACACACACACACACATGTATAGGAGCAACTTACGGGATAATTAAAACAAAATATCTCTATTACGGAACAAAAAAAAAACAAAAAACTAAAATCTCTTCCACAAACAAAAGCCATACGTACTTTTTCTTCTGAGTTTCTCTCTTTAGAAAAATTTAAATCTCTCCTCTTGAAAAACAAATCTATCTCTATCTTAAAAAATCAATACTACTCATCGAATTATTTTTTAAAATAGAAAAAGATTTATTTATTTATTTTAAAATAGAGAGAGAGAGATTTTATTTTATTTAGAGACATAATTTTTAAACAAATCTAAAAGATAATCTATCTTTCAAAACAAATCTAAAAAATAATCTATCTTTAAAATAAATCTATCCTTAAAAACAAATCTATATTTAAAAAATTTAATTATAATTTTAATTTTTTAAATGTTATCGGTAATATTACCTTTTAATGTTAATTCTAATGTTAATTTTTATTTAAATATTAATTTTAATTTTAGTGTTAATTTTTATTTTAATGTTAATTTTAGTGTTAATTTTTATGTTAACTTTAATGTTAATTTTATTGTTAACTTTAACATAAAACTAAAATTAACATTAAAATAAAATTAACACTAAAATTAAAATTAATATTAAAATTAACACTAATAATAAAAATAAATTTTATTAATATTCACATTAAAATTTACATTAAAGAATAAAATTAACATTAACATTGACATTAATTTAGCATTAAAACTAATATTAAAATTAAGATTAAGATAGATTTTTTTTAAATATAGATAGAATTTTTTTTGAAAGGTCTAAACTTTATATATATATATATATATATATATATATATATATATATATATATATATATATATATATATATATATATATTAATTGAAGAATAGGTAATTCTTATTGATAAAACTGTAAGACAAATACACAAGCAATTACATGCCGATCATTTAATCAGAGAGACCCATACTTCTAATAGCACTATTGATGTTGTTGATGACGCCAGTGGTCGACGTCCTCTTGTCCTCGAAAATACGGTTATTTCTTTCGCGCCATACGTGCCAAACCGCAGACAACAGCCTGATTCTGGCTCTCGTATAGATCACCATGCCCTTGGATTTCAATCCTTGTATCTCATCCATATTAAATTGGAGGCCCTCATAAGTTCTGTCAGGTAGTCCCAGATCCTCTCTGCAGTGATGCCATATGTACCCCGACATAGGGCACCTGAAAAATAGGTGATCTCTAGTTTCCTCAGCACTCTCGCATAGAGGGCACATGGGATTATCGATTTGGACCCCAAAGGATCTCAACCGATCCTTCGTTAATAGTCGACCACAGATTCCTTTGTAGAGGCAGAGCTTGAACTTAACGGCCACCCCCTTCACCCATATTAACTCAGTCCAATTGACCGCAGTATGGCGTGGACGAATCTGTCCATAGGCCACTTTATTGTTAAACTCCCCTTCCGTCGTATCATCCCAACGCCAACTGTCCTCAGCTTCTTCCAGGTTCAATTGGATTTCTCCTATTTCATTGGCGAAACACCGGCCTTCCTGGCGGGTAGCTAGATCCCAAGTGTTATTATTAATGAGTGCACTAACATGATCGTTAGTCCCCACCATCTCATACGTGGGCCACCCGAGTTTATCTATGAGGCTCTCATGCAGAATCCAGGGATCGAACCATAAACTGGTGTTCCTCCCATCGCGAATCACCCGAGTAATGAGGCTCTTCAGTATATTCCTTTTCCGTAGTAGGTTTTTGTAAGTCACGGAAAAGTTATTGTCTATATCTTGGATCCAAAAGTTCCCCGAGCGAACATACCTGCTTCTCATCCATTGAGCCCACAGAGATTTACCTTGCAAAAGTGTCCAAGCTTGTTTCAGTATGGCAACGTCTCGTATAACCCATAAGGAACGGAGACCCAGTCCACCTTCTTCCTTCTCTAAGCAGAGTTCTTCCCATGAGATTGCATGTAATCCTCCTCTCCAAATAAAGTTTGCGCACAGAGTCTCGATTTTCTTTATGGTTTTATTTGGAATGTAGAGAGCTTGCATCCAGTACGTGGTGATTGCAAGGATCACCGCTCTCACCAATTCAACTCTGCCTCCGAATGATAACACCTGTGATTGCCACCCTTCCAATCTATTATTGATGTACCGGATCAATCCCGAACAGTCAGTGTCCCGAACAGAAGTAATTGATAGTGGCAATCCGCGATACTTAACTGGAAGTTGGCCCAAACCGATTTGTAGAACTTTCGGCCACCTGTCCCTCTGAGGGCAGTCTCTATTAACGTACAGCATGCTCTTGTCTTTATTAAGTTGAAGGCCAGATATAGTCTTGAACTCCTCTAATATGGAGATAAGAGTACGGAAACCGCTCTCCGTTGGTTCCATAAACAGCAACAAGTCATCTGCATATATAAGATGTAAAATGCTCGGAGAAATACGATGATAAAGAGGTCGAATATCACCCTGGATAACTGCAAGATCCATCTTGCACGTAAAGTGCTCTATGACGGTCGTGAATAGATACGGGGAGAGAGGGTCTCCTTGGCGCAGTCCGCGGTTGCTCCCGAAATAGCCCACAGGTTGACCTTTGATGATAATTGAGAATGTGGGCGTGGTAATGCACTCCTGGATCCTGTCCACCCACCAGTTGGCAAATCCTATACTTCGAAGCACCTCACATACAAACTCCCGGTTCACCATATCATAAGCCTTCTGTAGGTCCAGTTTGATACAACCTTTTTGCCCGCCAGCTTTGTTGAATTCTCGGACAAGTTCATGAGCGAGCAGGCAATTCTCTGCTATAGCTCTACCTTTGATGAAAGCCGATTGGTTGAGTGAGATAAGTTCCTGCATCAAACACTGCATTCTGGAAACCATAAGATTAGTGATAATTTTATATATGAAATTACAACAAGCAATTGGACAGTAATCTCCGAGCGCGGTGGCCCCCTCCTTCTTCGGGATCAGAGTCAAGAAGGTATGATTTATTTCTTTAAGCAGGCGCCCCGTTTTGAAGAAATCTTGAACCATCTGCAGGAGGGGTAGCCGGAAGTGATCCCAATGCTGTTGGAAGAACCCCGCATTGAACCCGTCAGGTCCAGGGGCTTTATTGGCATCCGCGTGCTTGACAATAAGCTCAATTTCTTCCATAGTAACCTCCCTGCGAAGCTTGGCGTTGCCCTCTTCAGTAATAATTCTTTTGCAAATGATCTCCGGGAAGCTGGTAGAATAATCGGTTTGGTTGTATAAAGCACTATAGAAAGAAATGGCTTCATTAGCAATCATATGATCTTCAGTGATAACCCGCCCTTTATTATCGATAAGAGACCCAATAGTGTTCCTGTTCTGCCTGGCCCGAATGGTAGAGTGGAAGAATTTGGATCCCCGATCACCATCCTTGAGCCATACACATTTGGCCCGCTGCTGGAGTTCAACTTCCTCCTGGAACCGAAGGCGACGGAGAAGGTCTTGAAGTTCAATTTCTTCAGCTGCTAACGAGGGGTCTACTGGCGCATGTTGAAGTCGGTTTTGGACTTCACTAAGCGCCTCCTCAGTCTTCGTTCGATTGGAACTCGGGCGGGAGCGGTTCCAGAGTTTAAGTCCAGCTTTCACCTGTTTGAGAATCTGAACGATTCGGAATTGAATATTGCCAGGCCAGACCGTTGAGAGCCCCGGTTCAACCGCCTGGATATAGCCCTCCATTAGAGGCCATGCATTGTTATATCTGAAAGGTCGCCTCCTCTTGATAGAATCTTGACGCAAGCGGACTAAAAGAGGGGTGTGGTCGCTTGTGCCACAAGACAGTCCTTCCACATAGCTAGTATTGAACTTCTCCAACCAATTCAGGTTGCAGAGTGTCCTGTCAAGTTGGCACACCACCCTGTTCGTTGCAGAACTGTTGTTCCAAGACCACAAGTGGCCAGTACGGGATAAGCAATGAAGCCCCGACCGAAGCAAGCAGGATTGGAAGTCATTGAGAATAGACTGCGGAACCTGTCTGCCCCCCAACTTGTCCTCCGCCTATAATATAGCATTGAAGTCTCCACAGAGGAGAAGAGGGGAGCTATTATCGATTTCAGCTGCAATCCTCGTAATGTCACTCCACAAATTATACCGTAAATGGCGATCGTTGTGACCAAAACTGCTCCAATTGTTACTTTAAGCCCACCTTTATTAGTGAAATCAATACAAATTAATTGGTCAGATATATATCGTACCTGGCCGAGCCAATCCCCGTTGTACCACATTACCCAGATGTGCGCCATGCTGCTCGTGGACAGGTTGTGCACGGTAGTCCATTGGTGTGGTGTCCGTCTGTCGATAACTGTTCCCGTCCTGATCTTGCTTTCTAATATAGCTACAATTGTACATTGGTGTTTTTTCATTAGATTTTTAACCTCTTTCCATCTTCCTATAGAGTTCGCTCCTCGAACGTTCCAGGTTAAGATTGTCATGGATACTTATTGACGGGGGGGGGGGGGATGTTGTCCTTTTTAAGTCTCTGACTCTCCCGTGGACGAATAGGAAGAGTACCCGTGCCCAAGTCCTCCTGGTTTCCTCGCGCCATGGCTTCTGGTGCTGCCGACTTGCCCTTCACGAGTAACTTCCATTTTGGGTTAGCCACCGTGAGGGCCTTACTATTCTCCAAGGGACTCGAATTATTAGGGTCGAGTCCCATCTCTGCCGGGCTGCCATCAGGATTGGCCAGCGTGACCGGCTAACGTACGTCTCCGACCTTCCCTGTGTTCCCATCACCAGCTACCCGTTGGGCTTCTTCCCATCTGTTCGCCATGGTGGCACCATTGTTCCCACCGGCTCCAAAGACAACCATCTCCTGAGATGTCCCAGTGACTGGAGACCCTTCACGCTTCGAGCCCGGTCTCTTCCCCAGTATGGATCCCCGCTCCGATGTCCGGACATGTGATGTCGGTTCGTTGCCTCGATCTTGTTCCATCCGGTCTTCTAAAGTATTATCCTCTCCCACCGCAACTTGTGAGATGTTTATCTCTCGTTACGAATCCATCATCATAGGTTCCTCTTGTGTTTGTGCTTCCGTCGTGCCCGCACCTACTGTCTTGTACTGGGAATTTGTATGGCCAAAACACTGGCATATTGCGTATGACAGAGGAACCCACTCATACTCGATTTCCTGCTCCATGAGTTCCCCATTGGGCAATTTGATATCTATCTTCCCCGGTAAATCTTCGGCAGCTTGTATTTCGACAAATACTGGCACATATGAGAGGCGTTGTCGCCTTGCTGTAGGTAAGTCCGTACAGAGTGGCTTCCCCACAATGCTGGCTAATTTCATTATGGCCGGGATACTCCATAGTTGGGGAGATAACCAGGGCATCCTGATCCATATCGGGATGGATGACAGTCGGTCCTTCTCAAAGTTTGTCTCAGGGCACCAACGTTTCAAGACCACCAGACGACCGTCGAACGTCCATGGTCCTCCTTGTAAGATGTGCTCCAGATCCTCCTCCAGGTCAAACTTAATGAAGTGAAATCCGTTTTCCCTGGAGTATATATCCATCCCTCCTTTCGGTCACCATTGGCGGAGCGCATAACCTCGGAGCTGACCATAGAACGGCCGATTGCCCATCACATATAAGACAAGTGTGTTTCTCCAGAATTTTGCAGTTTCTTGAATATCATCGCATGTGATCTCTGCCACCCTCTTGCCGTTGATGATAGTTGGTTCAATGTACTGCAGATCAACCTCCTCCGGGGCCGCCGTCGTCTTGCATACTTCCGCCCATGAGACCGGTTTGAGTTGGACTCCGGTGGTGCTCCTCGCCTGACTCCGCAGAGGAGTCGTTGGGGGTGTCCTGGTAGAACCCGCGGGAGGATGGCTCGTCTGCTTATCTCTTGACCCCACTCCGCCTTCCGTCGTTGGGTTTCTGGTATGTGTTGGAGGAACGCCAGATCGACCTCCGCCCAACGGGCCGGTCCTCCTAGGCATGTTCTTCAGTTGGGGATGACCCATGTTGCGCCCCCCATGGCGTGGTGCTTCTTTCTCCCGTTTCTCTGGTTGCTGCGGTTGGGTCCTCCTCCTCCTCCTTTCGATAGTTGTCCACCCTCCGACTTCTTCCCGGAACCGAGCCTCCTCTGGCGCCGCCTCCGAAGCTTCCTGGCTGAGGTTGTAATCCGTCGCGCCGTCAGAGTCAGGGTCGCCTTCCGTGGAAGGAAGCCCTAACGCAGACATTATATATATATATATATATATATATATATATATATATATATATATATATATATATATATATATATATATATATATATGTATATATATATATATAATATATATATATATGTCCGGCGCTCGTAGCGCGAGTGGCATGAGGGGGGGGGCTCTCGGCGGGGAGACCCGGGATCGAGCCCCCCCTCCCGCATCCACCCGGTTGGGTGGCAGTGGCCACGGGGTGGATGGGGATGCGCGGACACCCCAAAAAAAATATATATATATATATATATATATATATATATATATATATATATATACTTATTTTCTAAAAGAAGAGATTTAAAAAAATTTAAAAATAGAGAAATTTGGAAAAGAAACGTAAGTACGTGTTTTTTTTCTTTTTGCAGAAGGGATTTTTATTTTGTTTTGTTTTGTTTCAATAAGATATATATATATATATATATATATATATATATATATATATATATATATATATATATATATATATATAGACACACACACACACACACACACACATGTAGACCATGCTTCGAACGGGCCTGACTAGGTCCCCGACAAGGCCGAATCGACCGGGTTGGAAGGGGAGGGGTGGGAGGGGTAAATCCTATTTGGCTCGGGTTTTGTATCGGGCCTACGGGCCAAAAATGGTAACTCAGCCCGAACTCGAGTCCCCTATGGGCCGAACAGGGTGAGCCCATTGACCGGGCTCGGATCGACCTAGGTCAGTGTTGACGGGGCCATGCTCAGGCCGGTTTCCGGGATGACTGCCAGTTACACACCTTAACAAGTATACGATAATATAGACTCTTTATTTAGATTGTTCATGCTCATGATTCATATTGGACACAAGAGTAACACGTGGACATTGTATTTCATTGCGACTAGGACAATGACATAAAATAGCGAAAAGACAAAAAATACTCTAATTAGACACATATAAAAGTTTTTTACATTGTTTAAAATGAGCTAAAGTTTTCTCACATAATTAATAAGCAAAAAAATAAATTGCGCTAAGCAGGCACACTCGAAAACATGAAGCTTTCACGCAGCATGTGCCTAAGCAAAATTTTCTTCAGCATTGACATTTTGCTCACTTTACAAAAGTTCAAGTACGAAGTTCGAATTTTGAGCTCAAGTAAAATTAGAGACTGCTTGACCTCGTATTTTTGCTGCCGCACAGTGTTCAAGGCAAGTGTCCTCGCATTTTTGCGATAAAGATTAAGAGTTGAGTCGAATTTGTCCTTGTTTACGCGAAGTTGTTCAGGCAAGACAGATTGACCTTCATGCGAAAAAGACAACCTCCTTAGAGACTAGAAAATTTTCCCATGGGTAGAAGAAGTTCATCTCTGTCGAGAACGAACTATTTTAAGTTCGTAATTGTGTATCGTGTCTCTATAATTCTTTTCTATTTCACTTGATTATAGTATGTACAATAAAAAATGAAAAAAATACAAAAGATAAGAAGAAAGAAAAAGCGAAGAAGACATTAGCCTCTTTTCGAAACCATACCAGCGGCCATAGTAGGGTATGTTGGAAATATTTTCTTTTTCTTGTTAAAATTTGTAACAGAAATAAACAAAATTAAAGTTACCGGCCTCCGGAAAAGTTGCACACGAAGCACTGCCCTAAGAGTTGATTCGGATCTATGTGCAGACTTTGTCCGAATGCTCCTAGTGGTAAAATTCTCGCTCTACCGGTATCTCGTCGTCGCACACAACTCGGGGAGATCGACCAGAACTTAGCTCTTGCCCAGAAAATAGAAAGGATTATAATGGAAATGGAGGAACGGAATAGAGAAGCAGTTTTTCAAATTTTTGGAGGAAGAAGATGGAGAGATTTTTCCTTCTCTCTTGTCTTTTACTTAGAAAAATAAAGTGAATATATAGGCTAGCCAACCCAAAAGGATTTAAAGGAGATTAATAGGAATAATGGAATGATTATTAGCCATCAAGAGCCATAAAATGGTAGCTTGAATGGTATTGAAAATAATAAGGTATAATGATAGGAATTTAATAAAAATAAAGGGGTAATGAAAGTTGGGTTTTTACCAACAGTTACAACAATCCTCCCCAAAAAAAAAAAAAACCAAGTTTCGAAACCAAAGATAACAATGTTCAAAATGAGTAAAGATGGAAGAATTTCTGGACAATTATATACTATGCATAGATGAGATTGACTACAACCTTGAATCTCACTTACTGACTATTGTCTTTATCTGAAGAAGTGCTTGATAGACTACGCCTTGAATCAAACTTCTTGAACCAGATTAAAAAAATAATACACATAGTACGCTAGAGGTTCTTGGGTCAATCAGGTGGCTCGTTTGATTGGCCAACGCACTTTTTTATATTCATAAGAGTTGTCTAGGATCGCCATGTCCTATAGTCGCAGCCTTCACGACCTCTCACATAGGTAAGTCTTCAAAGGGTTGATGATTGGAGTCAACCTTGCATAATCATGCTTGGACCTATTAAGAGTTTTAAAAACTCATCCTAACCAAATCATGCCGGAACACTGTCAGCATAGGGATGGGGTATCCATGTACAATATTGTACATCCTCTTAGGTATTTATTTTAAGAGAATTTAATCTCAGGGTCAGTGTTCCATAATAGTCACCTAAGTCCAGCTTGTTTCTATCCATTGAACCGGCTTCACGGGATCTCCAGTCAGACTCGGTTGGGTTACGACTACTGGTGACTTACTTATGGGCTTAACCCTACCCCCTCGATGATACTATGATTAATTTTCTAGGCAAACTCTTCGTCAAGAGTAAACAGACTCTTCGTCAAGAGATCTGTAAAGTTCTTTTATGACTTTTATAGTCAAGAACAACATTTTTGCCTTTTAGGCTCTTTAACACAGTTGCAGGTACCTGTTCATCTTAGAATTTACAAGATCATGCTTTAGGAGTTCTTTAGCATGATTTATAAAAAATGATAGGTACAGAAATATATAGATCATGTATATGCATAATAAGATGCTTGATCTATTCAGTTTCAATACTTTATGAAGTCATAACAAGAGTGAAAATTGGGCCTAGATCTATTTGATATATACATTATAAGATATCTGAGCCATTCAGCTTCAGCACATGCTATGTTTAAATATACCATTTCAAATTCTTTGATACTTTAGCTATGATAGTTTGTCACATCGACCTATCAACTTATGAGTATCTAAGTTGTTCCACAGGTGAAAACTTACACTGGATCTTAGTGATCTTTAGTGTTTTATATATGAAGAAAATGTCATATAATGACTCAGAAACACTTAAAATAATATGAAACCAATTGTAGTCCATTTCTTTAGGAATTTTTTGGTTTGACTAAGCCAGATATTTTGGTTACTCCTAAATCATATTCTGTGTCATCAGAATCAAAATGTATGATTCCACTAATTACTAATATAAGCCTTTAGGATAGTGAGCCAAAACTCATATGACTCTGTCACCTCTTAATATAAGACACAATAATTTTCAGCCTTAGCTCTAAAGATTTATCTTTACAAGTCATGTTTGCAAAAATGACAGTCTAATGTACAAAAATAATAGTTTAAGTGAATTGCTAATCAACCTTAAGAAATCTTTAGTCTATCAAGTGTTGATTAACTTGGGTTACCTGTAGCTAGCGGAGGTCCACAAGGGGGCGATTAAATACCGTGTTGCTTAGAGCTATTTACATTCGGTTGACAGAAGGACCCTTTCGGCTTGTACCCAAAATAATCTCAACTTTTAGAACTTTTAGATTTAAAGGAATTTGCAATTTCACTGACTATTTTCTTGTGACTAAATTGTTTGAATGAATCAAAAGAATTATAATGTCATAAATTATGTGCAAAACAAAATTTGTCTAGTATAATCTGAATATTGTGACAATATGGTCAACTAAAGTTCAAACATATAAACCGGCCTAGGAAAGATATCATATAACATCACTAAAATCTATATACATAAACCACACACACTCAATAATATATATTTGTCCAACTAAACTTGGGAATCAAAATGAATAGAATATGTAGGTAAATGTGAAAAATACCTTTCTTGATGATCGGAGTATTTATGCACCTCTTGATTTCGGCTTAGCGATAAAACTTAAGGATATGTCTCTTTTTTTTATACATCATTTTAGATGTTTCCATTATTCTCGCTTCACCTTTGGCATGTTTGAGCTGGACTAGCACGTTACAATCTCTAATGCTTCTGATTTGGAAGATAACTTTACAAAGATCATGACAAGAATGAGAGGGTATAAAAAATAAATTTGTATTACCGTTACAGTTAACATGTTGTTCCTTTCCTAAAAAATATAATGGTTCTGCCTCCAAGAAAATAGAGATTAGTCACAAATTGTAAGAGTTTGTAAACTATAACAGCATGTAACAACAAATAAGTAATAAATATGAAATCTCAACAATATTGCATTAGAACTTGTATAGTTTAGTCATTGGCATCAACGTTGCTAATTTGTATCAGGACATAATTTCTAACATATGACTGCATATTTCAATGTTCCACAAAAGAATTTCCAATTCTGAAACCTTATTGATGATCTCAAAGTAATGAATTCTTTCAAACACAATCTGTAGTAGCATATCATTATTTCATACAAAAATAAATAATCATTAGAAAAAATTGGAAATCACAAAATTCATATTAGGGTCAATATTCCCTATATATATCAAGTATAACTATACAATCAAAAATGTATTATGATTACGACATCTACAGGATCACACACCACCCAAAATCTTGGAGCCTATCAAACCAAGCCCCAAAACTAATCTACTAAGTTTCAGTTAATCTTCCCAATGAATTATGTATATGCATATATTAAAAATAGTTCAATCATAATATATCAGGCTTCTAATAAAGCAAAATGATAAATGAAAACTTTTTCACGACAATGGGTTCAGAGGTTAGAACAATTTTGTATCAATTTATTCTTACATTAAAAATAATATATAAAAATAATAACATGAGTTTATCTGATGTAATAAGTATTCATGTAAAGGCAAAATAAATATAATAATAATAATAAATAAATAAATAATAAAATGTGTTCCCTTATCCAACCATCTTTAACAAAAGACAAAAAATAGCAAGTGAGCAACTATATATTAGCTTAATTTATCAATAATATTGACATAGAAAAAATACAAACTAATAGGCTATGAGCAATAGTAACATATGGTTGTCAACCTTGTTGCAATGTGTGACGATTTTATTATAGAATGACACCATATCTCTGTATGCTTGCTTAGCCAACATGCTAATGGGTTTGGAAGTAAACCCGTTTGATGGACATTGACTACAAACATTGATGGTATTAAAAAGTAGTATTTGTCGTAAGGCAAAAGCTCAAACACATGAAGACGAAGCTTTCTCGTATATTATCAACCACACAAGTGCATATTACAAGCTATCCCAACCTCTCTTTATATAGAGAGAGAGGTTGGGGGTTATGAAGAAACGAAAGGCCAAAGGTCTTTTGTATGTTACAATGAGATGAAATGAAGGGCCATATGAGTTCAACACTCCCCCTTGGCTCTCCAAAAATTCTGCTTGTAAGCATCTTTGAGTTTCTTCGTCTGTCTGTAGCTTGCATCTTCAAGTTTGACGATCTACTTGTGCCTCGTCAAAATCTTGCCAAAGAAAATCCAGTAGGAAAAAAACTTTGGTCGAAGGACAA
Organism: Iris pallida; assembly: GCA_029216955.1. Taxonomy (NCBI): domain Eukaryota; kingdom Viridiplantae; phylum Streptophyta; class Magnoliopsida; order Asparagales; family Iridaceae; genus Iris; species Iris pallida. The sequence continues at coordinate 10,758,795 of JANAVB010037219.1, forward strand.
AAGTGTACACACAGGTCAGTGTGATGGGGGTAAACTAACCATTGCAAAGGTGCTTCGTCAAAACCTTGTCAGAGAAAACCCAGTGGGAAAAACCGCTGATCGAAGGACAAAAGAGTACATGATGGTTTAGAAGTATACAACTGGATACTCCCCCTGATTATAATAATCCTTAGTGAATAAGGGATTTGAACTGTGTCTCGTTAAAAACCTTGCCAAGAAAAATCCAATGGAAAAAAAACTTGGTCTAAGGGAAAAAGAGTATACAAGCATACATCAGGATGCTCCCCTTTTCACTCGCACTCGACAGAACGCGGGATATACGCACAACAGGGCATTTGGAGGTGCTCCCCCTCACATGCACACAACAGGGTACAGGAAACATGTTTCATTTAGGCTAGCTCTGAAAGCTTCCTAAGTCCAATCGCTCTGACATGTTTTTGGAACGAGTGTTTTGGCAGTGACTTGGTGAACAAGTCTGCACGGTTATTCTCCGATCCAATGTGTTGTACTTCAATCTACTGAAGCGCTTGTTGTTCATGTGTAAAGAACAACTTGGGCGATATGTGCTTGGTAGCATCCCCTTTGATGTAACCATGTTTCGCTTGATCAATAACAGCGATATTGTCCTCATAGACGACAACAGGTTCATCTGGGTCATATGGAAGATCACATGTACTTCGAATATGGCCAATAATAGCTCGAAGCCATACACACTCTCTAGTCGCCTCATAGAGCGCGAGTAGCTCAGAGTGGTTCGTTGAAGTAGCTACTAAGGTCTGTTTGCGAGACCTCCAAGAAATCGTCGTGTTCCCAATGGTAAAGACATAACCAGATCGAGAACGCCCCTTGTGTGGATCAGATAAGTATCCCGCATCAGCGTAGCCAACAAGGGTCCCGTTGCTTCGAGTGCCAAGAGCGTTGGACTCACTCAAAACCGCGTAGAGATAGAACAAGCCCAAGTCCGTAGTACCCTTAAGGTAGCAGAAAATGTCTTTTATGCCATTCCAATGGCGGTGTGTTGGCGCGGTGCTGTGTCGAGCTAGACAATTCACAGCAAACGAGATGTCCGGTCTAGTACATTAGGCCAAGTACAATAAAGTGCCTATTGTACCCAGATAAGAGCACTCAGGATTCAATATCTCTTCGTCGTCCTCCTTTGGACGAAATGGGTCCTTAGTAATGTCTAGAGAGCGGACGATCATGGGAGTAGCGGACGGCTTAACGTCAAAATGACTAAAGCATCTCAACACCTTTTGGGTGTAGTTTGCTTGATGGACAAGAATTCCATCTTTACGGTGCTCGATCTGCAGGTCGAGGCAAAACCGTGTCTTCCCAAGATCCTTCATCTCGAATTCCCTCTTCAGGATATCAGCAGTTTCTGACAAGTCTTTTTCAGTTCCTATGAGATTCATGTCATCTACATAGACCGCGATGATTGCGTATCCTGAAGTAGATTTCTTTATGAACACGCATGGGCAAAGTTCGTTATTAATGTATCCCAAATCGATCAAGTATTCGCTTAGGCGGTTATACCACATTCGTCCGAATTATTTTAATCCATATAGCGAACGCCTCAGTCTAATTGAGAACGCGTTCCGTGGTCGGAAACTACTTGATTCAGGCATCTTTAGTCCTTCAAGGGCTCTCATGTATATCTCTGTGTCCAGATCCCCGTAGAGATAGGCTGTGACCATATCCATAAGCTGCATATTCAGTTTTTCGGAAACAACTAAACTGATTAAGTAGCGGAACGTTATAACGTCCATTACGGAGAATACGTCTCCTCGTAATCAATTTCAGGGCGTTGTGAGAAGCCTTGCGCCACAAGGCAAGCCTTGTATCGCACAATCTCATTTCTCTCATTATGCTTCCTTAGGAAAACCCATTTGTGACCAACTGGTTTAACATTGGGTGGTGTTGGAGCAACAGGTCCAAACATATTTTTTTTCGCTAAGGAGTCTAGTTCAGCCTGGATTGCTTGTTTCCATTGTGACCAGTCCGTTCGTCGTTGACACTCGGCAACACTACGAGGTTCCATGTCATCATTGTTCATAATGTCAGTGGCCACTGAGTATATGAACACATCATCGATGACAGTTTCATTCTGCTTCAAAATATCGTCTAAGCTAGCATACTCGACGGATATTTCGAGGTTATCGGCATGATTAGGAATAGGCGTTTCATCTGGAACGTGCTCCTCTAATACATCGTCGTGATCCTTAATGATCTCATGTGGCAAAATGATTTTAACAAGATTTCTTCGCTTTCGGGGCAGAACATCTTTGGAACCAACCGGTCTTCCCTTCTTCTTGGGAATAGCGGCGGACTGGACGGCCGATGGCAGCGTCCTTTGCTCGGCGGGTTCGACCGGAGCAACATGTTTCACAGGAACATGGCGTCTCACAGGGACGTCTATCCTTGCAGGCACATTTGTAGCAGGTGTAATTGATCTCTTGACTTTTGCTAGGTCGCTAACTGCGTCTGGCATTTGATTTACAATATCTTGTAGACCTAGAATCCTCTGCACTTCCTTATCACTATATACAGAGGGGGGATCATGATGAGCAACAGCGGGCACATGCCATGCTAATTCACGTCGTTCCTCATCAACGTTAGCGTGCATTTCTCCCCCTAACGACGAGAAGATTGCCCCATCAAAGTCATAATCTGCGTGTCTCGCGGTAAAGAGATCGCCTGTCAAGGACTCTAAATAGAGAATGATGGACGGGAAGTTATAACCGACATATATTCCCCGTCGCTTCTAAGATCCAAAATTTGAACGCCTTATCGGCTCAATTGGAACATTGACTAGGCACCCAAACACGCGTAAATATGAGATGTCAGGCTCACATCCAGTAGCCAGCTGGTACGCAAAAAGTGGTTGGGTGGCCATGGGCCTCAGACGGACCAAATTTGCAGCATGCAAAATTGTATAGCCCTATGCAGATAGTGGGAGTTTGGTGCGCATAACCAAGGTCCGTGCTATCACTTGCAGTTGCTTTATAAAATCTTCTGTTAGGCCATTTTGGGTATGAACATACGCAACAGGATGTTCAAGATTTATTCCCAAAGTCATGCAATAGTCATCGAAAGTCTTCGATGTAAACTCCGCGACATTATCAAGTCTAATGGAATTTATCGGATAATCCGGATGGTGAGCCCTTAACTTAATGATCTGGGCGAGGAGTTTAAGAAAAGCTGCATTTCGGGTGGACAACAACACTACATGTGACCATCTAGTCGATGCATCAACCAAAACTATGAAGTATTTAAATGGTCCGCATGTTGGTTGGATTGGTCCACAAATATCTCCATGAATTCTTTCAAGGAATTGAGAAACTAATCTCGTAGGTTTCACATGGAGTGGCTTGAGATTCGTCTTTCCAATCGAGCAAGCTTGGCATAGGCTTTTCGGATTTATAACGAAATTCTTTCCTCCAAGAGGATGCCCATGTGATGCATTCATAGTATGAAGCTGTAACTCCATCTTTTTAATATAGTATTTTTTTTATGAATTGGAATTTTTTTTTAAAAAAAGTTTATATGTAGGCTTGGTTATTATTTAATTTTCCTATGGGCTAAACTATTTTTAACCATTCTGTGGGTTGGGCCATTCTTGGAAGCCCAAGCCCATGACTCTAATCCTAAAGAAAGGATTAGCTGAGATTTTTCGTTCAGCTCTTTTAGAATTCAAAATTCTAACGGCCATGGCCAAGAGCCATGTGCTCTAACCGACTGCCAGGGTGGAGGAAGGAATTTTCCCGCCAAGAATGGCCTCTTGCTCACGCTACCTAGCCACCTATTTAAGTGGGTTGCCTTCCTTTAGCTGAGCAATAATTTCCTCTTCTCCAATTTCATCTTCTTCAAAGCTCGCTCTGGACAGCCATGTCAGTGATAGCTCTGAGGATCGAGTCATCAATGGCGGTCAGTGATGCACGAATTCAGTGAGCAGATTTTTTGATCCCTTTGCCTTCTTAATCGTTTCGAAATTGATTTGGATGGAATCAATGTTTGGACTGATCGGTTTCAACTCGGGAGTGGGTCGATCGAACTCCGATCGTGAGTTAAAATGGATCGATTCCGATCGTGAGTTAAAATGGATCGATTCCTGAACATCTGATCGATCATTTCTTTTGACCAATCATTCATGAATAGTCTTACAAATTCTGATCATAAGGTGTTCGATTGTTTGTCTCAATGATCTGAATTGGTCATGAACAGATCCTGATCGAGCGCATCGAGCGCATCGATTCCATCTCGAGCTTCACTCACATTCTTCCTGATCTGTTCTTGTTCAACTCTAATCAAGGAATCGAGGTGAGAATCTTCTTTGATCAAGAGTATATAATCCTACTGATTTTCCCTATCATCAATCTTAGATCTAATCGATTGTATATTGTGTGGATCTAGAGTGGGTTATTCCAGTGAACAAGGCATTTGATCTTCGAATCAGGGTAGTTTAGGAACAGATCTGGACTATTGCTCACTGATTCAGTCCCTACTTAGTGGAACACTTGGAGGTAATTCCAATTTACCTCTCTAATTTTCTTTCGAATGCATATTTACATCAGAGTAGCTGAGATGGTTTCTAGAGAATTTGAAGTATCATTTTGGTATCTGTCTATATGCTGGTTCCAATTGAGTTGGTAGCTGAAATTGAGAATTGGAGTATCGAGAAGTCAGGGTGTCATTCCCTATCATTCTAAGTTCGTTTTGGAATAATCATGGGGTTGTAAGTGTTATTGAAACATGTGGACATATACGAACTTATATGTTCCTTGGAGTTCTTCTTGATTCAAATATAACCTGAGATTGGGCACACTGACCCTGAACCTCATCTCAGTCAACTGGAAGAAGTCTCAGTGAAACTGAGACTAATTTCCAGTTGAGCAAAGGATGAGCTTGGGGAATGTGCAAATCATATCAGCATATTCATTTTTGATACTCTGAGCATAAACTGATTTGAAACTGGAATGGCGAGTCCAGTTGAACCTGGGATCTTAATGTCCTGTTTAGATTTATATTCATGAATTGGTTTCCTCTACTATACTTTGGGGTACCTTGTTAAATCTGAGGTTAAAGTCAATGCTAACTGGAACTTGTGAACTATCCATTATTTTGTCTTGAGCCTCAGATTTTTCCCTGTTAATTTGGGGACTGGTATGCCAAGTTTTACCCATTGATTATTTCAGCCCAAACAGGAATGAAAGCATCAGGTTATATCACTGTGCTGTGAGTAATTCTTCATTGGGGACTTATGTATCTTCATGTTTTGATAGCTCTTATTAGATGAGGATATGAGTTTGGAACGGATGACCCTGTCAGTCTAATGCTCGTATAAGCAAGCTAATTGAACAGTCAAGTATTTCCCATCTTGGCTTTACAACTCTTTCTCTTGGTTACCTGTGAGTGGGATATAGGTTTGTTATAACCAAGTTTGGGACTGTCGAAGTCCTGCTATCTGTTAATTTCATATGCTGGTAAAAGTCAGAGCATGATCTACATTGGGTGCATAGAGGTTGGATTCACATCTCAGTGAATGGAAGAAACCTGGAAATCCATATTCTATTTTTTTCTATTCAGTATTCCAGGTTTCTGATCAGTCTAGCATTCAATTACCTATTTTGGTTTAACATATTACTGAAGGGAGGTATTAATCCTCAGGATGGCCTAACTGAGCATTACTCAGTTAAGTGTTTTAAGTCCTAGACTTTTTGGACTACCTGGGATTACATGTAATATCTGTGAACCTATTTGGGATTTCAGCATAACCTGAGAATTTCACTCTTCCAGCTATATTTTGCAGTGCTATGATTGTTCTATAGCATGTTGCCCATTCCTAGAATCTAGAATCCAAATCTCAAATACACCTATGTACTGGGTTAGGAGTGTGCAATTTCAGTCCAGATTGGCCTGGATATTTCAGTCCAAATTGGCCTGGACATTTCAGTCCAGATTGGCCTGGACATTTCAGTCCAGATTGGTTTCAGGAGCCTGGACATTCAGACCAGTCTGATTTCAGAACACCACATGGTTCAGCCCTTGTTTAGTAAATTAGGTAAGTTAGATTAATGTCTTCCCTAACAAATAAGGAGAAGTTTGGTTCAATTCTGAATCACTCTTGAGTAATGCAAGATTATACAATTTGCTTAGTGAACTTTGAGAATTAGAATAATAGGCCCTTTTGGAAGAGAGTGCTATGTAGCAGTTAGCTAGGATTGTGTGGGGTTATAAACCTTCTTGACAAATTTATGGTTAGAATATTGTAGATTTATAAGTAGTAGTAATCTAGTATTTATCAAATAGAACTTAGGTTTTAATGTAGTGATTTAAGTTTATAAATCAACCTTGCATTATTGATTTATCAATTTATAAATCATTTATTACAGGAGGATATCTAGCTCTTTTGCCTACTTGTACTTTCCTGGAGCAAGGCAAGTACACTCTACGGTTTTGTACTTTACATTATATATCCTGTGCTTCCTTGAGTGACACATTTGCAACACGTCATGTACTTTCTGGTGCACATGTTCTCTTGTTCTTATTACTTGTATCTGGGGTGGGAAAATATACTATCTATGTGACCAATCCCAAGAAACAACTCAGGTGTGTTTAGCTTAGACCCCGCATCGTGCACGCGGGTCCTAAGCCGCCCATTCATGTGCTTTCATGTGCTTTCATGTGCTTACCCTAGCCGGTCACATATTTAGTTATATTTCAAATATAGTACACACATGTTCAGGAGATATACCTTGTACTTATTTCCTGTGATTCCATGATATCATGTTCTTTCAGGTGCTTACATATCATGTTCTTTCATGTTCTTACATTCATGTTCTTTCATGTACTTTACACTGTTCTTTCATGTATTTTACACTGTTCTTCATGTACATATTTACCTGTTCTTCCTGTACTCTCTATGTTCCCTTGTACTTTCATATCATGATGTCTTGTTCATTACCTAGAATTGTACTTGCTCCGCTCCTGAATAGGATATGTTGCAGGTGAGATGGAGGCCTTGTGTGACACCTACTATGGGCAGGATATTGCTTTTCCTACTGAGCCAGCTGGAGCTGCTTGTGACCTAGAGGCTGCAGAAGCCTAGTGCTTCATTAGTACTTTCCCATTATCTTTCCATGTATTGAGACTAGCAGACTCTTTTATTAGTTGAAATGTAATAATTCAGATATTGTACTTTACTCTGGTTGGGACACATTTATATAGATGCTGTGATTCATTCATGTTCATATTATCTGGTTAGTTTCCCTAGATTGGTACAGCTTACTTTGTTGTGTCTAACAACAAAGGCTGGGCGTGTCCGACTCGTATCCGGTTATTCGGGAGCGGGTCGTGACATGTTTTTAGTGGTGGCCCATGCAGGTCTATCCTAATGGTACCTAGGTCTTAGCGTACTATTGGGGGACTTGATTACACTAGGAAAACTTGATCACAGCATAGGAAAACCAAAAAATAAGGGTATATCAGGTATCATCAGGATTATCAGGTGCTTTATTTTTATAAAATCATTGTTTGCTAGGTTTTAGGGTTTGTCATTCAACAAGTTTTCTTTTTATGCAGGATGGTCGCCACGAGGAAGACCGCAGATCAGCCTGGAGTTGCAGGCAGTTCTGGAGTTGCGGGCGGTTCGGAGCAGGCCGTACCAGACGTTCAGGTAGATCCACTTCCACCAGCTCCTCCTATCTTTCCAGCACTGCCGTCGACGATGATGCTTGACGGTAACCAGGTGATGGCGATGTTTCAGCACTTTCTGGAGGCCCAGAACCATCAGGCAGCGCAGTTCAGAGCGACTGTCGTCGACGCACTGAGGACCAGGGAGCCACCAGCACCAGCACCAGTCGCACCTCCAGCACCGCGAGGACCGAGACCGGGGACAGCCAAGGAGTACCAGAACCTTTGCCCGATGGACTTCTGGGGCGACGAGGATCATCTATGCAGATGAATGGCTGGAGAATGCAGAGAGGACTTTGACCATGGCGAATATTCCAGAGGACCAGAAGGTGTCAGTGGCTAGCATGCGACTCTTCGACTTGGCCAGAGCTTGGTATCGAGAGGACCCCCAGTTGGCGGAGCCCCGGGTGTCTTGGATAGTTTTCAAAACACTGTTCAAGGAGAAATTCTTTCCAGAGGTGGAGCGTGATGAGTTGAGGATGCAGTTCGAGGCGCTGCAGCAGGGGACGATGACGGTTGCGCAGTACACTTCGGAGTTTACCAGACTCAGCAGGTTTGCTGAGAACCTGATTAGAGAGCCAGAGGACAGAGCATGGAGATTCAAGAAGGGTCTCACCAGAGAGCTGCGACATGCGGTGGCGATCAGTCAGGCGACGACGTATGCGAGCATTCTGAAGATTGCTCAGGCTGTGGAGAAGGAGGCAAACCCAAGGCTGAAGAGGGATCGGGACGTGGGCAGCAGCAGTTTCCAGGCACCAACGAAGAGGGTTCAGACTCAGACTCAGACCCAGACGAGGCCACAGCAGCAGCATCACCGTCAGGCCAGATCTCCAGCACATCAGCACCAGAGACAGCATCTGGCGATCAGTTGTGCTTTTTGTCATCGCCCTGGACACCATATCAACGAGTGCCGCAAGAGGTTGGGACTTTGCCTCCTCTGCGGATCCGATACACATCAGATGAGGGACTGCGCCCAGGCTACAGCCAGACTAACAGCAGGATGAGGAGCTGGAGGACCACCGGCTGTACCACCCAGAGCATTGCCTGCTGCACCACAGAGAGGAGGAGCTCTACCACCCCAGCAGCAAAGGTTTGCGCAGCATCAGCAGCAGCAGAGAGGAGGAGCACAGCAGGGACGTGCTTACGTCATGGCTGCAGTTGAGGAGAACGAGGCAGTACCAGATGTGATCACAGGTTCTATATTCTTATATTCTTTCCCTGCCATTGCATTGTTTGATTCTGGCGCCACCCATAGCTTTGTATCATATGAGTTTCTGCATAGACACGGCTTCACACCCAAGTCCACTAGGCAGAACTGTCAGATCATGACAGGAGGTGGGTCAGTGCCGGTAAGTGAGATGGTGGAATGCCCTATCACTATTGCTGGAAGGGAGATTCGAGCTCGACTTCTAGTGATGCCACTGCCCAGATTCGACGTAGTCCTCGGCATCGACTGGATGAGCGAGCAGTTTGCCGTAATAGACTGCCATGAAGGGAAGGTGATCTTCAGCCCGCCAGGAGTTCTACCGTTCGAGATTAGCAGACGAGTTGCAGAGAGGCCAGAGGGAGTCTATTTTGGAGCTGTTACAGAAGACCAGGAGTTGTCGCACCCACTGATTGCAGAGTATCTTGACGTCTTCCCCGAGGAGTTGCCAGGATTGCCGCCAGATCGAGATGTGGAGTTCAGCATCGACCTATTACCCGGATCAGCGCCGAAGTCCCAGCATTGTTACAAGATCAACCCGAAGGAAGCTGTAGAGTTGAAGGCGCAGATTGATGAGCTTGAGGGCAAGGGATTTATTCGGTCCAGTGCTTCACCCTGGGGAGCACCGGTACTTTTTGTGCCCAAGAAGGATGGGACGGTGAGGATGTGCATTGACTACCGTGCACTCAACAACATTACCATCAAGAATAGATACCCTTTGCCACGGATTGATGAGCTGTTTGACCAGCTTAGTGGAGCGAAGGTCTTTTCTAAGATTGATCTTCGGTCGAGGTATCACCAGATGAAGGTTCGGGAGCAGGATATTCCGAAGACATCCTTCAACACTCGATACGGCCAGTATGAGTTCCTGGTGATGCCGTTCGGACTCACCAATGCCCCAGCTGTGTTCATGAACCTGATGAATAAGGTCTTCCACAAGTATTTGGATAAGCTTGTCGTAGTCTTTATTGATGACATTCTGATCTATTCAAAGACGGAGGAGGAGCATATAGAGCACCTGCGAATTGTTTTGGAGATTCTGCGGAAGGAGAAACTGTACGGAAAACTCTCGAAATGTGAGTTTTTCTTGGACCGAGTGGAGTTTCAAGGGCATGTGGTGACTGGAGAGGGGATTTCTGTAGATCCCAAGAAGGTTGAGGCAGTAGAAGCCTGGGCACCTCCCAAGTCGGTAGCAGAGATTCGTAGTTTCCTGGGTCTAGCAGGGTACTACAGGAAGTTCGTGAAGGACTTCACCAGGATAGCAGAGCCTATGACAAAGCTTACGCGGAAGGACGAGGAGTTCATCTGGAGCGATGCCTGCCAGTCAGTATTTGAAGAATTGAAGAGAAGACTCACGACGGCACCAGTTCTAGCTTTGCCATCGGGATCAGGAGGGTTCGTCATCTACAGCGATACTTCAGGAAAAGGCTTGGGATGTGTGCTGGAGCAGAATAAGAAGGTTATAGCGTATGCTTCTAGACAGTTGAGGTTCCATGAGAAGAATTATCCTACACATGACTTGGAGCTTGCAGCAGTCATATTTGCCTTGAAACTGTGGAAATATTACCTATATGGAGAGCGAGTGGACATCTTCACGGACCACAAAAGCCTGAAGTATGTCTTTACTCAGAAGGAGCTAAATATGAGACAGCACAGATGGCTGGAACTCCTGAAAGACTTTGATATCAGTCTGCAGTACCACCCTGGGAAGGCGAATGTGGTTGCAGATGCTCTCAGTCGATATCCTATTGCTATGTATCTCACCATGGACCGGCATCTATTGGAGGATCTTGAGAGCCTTGGGATTGAGGTTGTTCTGCCATGATATGGAGGACAGATGATGCACATGCAGATACAGTCGGGATTGTTAGAGAAGATCAAGGAGGCCCAGCTTCTTGATGAGGAGCTTCGATGTCTTAGAGCTCGAGTGGAGATGGGTTTGCTCGACGACTTCACTATTGCGGAGGACGGATCCTTGAGGCACGGGAGCCAGCTATGTGTGCCCAAGGACTTGCGGGAAGAGGTGATACAGGAGGCCCACCAGTCGCAGTATTCTATACATCCTGGATCTACCAAGATGTACAAAGATCTGCGGGAGTATGTTTGGTGGTATGGAATGAAGAGAGAGGTTGCCAGATTTGTTTCCAGATGCCTTGTGTGCCATCAAGTCAAGGCGGAGCGCCAGAGACCAGCGGGACTACTCCAGTCTTTACCTATTCCGGAATGGAAGTGGGAGCACATTACCATGGACTTCGTCTCTGGATTACCGCGTACTCCCAGTGGCAAGGACGCTATTTGGGTGATCGTGGACAGATTGACAAAGTCCGCTCATTTCATTCCGTTCAAGATTGGGCTGTCGACCGAGAAGCTTGCAGACCTCTACATGCGTCAGATCGTACGGATTCACGGAGTGCCGGCTAGCATTGTTTCAGATCGAGACAGCCGCTTCACATCGCACTTCTGAAGGAGTCTACAGCAGAGTTTGGGATCACAGTTGAAGTTCAGTACAGCCTATCACCCACAGACAGACGGGCAGTCCGAGAGGACCATTCAGACGCTGGAGGACATGCTGCGGGTGTGCGCACTCGACTTCGGTGGTTCGTGGGAGGACCATTTGCACCTTGTAGAGTTTGCCTATAACAACAGTTATCAGGCTAGCATCGAGATGACCCCGTTCGAAGTATTATATGGACGGAGGTGTCGTACGCCGCTATCTTGGGACGACGTTGGCGAGAGAGCTTTGCTTGGGCCAGAGATGGTGGTAGATTCAGCTGAGAAGATCAGACTGATCAGGGATCATCTCAGAGTTGTGCAGTATCGGCAGAAGCACTGGGCGGACAGCAGCAGACGGCCATTGGAGTTCGCAGCTGGCGATAGGGTGTTCCTGAAGATCTCACCAACCAGAGGCATCATTCGGTTCGGCAGAGGCGGGAAGCTCAGTCCGAGATACATCGGGCCTTTCGAGATGACAACACGGATTGGCGAGGTGGCGTATCGACTAGCGCTTCCAGCTAGCTTGGAGGGAGTACACAGCGTCTTCCACGTATCTCAGCTTCGACGTTACATTCCAGACCCGAGCCATGTGGTGGACTATTCTGAGCTGGAGGTGGGCCCGAGTTTGACCTATGAGGAGCAGCCAGTAGAGATCCTGGACCGGAGGGAGAAGCGACTGCAGAACCAGACCATTCCTCTTGTCCGCGTCATATGGAGACACCACTCTCCGGGAGAGTCCACATGGGAGCGTGAGGACGAGATGCGTGAGCGATATCCTGGTTTGTTCACTTGAGTGCTTTGTGTTTCATATATTTTGAATTTAATAAACAACTCATTAGATTCACTATTCTTGATCATCTGTGTCTACATTCCAATTTCGAGGGCAAAATTTTTTTAAGGGGGAGAGATTTGTAACTCCATCTTTCTAATATAGTATTTTTTTATGAATTGGAAATTTTTTTTAAAAAAAAGTTTATATGTAGGCTTGGTTATTATTTAATTTTCCTATGGGCTAAACTATTTTTAACCATTCTGTGGGTTGGGCCATTCTTGGAAGCCCAAGCCCATGACTCTAATCCTAAAGAAAGGATTAGCTGAGATTTTTCGTTCAGCTCTTTTAGAATTCAAAATTCTAACGGCCATGGCCAAGAGCCATGTGCTCTAACCGACTGCCAGGATGGAGGAAGGAATTTTCCCGCCAGGAATGGCCTCTTGCTCACGCTACCTAGCCACCTATTTAAGTGGGTTGCCTTCCTTTAGCTGAGCAACAATTTTCTCTTCTCCAATTTCATCTTCTTCAAAGCTCGCTCTGGACAGCCATGTCAGTGATAGCTCTGAGGATCGAGTCATCAATGGCAGTCAGTGATGCACGAATTCAGTGAGTAGATTTTCTGATCCCTTTGCCTCCTTAATCGTTTCGAAATTGATTTGGATCGAATCAATGTTTGGACTGATCGGTTTCAACTCGGGAGTGGGTCGATCGAACTCCGATCGTGAGTTAAAATGGATCGATTCCTGAACATCTGATCGATCGTTTCTTTTGACCAATCATTCATGAATAGTCTTACAAATTCTGATCATAAGGTGTTCGATTGTTTGTCTCAATGATCTGAATTGGTCATGAACAGATCCTGATCGAGCGCATCGATTCTACCTCGAGCTTCACTCACATTCTTCCTGATCTGTTCTTGTTCAACTCTAATCAAGGAATCGAGGTAAGAATCTTCTTTGATCAAGAGTATATAATCCTACTGATTTTCCCTATCATCAATCTTAGATCTAATCGATTGTATATTGTGTGGATCTAGAGTGGGTTGTTCCAGTGAACAGGGCATTTGATCTTCGAATCAGGGCAGTTTAGGAACAGATCTGGACTATTTCTCACTAATTCAGTCCCTACTTAGTGGAACACTTGGAGGTAATTCCAATTTATCTCTCTAATTTTCTTTCGAATGCATATTTACATCAGAGTAGCTGAGATGGTTTCTAGAGAATTTGAAGTATCATTTTGGTATCTGTCTATACGCTGGTTCCAATTGAGTTGGTAGCTGAAATTGAGAATTGGAGTATCGAGAAGTTAGGGTGTCATTCCCTATTATTCTAAGTTTGTTTTGGAATAATCATGGGGTTGTAAGTGTTATTGAAACCTGTGGACATATACGAACTTATATGTTCCTTGGAGTTCTTCTTGATTCAAATATAACCTGAGATTGGGCACACTGACCCTGAACCTCATCTCAGTCAACTGGAAGAAGTCTCAGTGAAACTGAGACTAATTTCCAGTTGAGCAAAGGATGAGCTTGGGGAATGTGCAAATCATATCAGCATATTCATTTTTGATACTCTGAGCATGAATTGATTTGAAACTGGAATGGCGAGTCCAGTTGAAACTGGGATCTTAATGTCTTGTTTAGATTTATATTCATGAATTGGTTTCCTCTACTATACTTTGGGGTACCTTGTTAAATCTGAGGTTAAAGTCAATTCTAACTGGAACTTGTGAACTATCCATTATTTTGTCTTGAGCCTCAGATTTTTCCCTGTTAATTTGGGGACTGGTATGCCAAGTTTTACCCATTGATTATTTCAGCCCAAACAGGAATGAAAGCATCAGGTTATATCACTGTGCTGTGAGTAATTCTTCATTGGGGACTTATGTATCTTCATGTTTTGATAGCTCTTATTAGATGAGGATATGAGTTTGGAAAGGATGACCCTGTCAGTCTAATGCTCGTATAAGCAAGCTAATTGAACAGTCAAGTATTTCCCATCTTGGCTTTACAACTCTTTCTCTTGGTTACCTGTGAGTGGGATATAGGTTTGTTATAACCAAGTTTGGGACTGTCGAAGTCCTGCTATCTGTTAATTTCATATGCTGGTAAAAGTCAGAGCAGGATCTACATTGGGTGCATAGAGGTTGGATTCACATCTCAGTGAATGGAAGAAACCTGGAAATCCATATTCTATTTTTTTCTATTCAGTATTCCAGGTTTCTGATCAGTCTAGCATTCAATTACCTATTTTGGTTTAACATATTACTGAAGGGAGGTATTAATCCTCAGGATGGCCTAACTGAGCATTACTCAGTTAAGTGTTTTAAGTCCTGGACTTTTTGGACTGCCTGGGATTACATGTAATATCTGTGAACCTATTTGGGATTTCAGCATAACCTGAGAATTTTACTCTTCCAGCTATATTTTGCAGTGCTATGATTGTTCTATAGCATGTTGCCCATTCCTAGAATCTAGAATCCAAATCTCAAATACACCTATGTACTGGGTTAGGAGTGTGCAATTTCAGTCCAGATTGGCCTGGACATTTCAGTCCAGATTGGCCTGGACATTTTAGTCCAGATTGGTTTCAGGAGCCTGGACATTCAGACCAGTCTGATTTCAGAACACCACATGGTTCAGCCCTTGTTTAGTAAATTAGGTAAGTTAGATTAATGTCTTCCCTAACAAATAAGGAGAAGTTTGGTTCAATTCTGAATCACTTTTGAGTAATGCAAGATTATACAATTTGCTTAGTGAACTTTGAGAATTAGAATAATAGGCCCTTTTGGAAGAGAGTGCTATGTAGCAGTTAGCTAGGATTGTGTGGGGTTATAAACCTTCTTGACAAATTCATGGTTAGAATATTGTAGATTTATAAGTAGTAGTAATCTAGTATTTATCAAATAGAACTTAGGTTTTAATGTAGTGATTTAAGTTTATAAATTAACCTTGCATTATTGATTTATCAATTTGTAAATCATTTATTACAGGAGGATATCTAGCACTTTTGCCTACTTGTACTTTCCTGGAGCAAGGCAAGTACACTCTACGGTTTTGTACTTTACATTATATATCATGTGCTTCCTTGAGTGACACATTTGCAACACGTCATGTACTTTCTGGTGCTCATGTTCTCTTGTTCTTATTACTTGTATCTGGGGTGGGGAAATATACTATCTATGTGACCAATCCCAAGAAACAACTCAGGTGTGTTTAGCTTAGACCCCGCATCGTGCACGCGGGTCCTAAGCCGCCCATTCATGTGCTTTCATGTGCTTACCCTAGCCGGTCACATATTTAGTTATATTTCAAATATAGTACACACATGTTCAGAAGATATACCTTGTACTTATTTCCTGTGATTCCATGATATCATGTTCTTTCAGGTGCTTACATATCATGTTCTTTTATGTTCTTACATTCATGTTCTTTCATGTACTTTACACTATTTTTTCATGTATTTTACACTGTTCTTCATGTACATATTCACCTGTTCTTCTTGTACTCTCCATGTTCCCTTGTACTTTCATATCATAATGTCTTGTTCATTACCTAGAATTGTACTTGCTCTGCTCCTTAATAGGATATGTTGCAGGTGAGATGGAGGCCTTGTGTGACACCTACTATGGGCAGGATATTGCTTTCCCTACTGAGCCAGCTGGAGCTGCTTGTGACCTAGAGGCTGCAAAAGCCTAGTGCTTCATTAGTATTTTCCCATTATCTTTCCATGTATTGAGACTAGCAGACTCTTTTATTAGTTGAAATGTAATAATTCAGATATTGTACTTTACTCTGGTTGGGACACATTTATATAGATGCTGTGATTCATTCATGTTCATATTATCTGGTTAGTTGTCCTAGATTGGTACAGCTTACTTTGTTGTGTCTAACAACAAAGGCTGGGCGTGTTCGACTCGTATCCGGTTATTCGGGAGCGGGTCGTGACATGTTTTTAGTGGTGGCCCATGCAGGTCTATCCTAATGGTACCTAGGTCTTAGCGTACTATTGGGGGACTTGATTACACTTGGGAAACTTGATCACAGCATAGGAAAATCGAGAAATAAGGGTATATCAGGTATCATCAGGATTATCAGGTGCTTTATTATTATAAAAACATTGTTTGCTAGGTTTTAGGGTTTGTCATTCAACAAGCTTTCTTTTTATGCAGGATGGTCGCCACGAGGAAGACCGTAGATCAGCCTGGAGTTGCAGGCAGTTCTGGAGTTGCGGGCGGTTCGGAGCAGGCCGTACCAGACGTTCAGGCAAATCCACTTCCACCAGCTCCTCCTATCTTTCCAGCACTACCGCCGACGATGATGCTTGACGGTAACCAGGTGATGGCGATGTTTCAGCACTTTTTGGAGGCCCAGAACCATCAGGCAGCGCAGTTCAGAGCGACTGTCGTCGACGCACTGAGGACCAGGGAGCCACCAGCACCAGCACCAGTCGCACCTCCAGCACCGCGAGGACCGAGACCGGGGACAGCCAAGGAGTACCAGAACCTTTGCCCGATGGACTTCTGGAGCGACGAGGGGATCATCTATGCAGATGAATGGCTGGAGAATGCAGAGAGGACTTTGACCATGGCGAACATTCCAGAGGACCAGAAGGTGTCAGTGGCTAGCATGCGACTCTTCGACTTGGCCAGAGCTTGGTATCGAGAGGACCCCCAGTTGGCGGAGCCCCGGGTGTCTTGGACAGTTTTCAAAATACTGTTCAAGGAGAAATTCTTTCCAGAGGTGGAGCGTGATGAGTTGAGGATGCAGTTCGAGGCGCTGCAGCAGGGGACGATGACGGTTGCGCAGTACACTTCGGAGTTTACCAGACTCAGCAGGTTTGCTGAGAACCTGATTAGAGAGCTAGAGGACAGAGCATGGAGATTCAAGAAGGGTCTCACCAGAGAGCTGTGACATACGGTGGCGATCAGTCAGGCGATGACGTATGCGAGCATTCTGAAGATTGCTCAGGCTGTGGAGAAGGAGACAGACCCAAGGCTGAAGAGGGATCGGGACGTGGGCAGCAGCAGTTTTCAGGCACCAGCGAAGAGGGTTCAGACTCAGACTCAGACCCTGACGAGGCCACAGCAGCAGCATCACCGTCAGGCCAGAGCTCCAGCACATCAGCACCAGAGACAGCATCTGGCGATCAGTTGTGCTTTTTGTCATCGCCCTGGATACCATATCGACGAGTACCGCAAGATGTTGGGACTTTGCCTCTTCTGCGGATCCGATGCACATCAGATGAGGGACTGTGCCCAGGCTACAGCCAGACTAGCAGGAGGACGAGGAGCTGGAGGACCACCGGCTGCACCTGTTGACACAAAGTCACAGTCAACCAAATATTGACTATATTGACCAAATAATACTTGTATAAATTCAATACGACACACGACGACTGCATTCAGTTCAAGACAGATGACAGCTCAGTCTTCAGCTCTCAGTGTGTTCTGGAGTCTGTATTTTATGATTTCATTGAGTCTAGATTTATGTACTCTGAGTTATGCTGAGCTCTTGGAACTTAGTATACAAGCCTACCCAAAATCCCAAGCTCCACCAAAACCAAATTGCCCACAAGTCCCTCTTAGGACCATTCTGTGCTCTGGAGACAGAGTTCGGGCCGAACTCTGCCTCCACACAGAGTTCGGGCCGAACTCTGTTCCCTAGAAATCAGGAACCCTAATTTTAGGGTTAGCTGTTTGCTAGCTGTCCAACGGCCAAATTTTTGAATTTCCTTACCCGAATTCTGGCCGAATTCTGTCCCTAAAATCAGTATAAATAGGGCATGAATTCTCTCATTTTGAATCACTCAATCTTCTCTTCTCTTCTCTCCTACAAGCTCTATAAGCCATACCCTTCCCATCTACTAGCCACAAGCCTCCTAAGTCTCGAGTGCTCAGCATCTCTCATTTAGGATTCTTGTGCAAGAGTGAAGAAATCGCTTGGACAATTCCAAGCAAATCGCCACTGCGATTCTCTGTAAGAAGTTGACGTGCTCTTCTGAAGAAAAGGCACGGGTTGTAAGCTACTATTTCACAAATAGTGGATTTAATCCTGAGCTAGAGTTCTCAGGCCTGGACTAGTCCTCCACGAGGGAAACCAGGTTAAAATTGCTGTGTTTGCGTATGCTCTCTTGTCTTTCATTTACATTCCGCATTTTACTCTGACTATTCATTGTTAGTGAAAGAGTTAATTTTTTATTGGTCATTATACATATATACTCTATTCACCCCCCCTCTAGAGTTGCCAAACTGTTCTTCAATTGGTATCAGAGCTCTGTTCTCTTTATAAGGACTAACATCCTAAGAGCTGATCCATGGCAACCACACAATCCTTGATCTCCAATCATGGTGAAGGTCAGTCCACTCATAGGCCTCCCCTATTTGATGGGACTAACTACACATATTGGAAAACAAGGATGAGTTTTTATCTGAAGTCTCTAGACTTTGACCTGTGGACTGTCGTAACTGACGGTTACAAAAAGCCCGCCAGAATAGTTGTCGATGGTGACCTCACTGAGAAGCCACACGACAAATATTCTGTCGAGGAGAAGAAACAGGCAAGTCTAGATGCTAGGGCTATTAATGCTTTATTCTGTGCTATAGACAGGAACGAGTTTAACAGGGTCTCTACATGCACCACTGCTCATGAAGTATGGAGACTTCTGGAAGTGACGCATGAAGGAACCACTCAAGTCAAGGAATCAAAGATAAGCCGTCTCACTCAAGAGTACGAAGCCTTCAAGATGAAGCCAAATGAGACGATCACTCAAATGTTTACAAGATTCCTCGACATCATCAACCCGTTATCCTCGCTCGGTAAGCAGTACTCAAACCATGAGAAGATCCGCAAGCTACTCAGAGGGTTACCAAAGATTTGGAACCCTAAGGTGACAGCCATCATAGAAGGAAATGATCTCACAAGTATGTCTATGGAGACTTTGATGGGCAAGCTCATGACTCACGAGCTTGACCTCAAGGACTTCGAAGAGCCTGCTCCGAAGACCAGGGAGATAGCACTCAAAGTCCATCGACGAAAGGTTGATCACGATGAGACTGAAGACGATATCTCAGATGATGAAGACCAAGCTCTCATGGTACGTAACTTCAAGAAATTCCTTCGCTTCAATCAAAGAAAGAAGGAACCACAAGAAGACGATGAAGAAGAGCCAACTTGCTATGGTTGCAAAAAGACTGGACACGTCAGAAGAGACTGTCCGCTCTTAAAGAAGAGCAACCGGTATGAAAAGCCCTACAAGAAGAACTCATCAAAAAGATATGCCAACACAAGCATTTGGCATGAAAGCGAAGCAAGTGACTCCGAGGAAGAAAAGAACTCTCCTCAAGACAAAGCAAATGTTTGCCTCATGGCAAATTCCACCAAGGTATCAAACGAAACTTTAGATGACTTCTCTTTTGATGAACTTGGCGATGCCTTCACCGATTTACTTGATGATCACAAAAAGATTATCGGTAAATACAAGCATGCCAAGGACAAAATCAAAAGTCTAGAAGATGAGATACAAAGAATTTCCTTGCTTCTTAATAATGTTAGAAACACATCTCCCACAAATGACACTGATGAAGTATCGAAGCTTAAATTAAGCTTACATGATGCTGAAGCACGCATTGAGCAACAAACTCAAGAAATCACTACTCTCAATACATTGCTTGCTGAAGAAAAGAGTAGACACAAGATTTCTCTGACTAAGATCTATGGCTTGAATATTAAAGTTGATGAATTACAAGCTGTTTCTAAAAGATTAGAAATCAAATTGGGAAAACAGGTGGCTAAACCTCAAACCCAATCACATGAGCACAACACCACTCATGCTAGTCAACCACGTCACCCTCATACAGCACATAATCATGCATTTATTTACACAAACTTTCACAAACCACATGCACGTAAAAATACTCCTCATACTCATCATATTGCACAAAGACACAACCAATATCACTCTACACATAGACAAAGTCATCATACCATACCTCATCAACATGCCATGCCACATAAGCAAAATCATCATATCATGCCACAACATCACACTATGCCATATAGACAATTTCAGCATGCCACTCCTCACAGTCAATATCATCATGCTATGACACACAGACATCATCATCATGCCACTCACTCTAAGCATAGTCATCATTACCATGCTAATTCTCCATATCATCCTCATCCTGTTGCTCATAGATATCATTCTCATGCTCCTAGTATAAATAAAAATGCCATCTGTACTTACTGTGGAAAACATGGACACATTTCACCACAGTGTAGAGTTAGAAGACTGGTAGACAAGAAAATATATGCTTGGTTTCCAAAAACTAACTTTTCAGGACCCTCAAGAAAATGGGTACCAAAGGTCACATCTACTCTTGATGTAGGTGGACCTTTCCTCCTCAACTGAGAGTAAGTGGATTCTCGATAGTGGATGCTCGCGACATATGACGGGAGACGCAAATCTTTTTGCATCACTATCGATGAAAAGAGAAGGATACGTATCCTTCGGTAACAATTTCAAAGGGCATATAATAGGTAACGGTATCATTGGTCATCCTCCTTCTCCTGTTATAAAGGATGTCTGCCTAGTGACCGAGTTAAAGCATAACCTGCTCAGCATTAGCCATCTTGCTGATCATGGATATGATATTAACTTTGAACAAAACTGTTGCTACATCTACGATAGGTCAACAGGAGACATTGCTTTTGAAGGGAAAAGAGAGGACAATATCTATTTTTTCTATCTCTCTATAAATACTAACCATGCAGGTAGATGTTTATATGCACACAAAGACGAACGACTACTATGGCACCAGCGTCTCGGTCATGCCAACATGGATGCTATATCCAGGCTTTCTACCAAGAAGCTAGTGAGAGGATTGCCTGACATCACATTCAAAAAGGACACGGTATGTGCCGAATGTGAACTTAACAAGGCAACTAAATCCTCATTTCATTCCATCAACTCTGTAAGTACTACTAGACCCTTGCAATTACTCCATATGGATTTATTTGGTCCTAGTAGAATAGCTAGCCTTGGTGGCAAACTATATGCTTTTGTTATTATTGATGATTTTTCGAGATTTACTTGGGTTTTCTTTCTCGCTAATAAAAGCGATGCTATCTCTGTTTTCAAAGTTTTTGTAAATAAAGTTCAAAACGAAAAAGGCTACATGATTACTCGAATCCGAAGTGATCATGGAGGCGAATTCGTAAATTCAGATTTTGAAAGTTTTTGTAATGCAAATGGTATTGATCATGAATTTTCCTGTCCTAGAACTCCTCAACAAAATGGTGTTGTGGAGCGGAAGAATAGGACTCTTGGCGATATGGCTAGAGTCATGTTGAATAAATTTTCTCTTCCGAAATATTTTTGGGCAGAAGCTGTAAGTACAGCATGCCACATTTTAAATAGGGTGCTTATTCGTCCCATTTCGAAGAAAACACCCTATGAGCTTTGGTTTGGGAGAACCCCAAATGTTTCTTATTTCAGAGTTTTTGGCTGCAGATGTTTTATCCTTAACACCAAAGACAACTTAGGCAAATTTGATGCCAAAGCTGACGATGGTATCTTTCTTGGTTATGCTGCCAAAAGTAAGGGATATAGAGTTTTCAATAAACGCTCACTTATTGTGGAGGAGTCAACAAATGTGACTTTTGATGAAGATAACAGTGCAGTAAGTACTCTTGATGATGATGTTGTGCCATCAACTTCCTCTACTCCAATGAATACTTCAACTGAAACTAATTCTCTGGAGGGTTTGCCTAAGAAATTCTCATTCAAACCTTCACATCCAGAAAATTTAGTCATAGGTGAAGTGTCACGTGGAGTTACTACTAGATCATCATTAAGAGACTCTGTTGCTAGCACTGCCTTCATTTCACAAGTAGAGCCTAAAAACATTTCTGAAGCTTTTACTGATGAATTTTGGATCTCTGCTATGCAAGAAGAACTCAACCAATTTGAAAGAAGCCAAGTATGGGAACTAGTTCCTAAACCGGCCAATCATTCAATAATTGGTACCAAATGGGTGTTTAGAAACAAAGTAAATGAAGATGGTTCAGTCACACGTAACAAAGCTCGTCTAGTAGCTCAAGGATACAACCAAGAGGAAGGTATCGACTACGATGAGACATATGCTCCTGTTGCTAGACTTGAATCCATTCGGATGCTTTGTGCTTTTGCCAATCATCAGAACTTTAAATTATTTCAAATGGATGTTAAAAGTGCTTTCTTGAATGGCTTTATTAAGGAGGAAGTTTATGTCAAACAACCCCCTGGCTTTGAAAATCACAAATTTCCCGACCACGTGTTCAAGCTAAAGAAAGCGCTTTATGGCCTTAAACAAGCTCCCAGAGCTTGGTATGAAAGGCTAAGCAGCTTCCTGCTTGAGAAAGGTTTTTCTAAAGGGAAAATTGACACTACACTGTTTATCAAATCTTTCAAAGACACCATTCTATTAATTCAAATTTATGTTGATGATATTATTTTTGGATCTACTGATGAAACTCTTTGTCAAGAATTTGCCAAGTGTATGCAGACAGAATTTGAGATGAGCATGATGGGAGAGCTCAACTACTTTCTTGGCCTGCAAGTAAAGCAACTGGCAAATGGAACTTTCATCTGTCAATCGAAGTATACCAAGGACATGCTGAAGAAGTTCGACCTTGACAACGTCAAACCAATTAGCACGCCAATGGCTACTTCAACCAAACTCGAACCAGATGAGAGCGGCAAACCTGTTGATCAACGTAAGTATCGAGGTATGATAGGCAGCTTACTTTATTTAACTGCTAGTCGCCCCGATATCATGTTTAGTGTTTGCCTATGTGCTAGATATCAAGCAAATCCTAAGGAATCTCACATGACCGCGGTTAAGCGTATCTTTCGATACCTTAAGGGTACGGTTACAGTGGGCCTATGGTATCCCAAGTCAACATCATTTGACCTCATCGGTTACTCTGATGCTGACTTTGCTGGATGCAAGGTCGACCGTAAAAGTACGAGCGGCACGTGTCATTTGTTAGGAAAGGCTCTAGTCTCATGGTTTAGCAAGAAGCAGAACTCTGTCGCACTATCCACAACAGAAGCTGAATATATAGCAGCTGGGCGTTGTTGTGCACAGATTCTGTGGATGAAGCAAACCCTTGAAGACTATAAGTTATCTTTCATGCATATTCCTATATTCTGTGACAATACTAGTGCCATCAATTTGACTAAGAACCCTGTCTGTCACTCACGCACTAAACACATTGAGATCAGACACCACTTTTTGCGTGATCATCAGCAAAATGGCATGATTAACTTAGAATTTATTGACACTGATCATCAGCTGGCAGACTTCTTTACTAAGCCACTATCCGAAGAGCGCTTCAATTTTCTTTGTCGTGAACTTGGAATCTTAGATGAAGCAGTCATAAATTGAAACTCACCTGCGTAAATATCGTGTATATTGTGATTCCTTACAAAGAATTTGGTATGGGTACAAGCCGAAAGGGTCCTTCTGACAACAAGGCGTAAAAGCCTAAGCGACACGGTGCACTAGTCCTCAGGACTACCGCTAGCTGGGATCTGGCCCCTGCAGCTAACCCATGGCAAATTTGGACTATTGAACCACAGTATATGTCCTTATTTATTATATGGCTTGTTTCAATTTAATATTGCCTAATTGACATTTTCTAAAAGTTCATTCTATTTTCTGTATACCTCTCTATCTATTTCTTTCATTCAACACTCTTTGTTATTCCCGACTGTCATTTTGTTTAATTATTGAACTTTTTCTTCCTGACTTTTGCCTTTTTAAGTTCTGGACTATTGAGCCAGAACTCGGGCCGAACTCTTCCCCTATCAGAGTTCGGGCCGAGTTCGGTCCCTAGGTTCCAGAATCGGGATCTGGCTCCACCGTTGGATCTTTTCTAATCCAATGGTCCATATTTCACCCGACCAAAAGACAAAACCCTACTTTATGTCGGGATTCTACCTCTCTCCTTCAATATTACCACCTTTTTTTTTTCACCTATACACATTCTTTCCTTGAAACCCTAACCCTAGTTTTTGATCCAGAGTACCCCATTGTTTCTCAAATCAACAAAAAGGTGTCTCCTCTCCATTATCCTCCATTGCTCTTTACCTGTTTGAGGTATCATTCATATTTTCTATCTTCTAGTTAATATCTTTTAATGGCTCCTTGCTTGTTCAATCGTGGGAAGAGGATTCGCATTGAGAGTATTTCCTCTTCAGATTCTTCTCCATCAATTGAACAAATCATTGAACTTCCTCAACCACCTCACCCTTTATTCAATCCACCTCGTCCTCTACATCCTTCCACTTATGACAATAGACTTTTTGTCTCACTTGATGCATCAAACAACTGGTTTAGTGACTTTCGGAATCGTCAGGTATTCACGGGACATCCTATCAATTTTTCAATATTCTCTCAATATGATTCTTTATTCCATGACCTTTATATTGATGAACTTGTCACTACATCCTCTGCTATTTATCATCATGCCATTCAAATGTTCTACTGCAACTTAACCTTTGATGATCTTCGTATTTATTCACGAGTTGCTGGTATCGATATCTCGTTTGATGACTTTGAATTAGCAGAATTTCTTGATCTTCTTGAGCCAAGTTCTTGGGAAAGACTTGTTGATGCTCGCTCGTTCCATTTTCCCAACGGACTTTCTCTTGAAAGCTTCAAGGACGATTTGTGCACTCCTTACACACGTCCTCGAAAGCTCATGACAAAATATCTCAACCCATATTTTTCTGATCTTCATTGGATCATTTCTAACACCATTCTACCCAAGATCGGTTCCCCTGATGAAATTACTTATCTTGAAATTTCTGCTCTTTATCATCTTCACTTTGGAATTCATTTCAATCTTCCACGTACTATGATGGACTGGATGATTCGCTGTAGGAGGAAACCACGAGCTTTGGTTTATCCTCTGTATCTTCCTATGATCTTTCGTGCTTTTCACATACCACTTGATGCTTGTCCGTTTCTGCCGGCACCTACCTTTCTATCTCCGGCACGACTCCTTCAGCCTGTTGCTGCTACTAATTCGTCTGCTGATGAGGAGCCTAACGCCCCTCCACTCGGTCAGACTGCACCTCCTGCTACCTTGGATTCACTTCAGACTATGCTTCGCGATCGTTTTGCTATTGAGGATGATCGCTGGACGCAGCATGATTACCGTACCACTCTGCAGATTAGTGCCCTTGGGAACTCTCTGCATGATATGCGGTATTCACTTGCTCGTCATCCTGATCTGCATATGCCTATTGAGAGGGATCCAGCGCGCGCGGGTTATCGCATTGATGATCCGTGGGTCATGCAGTATATGGATCCAGATGATACTTTTGTGGATCTTCAGATGTTCCAGGACCTTTTCGTTGGATCTTTCCATGGTCCATCAGATGTTCCAGGACCTTCTCGTGCTCCATGATGGAGACTGGCTACTATCTGCTGCTGCTGCCACTGCTGATGGTCTTAGTTATTTTTGCTTTCAGTTATTTAGTTTCTTATGGATTCATGTAGCTGGTTTTATATACTATGTTTATGAGTTGGCCACTTGGTTTGGTGGATGACATTATCTATCTTTATTATCATTCTATGTCAATGCTTATTTTGCTCCATATTATACTGTTTCTTCTCTTAGTGTGGTTGCATTACTATTCATTGTTTATTATATTGCTAACTGCCAAAAGGGGGAGAAACATATGTATATTTTGTGCTTGTTTTGGGATACTATTACTGGCTCTATGCATTCGTATATCTGTGTATATCTGTGCTTCTTGCTCTGGAAAATATCATCTATCAGATCACAGGAACTATGCAATTTGTACGGGGGAGAGCTATAGCTTCTAGCTCGACACCGCTCATGGTTTACGGGGGAGCTATTTTCGCTTAGCTCAGGCATCGTTTATGGGGGAGCTATGGAGCTATATTACAATCAACTGTGTCCAGGTATGAATATTGAAATATACATATATTATTTTGTCAATTATCAATATGGGGGAGATTGTTGACACAAAGTCACAGTCAACCAAATATTGACTATATTGACCAAATAATACTTGTATAAATTCAATACGACACACGACGACTGCATTCAGTTCAAGACAGATGACAGCTCAGTCTTCAGCTCTCAGTGTGTTCTGGAGTCTGTATTTTATGATTTCATTGAGTCTAGATTTATGTACTCTGAGTTATGCTGAGCTCTTGGAACTTAGTATACAAGCCTACCCAAAATCCCAAGCTCCACCAAAACCAAATTGCCCACAAGTCCCTCTTAGGACCATTCTGTGCTCTGGAGACAGAGTTCGGGCCGAACTCTGCCTCCACACAGAGTTCGGGCCGAACTCTGTCCCCTAGAAATCAGGAACCCTAATTTTAGGGTTAGCTGTTTGCTAGCTGTCCAACGGCCAAATTTTTGAATTTCCTTACCCGAATTCTGGCCGAATTCTGTCCCTAAAATCAGTATAAATAGGGCATGAATTCTCTCATTTTGAATCACTCAATCTTCTCTTCTCTTCTCTCCTACAAGCTCTATAAGCCATACCCTTCCCATCTACTAGCCACAAGCCTCCTAAGTCTCGAGTGCTCAGCATCTCTCATTTAGGATTCTTGTGCAAGAGTGAAGAAATCGCTTGGACAATTCCAAGCAAATCGCCACTGCGATTCTCTGTAAGAAGTTGACGTGCTCTTCTGAAGAAAAGGCACGGGTTGTAAGCTACTATTTCACAAATAGTGGATTTAATCCTGAGCTAGAGTTCTCAGGCCTGGACTAGTCCTCCACGAGGGAAACCAGGTTAAAATTGCTGTGTTTGCGTATGCTCTCTTGTCTTTCATTTACATTCCGCATTTTACTCTGACTATTCATTGTTAGTGAAAGAGTTAATTTTTTATTGGTCATTATACATATATACTCTATTCACCCCCCCTCTAGAGTTGCCAAACTGTTCTTCAGCACCACCCAGAGCATTGTCTGCTGCACCACAGAGAGAAGGAGCTCGAAATAGAACTTTAATTTATCGAGAAAACAGAAAATACAAACCACCAAAAGTTTTATGACTTAAATCAAATATAGAGAGAAAATAGAGATTCATTCTTCCATTTCTGCTATAAAATCGGGGGTCTCAAGCTTTATATTTTCGCACTCGTTGACCATATTTGCTTCGGCCCGGCGCCCCTTGTGATAGTTATCAACTTCTTGGGGGGTCGTCCTGCAAGTCCGTTGCATATGACCATAAGCACCACATTTGTAGCAGAGAGTATGCGCTTGGCCTTCCACTCTCGCTTTGGGACGACTAGCCCGTTGGTTCTTACCATGAGACTGCCTAGGAGTCAAAGGTCCTTGGTTCTTGTTAGAACCTCGCTTTGGGTGGCAAGACTTAAACTCGCCTCTGTTCCTTGGTTGGGACGACTGGCCCTTGTCTCGTTTCCACCATGGATTTGGTCCACGGAGAGCGTTTGCATCAGGCATTGGAATTACCTTTGTTCCAGCAGGACGAGAATTGTTGTTTCTCATTAAAATGAGACTGTTCTTCTCGTCTAGTAAAAACTGGGTGATAAGCTCGGAAAACTTGGTGAACTTAGACTGACGGTATTGCTTCTGAAGCCAGTTGTCAGTAGAAGGAAATGTGGTGTATGTTTTCTCCAAAAGATCACTGTCGGTTAATATCTCACCGCAGTATTGGAGAAGTGATCGAATCCTGCAGACTTCATTGTTGTAATCAGTTACACTTTTGAAGTCTTGGAAGCGCAGGTTCAACCAGTCATGGCGTGCTTCAGGTAGCCAAATGGTCTTTTGGTGGTCGAAGCGCTCTTTCAGAGAGTCCCATAGCGTCTTCGGCGAGGAAATTTCAATGAACTCCGTCTTCATGGCGTCAGATAAATGCCTGCGGAATAGAATCATCGCTTTGGCGTTCATTGAGCGAGTGACTTCCATTTCACGCTCTTCCTCGTTATAGATGATGTCCAAGAGGCCCTGCGCATCTAGATGGTTCTGGATGTCTTGCGTCCAGTCCAAGTAGTTCTTGCCAGAGGCTTCAAGGATGAGAAAATCAATCTTGATCGACATTTTTCTACAACAGGAGAAAAATCTTGATCAGTCATCATATAAAACAACAAGTTTATATGGATTTGGTATGCATAAGTAACAAGAAACAATTGTAGATAAAACAATGGTTTTGAAAAAATATTTTTTGTTAAAAAAATCCTCTTATAACGATCGACGAGCCGATATAGAGGCAAATTATTTGCTTGCAAAAATACATAAGTATAAATACAATTTAAGAAAAAAAATAATTTTCGGTCAACCCCATTCGGTAACTCTACGTGAATATGACCAGGCGGGAAAATGAGGGAGGAGGGTCACCAGGGACCTCTTAAGAACCAAGCCCCAAGTTCTTTCTGACATCATACCCAAATAGGTGAGCCTATTCGGAGAGACTTCGTAAAAAAAAATTCAAATGTAAGAATAAATAAGATTTTTCAAGAAATTCACACTATTTGCGAACAGTGCAAAATAGGTGACAATTTAGTGCGTACTCAAAATGAGCGTTGCTTTTGAAAAAAATTAGCCAAAATTTTTATTTTGGAAGGCCCAAATTTGGCGGTGCTAGAATTTGTTTATGTAGCCAAAATTATTTTTCAAATTTTTTAAGTTTAATTTTTTTCCGTAATTACACAAAAAAACGTACAACAAAAGCAAGCAACAGCACACAAAAGAATTTGTGCCTAAGCAAGCGGCACCAAAAAAATGTCAACTATTTTTACTACCCATCTTTTACAATAATTCACTGAGTAACATAAAGAAAATAAATGCTACTGAGGTGCTTGTCGGGGCGCAGATGGCACTGAGGCGCTCGCCGGGGCGCTCCAAATCCATCATTACCAAAAAAAATGTTAGCATCTAAATTTTTTTTTTCAAAAAGAAAATTTGTTATCAAAAAATTATTTTCTCAGAAATTAACTAACAAATACGTGCTGATAACGTGTCGTAAAGCAAAAGCTCAAACACACGGAGACGAAGCTTTCTCGTATATTATCAACCACACAAGTGCATATTACAAGCTATCCCAACCTCTCTTTATATAGAGAGAGAGGTTGGGGGTTATGAAGAAACGAAAGGCCAAAGGTCTTTTGTATATTACAAGGAGATGAAATGAAGGGTCATATGAGTTACAACAGTATTAAACTATGAACATTTTTCAAGAAAGAACAGTAACGAAAAAGACAAGAGGATTTTGTTAGACTTGGCATGAAAAATTAATTAGAAATCACAAGGTCGGATAATGTATTTCTTGCTGAGATAGTTTAAGAAGTTTGATTAAACATGAACTTCTAAAAAGCAAGAAACACTATCACACAAAATGTTGCTTTCATCATTATACAAAATCTATTCTTGAGTTCATGCAAAGACAAACAATATAGGAAGAAATTCTCAATTTTAACATAACATATAAATTCGGCTGATCGTGAAATCATGTTGAAAAATTGTATAATATCACTAATGTGAACAAATTATACATTGCTAACATAAATTACTTTATGTGGTTAAAAGAGTGTAGATTTGACATAAAACCATGCAATATATTCTATTTCATATTCTATTCTATTTCTGATTTGTTGAATGTTTGATTCCTGTTTAGGATATATTCTTTTAGTTACAACAAATGTAGTTAAAATAAAATGCATTTTTGGTAAAACATGCTCCTCGGTTCGAAGTAATTGGAAATAACCAAAATATACATGGTATAGTAAAGTCATAGAGGTATAAGATGCAATCTTAGAAAATTTAAAAAGGTTATCTTTGTAAAAATGTGCATGCTAAAAACAGCTTTTCAATGCACTCTTGCCAAAATATTTAAGCAATTCATGAGAAATAGTATCTTAAAACAAAGAAGCATTCTTGCCAAAAATTTAAGCTACCAAACATACTTTATTGTTACGTTTGAGATTTTGTTTAAGGAATAATCATAATCACAAGTTAAACTCTTAAATTCTAAACATGGAAGGATGCTTGTTTATTATAAATGAAGCTCGAGTCCATTGGGACAAACTATAAAACTTCACTATAAGAGCATCTCCAACCCTATTGTCTTGTTAAGTGTTGTGAGTCTTAGGTGGCTCCTATGTGGCATGAGCCACAAGACAATGTCTTGTTTATGTGGCAAAATTATATCTCAAAAGACAATGAGATAGAAAAACTATCTCCAATGCAAAAGTATTGAGAAGACAATAAAAAGTATCTTTTCCAACTTCCAAGGCAACTTTTAAGACAACTACTCATCTTCTTTCTTTTTTCTAATATTTTTTATTCATAATTGATGACATGGAAGAGAAGACATTGTCAAGTGCATTGTCTAAAACAAGACAATCAACTTCACAATGTCTTCTTTAATTTTTGCCACATAAGCTTCAAAATTGACTTGACAATTGCATTGGAGAAGAACTTTTGAATAAAATTTTGCCATTCCTATGTGGCAACAACTTTTTTCCAAAGTCACAATAGGGTTGGAGATGCTCTAAGGCTGAAGATTTTCAAGATAAGAAAGCTGTGATTTCCCACAAAAAAAAATAATTCCATGTACAATGTTGCATACATTTCAAGTTATGGTTCAAAACCAGCATTCGTTTATTATACTGGGTTGGAGAGGAATATGCAAATCTTGAAATAAATTAATGTAGTCACATATGTTGCATGACAATGACACGGGTACGGACACGATAAGTATATGGACATCATCATAATGGTCACCTAATGTATTTTTTTTTTTTTTTTCAAAAAAAAAAATGGTCACCTAATAAAAAAATACATTTTGTTTCCCTATCCGTCCACTACGGATCGAAAGGGGAAAACTGCTATCAGTTCCAGCCAACAAATACATGGTTCTACATCGAATCTTAGAGATTCTTTCAGAAACTAACTCGTTCCCTTTGGTACCCGGTCTCTTGCCTTGCTAACCTATGCAT
Organism: Iris pallida; assembly: GCA_029216955.1. NCBI lineage: Eukaryota > Viridiplantae > Streptophyta > Magnoliopsida > Asparagales > Iridaceae > Iris > Iris pallida. Next base: position 10,789,946 of record JANAVB010037219.1, read on the forward strand.
GATTTTAAACTGTGCTAACAATATTCTATATGATGGTATAGACTACAATATTCAACTTCTACTTTAGTGCTAACACTAAAAAAATGTAATATATTCAATTTGATTTTGTAAACAGTAAACGAAACACTTTAACAAAAGGTTTCAAGTGTCCTAAACACTTTTGTTTTCATGAAGATTTCCTTCGTGATATATAAACTGATATATAGAAAATAGACTTTTCTATATATATATACAATATTATAAAAATTGTTATATAAGAACTTTGTTAACAGCAGGAAGACCTTTGTCATATTTGTTAACAAAATGTATTATAAGAACTTTTTCAAACAGAATATGAAAACAAAATCAACTCTTAAATTGTTGGAAATATTTTCTTTTTTTTGTTGAAATTTGTAACAAAAATAAACAAAATTAAAGTTACCGGCTTGCGGAAAAGTCGCGCATGAAGTACTGCCATAAGAGTTTATTCGGATCTATGTGCAGACTTTGTCCAAATGTTCCTAGTGGTAAAACTCCCGCTCTACCGGTATCCCGTTGTCGCACACAACTCGAGGAGATCGACCAGAACTTAGCTCTTGCCCAGAAAGTAGAAAGGATTATTATAATGGAAATGGAGGAACGGAATAGAGAATAAGTTTTTGAATTTTTAGAGAAAGAAGATGGAGAGAGTTTTCCTTCTCTCTTGTCTTTTACTTAGAAAAATAAAGTGAATATATAGACTAGCAACCCAAAAGGATTTAAAAGAGATTAATAGGAATAATGGAATGATTATTAGCCATCAAGAGCCATAAAATGGTAGCTTGAATGGTATTGAAAATAATAAGGTATAATGATAGGAATTTAATAAAAATAAAGGGGTAATGAAAGTTGGTTTTTTTTTACCAACAGTTACAACAGGGTGAACCTCTTCGACAGCACTGGTCGTGATTGGTGAGCAAAGGGGGATATGCAACCGAGGCCTTCCCAGTAACCTTGCTTCTCTTTAGGATCACCAAACTCTTGAGCGCCACTGTAGAGACTTACACTATGTTTGGGAACATAGGAGGGGAGGGAGAGGAAAATTTGAGAGGAAGGAAAATAGAGGGAGAGGAAAATTAACTTTACCTCTTCTTGTTTGGATGAACAAAAAGTAGGGGAAGGAAAAGTTTAAAAACAATTTTTTATTTGTTTATGGATATAGGTATAATTACTATTTCCTCCTTGGTATTCTCAAATGATGATTTAATATTAACTTTTTGAGGGGTAGTGGGGTAAATTCACTCAAATTCCTCTCATCTCTCTCCATTTTCCTCCCACATTTGGGAGGAAAATTTTTTGGTGGGACCCACCTACTTTTTCCTCTCAAATTTTCCTCCCCCATGTTCTCTCCCCCTTTCCAAACACCATCATTTAAAATTTTTCTCTCACTTTCCCCTCAACTTTTTTCTTCCTCCCATTTTCCACCCTTCCCAAACAGTACCTTAAGGAAGAAAACAAAAGCTCAAGTGTAAATTTCAGAGGGTTTGGAAGTCTTGAGTGCGTAAATGCTTTTTCTTCACCGACATACCCTATTTATAGGCAGAAAATCGACTCTTGACTGATCGGGGAAAATCAATCAGCATTATATGATTATTGACACTTGGTGGTGTGAAATCTACACCGACAACTGACAATTTTGGCATAGATTACGAGATTTTAGCGCATTTCTATCTTCGCTCCATCTAGCTCAATGACAGTAAATTTTTGTTCAACTGTATTTTTGCGTGAAAAGATGAACACTACTTTATTTCCTATGTTTCTAGTTCAAAGTATTTCGAATTTATGCATATATTTGAAAACTTGAAGGGGGTCTTATAGAAGCATAAAAAATGTTAAGTTGTAAAGCCACTCATGAGTGTAAAAAAGTGCCACTTTTAAATGAGTGCAACTTGGTCTCTATCTCATTTTTGTGCAGGGAGCCTCTATGCAAAAATATGAGTAGCTACTCACGCGAGGGAGCTTATCAACTACATAGCTTACGACTGTCCATGCTATCAATGTTATATTTTGAGAAGAGTTTCCACGTAGAAGATATTCGTTGCAGCAGCACCGACGTCGCATGACGAGAATGGTTAAGGCTATCAATGTTACAATTTTCTACGCAAAAAATCTTCCATGCTTAGCTGCCAAGCTGTGGCAAAGCTATGTTCCACGCGAAGACAATTGTGCTCCACGCAAAGATGACATTTCTTATTCCCTAATAAAGACAGGAAATTAATTTACGAATTCCAAAGCCAATATTGCTTTAAATGAGATTTGCGTTAGCCATAATTACGTGGTTGTAACCATAGGGATTAATGATATTCCTCGTAATTGATGACACATAGCGCGAAGATAATAATCTACGCGCATGTTCAGATTTGTAATTTATAACTAGTGATGTCAACAATTTTCATGCTAAGGCCTTATGTGCGAAAATAAGTAAGACAATACAGATTTGCTTGTTTTTTGTGTGAAATTTTATGAAGTAGCCGTTACAGTACAAACGACTATAAATACCTCATTTTTTTGCTGTCAAGACATCGAAAGCATCGATTCTTGAGCACTTAACCGTCTTTGTTATTGGATACAAAGGAGGAAAAAAATAAAAGCTCTCTTTCGAAAATTTTTAAAAACTTGTTACAACTCAAGATCGATTACAAAACTGTTGGATTACAAAATTTTGAGCTAAGTTAAGATTCTGGAGAGATGTGATGGAGTAGAATCAACATGCGATTCTTATGCTCCATTGACGATCTGACAAGACTTCAGAAACTGGGATGTGCAAGAACACGAAGTGAGCAAAACACTTACTGTTGATTGCTAGCACTTGATTGTTGAAAAGTGTATGTGGTTGTCTTGTATGTTGTCTTCGAAATTTGTAAAGAACTGACTATTTATAGTAAAATAGCCAAAAGCATTTATTGTCATTGGGATCACTACCCAACAAAAAAATACTCAGAACAGAGAACAATAATCGAATGTTGATATAACCCACTTTTCACACACGAAGCGAGCCACGTTCTTTCGAAACTGTATGAGGATGACATGTGGTTTGTACGGTTACATTAACCTCATAAACCACGAAGTAATCATGGAAGAAAACACAGGTTAAAGACTATACACATTCACCCAAAAAATTTAGCAACAAGATCGAGCCTTTGTGAAAGCCATTCTTAGTAGAGGCATGAATATTCCCTGGAGCATAGAGGGTTAAAAAATTTTGTTGGAGAGATATGAACGAAAAGTTCCTCTATTTTGAAAACAAGTAGTTTCACATTCCTCAAGGTTGATTTGACAGACACTTTTTTGACGACTGTCAATCATTATGAGCCATACCCTTTTGATTCCTGTGGAGTGACAGTTATTAATTGTGTTGACAAAGCTGTCATTTCAGGGCATTAATTGTTTCTCAGTGGAAGAAGGCAATGTAGAAGCATGAAATATATGGAGTTTATGCGGATCATAAATTGTCGCATAGGTACCTTGGGCCAAACATGTCCACATGAAGAAAAGCCGCATGACTGTTCAAAGACATATGCGGCCCGTTGACAAACAGCTTTAGAAGGAAAATATGCGGCCAGAGAGGAGCAGTTCGACTGATAGAGCTTACAAGTCCTGGCAAAACATGACAGTTCTGACACTTCGACAAGAAAGATAAGACGTGAGACGTCGTCCAAAAGCTGGGTTCGTACGACTCCATGCGGCCAGAAGAGTGTCATCTAAGCCGCATGAAACTTATACGGCTCAGATTATGTAGCCCCAAAATTTTCAAAACTTCATACAGCCAGGAGTAATTGTGATCCAAGCCGCATGTATGAGTCTCATGCGACCCCGCATGATCAAAGACTGAGAAAGCTATACGTAATGGGACACATGGCAATCTGACTAATTCCTTAACCACCCAGATTTGCTGTAACAAAATCCCAACAAATCGACAGATGGCAGCCCAAGAGCGGGTCTTCGCGTGCTAATCAGCCACGTGGCCGCAAGCCCTCTATGCGGCTCAAAATACATCTTATTATAAATAGCAGGGTGCCACACCCCTGCAAGAGGCTGGCAACATTCAAGAAGAAAGCAATATCTTCACGAGCTAGAGACTGCATAAGATAGTTCACGGAGTAAGGCAGAGTTGATAGCACTTTTTCGAGCCTCCACCGTCACCCCCCAGAATCAAAACTAAACAATTGTACTTAGATTGTTTCCTAGGCTTCCTTTCTAGGCTCTTCTTTGTACAAGCGAGTTTGCAATCAATTTCAGTGTTCCGTAATACCTGTCGTTAAGTTATATGGCAAACATGCAATTTTCGCTAGTAACTCTCCCACGAAAGAAATGTACTCTGCGAACGTTTCTTATGCAGAAGAAATGACAGTCTCTTTGCCAAGTGGCAGAGACAAACAAGAAACCGTGGAGCTGTCTCACTTCTCGAGGTTCATTCCTCGTACTCTGTGACCACTGCTGCTTCACCTTTTCGAGGCAATCTTAGGAATAGTATTTTCATGGGGATCTGTGCTGAATAAAGGGACTTTTGCCTGTTGGGCTCCTTGTCCCCTGGATGCTTTGTTTGCCTAGGGCTTAATTTTTTTGCGTGTCTAGCACTCCCTGTTGTTTCCGTTGGAAATTGTATTTTGTGTTATGTCCGCTGCGATATCATATTGACTATTTATAATTTTCATGCTTCTACAGTCTTGTTGTTGCATTATGTCCTCTCCATTGTTTGTGAGCCAGAAGTTGCAAGTTTTTCCATCTATGTCTTGGATAGTCAATAGAGCGAAGCGATCACGCGTCGATCTATCCTCCATCGGTACTATTTTTAGAACTCTTGTTTATCGATTGTACTTAGAATTGATTTGTAATATAACATTTTTTGTACTTAAAAGTAATAACAAAGTTTTTCTTAAAGAAAAATGTTTCTCTCTTTTTGTTAAGACTGAATTTGTTTGAATTATTTAATTATTAGGAATTCATTAGAAAATAAAATAATTAATTATTATTTGAGATAATTTATTTATTTTAATATATAATTAGGATAATTAATTAGTTAACCAATTTTTTAAGTTAATATTAGTTATTTATAACTATTATTCATCATTATTTATGAAATTACTTATCATAATTATTATTATTATAATATATTCACCTTTTTTTATAACTTTTTTATCATAACAAAACATACTTCCCTAGTAATAAAAAGATAAGAAGTGCCAGCTCACTCCAAATCAAGTAGTTTAGAACCAAAGCAGAATCCGGATTTACACTTGACAACATCTCAAAAAAAAGGTTTTTTTTAGGGTCACCACCACTTTTACTAGGGGGCAGCCCTTACTTAGGGGACAGCCCAGAAAGTGGAGATTTTACTAGGGGCAACCCAACCCCCCAAACTCATATTTCCTTCCCATTTCATAACTTCCTCTCTCTCTCCTCCAAAAGAAAAAAAAGAAGAGCTCTATCTCCCTCTCCCAAAACCCTAGAAAATTCTCCTCCACCACTATAATCCTAATTCCTCCACCAAATTTCTTTCAAGAACACTCCCACATTCGACGAGATGACACGCAAGTCGAAGAAATCGGATTCTAGGTACGTTCTTCCCTAATTTCTTCTATAATTTTCTACATTATATTCGAAACCCTAGAATAGTTTTAATTGTCTAAAAACTTTTGATAATTTAGGTTTAGAATGTATTTAGGGTTTATGAATGATATTTTCGAACACGACAAACCCACAATTTCTCTTCAAACCCTAACCCTAGAAAACGACAAACTAGCGAGTCGTTTGTCTGTTGGCCGAGTACAGTAGGACTGCCAAGCATGTGGCAGTCCACATGTAAACAAGGACTGCCACAGTCCAGGCAGTCCTCTTTCAATAGAGGACTGCCAGGCCTGTGGCAGTCCTTGTTTACATATGGACTGCCACATGCTTGGCAGTCCTATTGTAACAGTTATATTTTAGTTTACAATGTATATTAATTGTACGGTCGCACAATCCATTGTTCTATAGGGGTAACAGTCCTCTGGATGCACCAAAAAGAATACGTCCCACCGCGTCAAAGCGGAAGGAACGCGCGGAACGTCCTCTTGAGCGTCCGATTACAATTTCCGAACCGGAGCGCCAAGGTCGGGCTGGGACACGAAGACCCCCACCGGTTGCACAAGCTCGGTCGAAGTAACGAGCTCGTACTCCTTCTCTTTCTTCCAGTGATGACGACGACGTGCCAATTAGCCAACTCCTACCACCACGTCAAGGTGGTTCTGCTCCATCTGAGGAGGCCGGTCCTTCTGAGCCGCATGTCCGGCCGCTAGGTTGCTCAATGTTGGCTTTTTTTTAGAACCATATTGCATATGCAATATGGAAGGACCCGGTATGTACATTACTTTTGTAAGCTACCAGTTTAGTATATGATATCTATATGTATTTTATATTTTTTTATGTTTTTATATGTTGTTTGATATACAGAGGACATATCGTATCCTTAGGGCTGTGAGTCACGGGAAGAAAACCGTGTCTTGGCTGTTTAGAACTTACCGGAGGCCGTCCAGGTTAAAATCGTACCGAGCGGTTTGCATAATTTGGCAGATTATGCCTATAGGACAATGGATAGTGCCCTGATATCTGCCTTTGTGGAGAGATGGCACCCGGAGACCAACACGTTTTATCTCCCATGCGGGGAGATGACCATTACACTTGACGACGTCTACCAGATACTGGAGCTACCAGTTACCGGTCGCGTCATGACCAAAGAACATTATAGAGATGAAAAATCCACAAAATGGTACTCGAAGATCGTCAAGTTTGTCTCAAGTAACCTTGGACTTGAGGAAACTAGTTTTACAACTCTCCCCGGCTTCAAGAAATCATATAGAATTCCTCTGTCATTTCTGGTGAAGCACTTCACGAATATGGAATTGGATGAGGATGATGATGAGTTGGTCGACACGGTGGCCCGTGCTTACATGTTGTTCGTCCTAGGAACGGTGGGCATTTCGGACAAGTCCGGAACCTCGATACATGCGAGGTACATGCTCAATTTATTGTCCGTGGATGACTTTATTGATATATCGTGGGGTAACGGTATACTCGCCTATCTTTACCGCGAGCTCGGCATCGCATCCCGTGTCGGGACTAAGACAATTGCCGGATGCCAGACTCTGCTACATATAAGAAAACTTTCAACAATTTAATCTCGTATACTTTATTTTGTTGTTTATATTTTGTGACTATTAACTTATAAATTGAATAGGCATGGATATACGAGCACTTTTCGATGCTCAGGCGGGGTGACCTGAACCCAAACTATTTTGAACACCTTACTAGAGTGGCTCGATGGAGGCCGGCCCAGGTGGAAACCAAAGATTGGCAAATACTGGCTTCCATTCGTGAAGTACTTGACAATTTGGTACCAGAAGAGGTAATAAATTGGGACTTATTTTTTCATGTTAAGTTTTTTTTGCTGTTAACTGTTTTTCCTACAGATATTTTGGGATCCATACCAGGATTTGCGCGAGGGGAGTCGTGCCATCTAACAAGTTTCTTTATTTCATGGCATGATCACATGCTATGATATCACGGAGCCGTACATGCCTGATCGTGTACTTTGGCAGTTTGGCTTCGTGCAAAGTGTGCCGAAGCGCACACTACAGCTGTTGGAACCTTTCCGCGGGACCCAACCATTGAACTACAAACCGGCGTATTTCGACTGGGTGACCGACTTCTACTCCGAGTGGCAAAGGCACCTGCTTAGGGAAGATGAGAGTCAACCGGTCACCCAGATGGCCGACTGCAGCGAGGACTACATGCCGTACTTCCGACGGGTCGGACATTTTAAGTTGTTGAACCCTACAAACCCGGGTCCCGAGGCCGTAGTAGCTGTTGGAAATCTTCCTTCGAAAAACATCTTGTATGCTTCATTGGTGAAGATGGTGAGTTCCGCATTAGTAATTAGTTTGAGATTTTTATGTTTGTAGACTAAATTCAATTATACTTTCATTTACAGTCTAGAAGGACGAAGGAACTGGCCAAGACACTTCGGAGCGCTTGCCAAAGTGACACTAGTGTCTTGGTCGACACTAGTGCCTTGGTCGCCAATGAGCTTGAGCGCATCGACGACGAGGTTGAGTTCCCATTCATGCGTAATGCGGAGTCTCGTTCGAAGGTCCGCCATAATATGTAGTATGATTGTCTGATTGTCTGAAGTTGGGTATTTTGGATGTTGATATTTTTGGGTGTCGAACATGTTGTTGGATACTTGTGTTGAAATATTTTTGGATGTTGATATTTTTGGGTGTCGAACATGTTGTTGGATACTTGTGTTGAAATACTTATGTTGGTTATGTGTTGGATACTTGTGTTGAAATACTTCTGTTGGATATGCCACCCCCTGGCACAGAGAGTTTCAATTAGGACTGCCACCCCCCTGACAATCCTATACAAAAGGAGGACTGCCAGGGTGCTGGCAGTCCTAATTGAAACTTATTGTTACATCAAGTTTTAATTAGGACTGCCAGCACTTTGGCAGTCCTTCATAAGCGTAGGACTGCCAGGGGGTGGCAGTCCTATTTGTGAGTCATTGAATTAATATTTGTTTGCGATTCTAAAATTTCGACAAAACTGCTAAAACGGAGGTTCAAACATCATTTTTTTGTGATTCTAAAATTTCGGTAGGCCGTCTAACGATGAAGCTATTACTTTCAGGCTCCTCGAAAATACGCTCATTTTGCGACAAACCGGGCCTTGTTTCGACCTCCCAGTCAAAAGTTATGGCCCTCCAAAGTTTCAACTGACCATAAAATGCAGGAGAATGACCATTCTCCGTGTAAATTAACACGGAGAATGGCATTCTCCATGTTTTTATCATGGAGAATGGTCATTCCAGTGTTAAAATGGAGGAGAATGACCATTCTCCATCTTAATTTACACAGAGAATGGCCATTCTCCGTGTAATTTAGCACGGAGAATGGCAATTCTCCGTGTAAATTAAGACGAAGAATGGTCATTCTCCTGTATTTTAACACTGGAATGACCATTCTTCGTGTAAATTAAGACGAAAAATGTCCATTCTCTGTGTTAAAAATACGGAGAATGCCATTCTCCGTGTTAATTTACACGGAGAATGGTCATTCTCCTGCGTTTTAACACTGTAATGACTATTCTCCGTGCTAAATTACACGGAGAATGGCCATTCTCCGTGCTAAAATACATGAGAATGGCCATTTATATAACAACAAGTTTCAATTAGGACTGCCAGCACCCTGGCAGTCCTAATTCAATGTAGGACTGCCAGGGGGTGGCATCCTAATTCACAGAACATTTCATCTAGGACTGCCACACACAGGGCAGTCCAACACATGTGAAGGACTGCCCTGTGTGTGGCAGTCCTAGATAAATTGTTCTGTGATTTGATCACATAACATTTCATCTAGGACTTCCACACACAGGGCAGTCCTTCACATGTGTTGGACTGCCCTACGTATGGCAGTCCTAGATGAATTGTTCTTCCAGTCAAATCACAGAACATTTTAGCAAGTACTGCCACACACAGGGCAGTCCAACACATGTAAAGGACTGCCTGTGTGTGGCAGTCCTAGATGAATTGTTCTGTGATCAAATCACAGAACATTTTAGCAAGGACTGCCACACACAGGGCAGGGCAGTCCAACACATGTGAAGGACTGCCCTGGGTGTGACAGTCCTAGAAAAGACAACACCTGGATAAAAGTAACACACATGTATGACACACATGTATAACACCCAAAAGACACAAAACACACATGTATAACACCCAGATAAAAGACATATAACACATGGATAAAAGTAAGAAGCATATATTGGACTTCATATTTCATAGTTTAATGTATACAAAAGTGGTCCTCTATAACCAAAATGCCAAAATGTATACAAAAGTGGTCCTCCATATAACACATTGATACTCAGTCGATTTCGACGTCACAGTGGTCAGCAGGTAAGTCTCTTGGCTCCTCAAACTTCAACAACTTCTTACAATGGTCGATTTAATGAGCGAAAGGTGTGGTCCAAGCTCTGGCTTCGACTGGTGCTCTTTTGTACCAAACTGTTGAAGGTGGAGGAATTGGAGAATGACCGATCATCTTTAGTATGACGAAGTGATCACCGATGTGACCTATAGTACATAGGTTAGAATGTCCATGGTCCGGCAGAGGTGCGCACATCGGAAAGAATGTTTCTCTAATACCCATCGAGAAAATTACGAGAGGTATCATGTACCTATTGGCAAATAAATAGCCGGCAGACAGGACTGACATGTAGTGGTCTGTCCCGGTAACACTGTCGGTGCAAGGGATACTTAACAACAAACTTACAACCGTTTCTTCGCTTAGGAGGCGGGAGTAGAATGGAAGACGAGTCTCTAACTCCTCGTACAGCTCCTGCCTCACCCGTCTCTATCCGTCTTTGACATCATAACCAAGATGTCTTGCAAGCACATGGAATCCACAATGGCCATCACCGGGGACATCGACAATAGACCAAATGTATCGGCGAAGCTCAGGTTGGAATTTATCTATATACAAACTCAGTGTTTGGCTTACAACGGTATCTTCTCTTGGGAGGTCCATTTTCTCTATTTTTCGACGAATGACAAGCTTGCCCTTCCGTGCGGACGGAGCTTGCTGTAAGCTTCGTTCAACATGCTCAAAGTGCGATGGATCTCTCCTAGTTGACTCCAGTCTTCTCTTCTGTGAACTAGTCAATCTTGTTTGAGGCCTGCCTTTAGGATTGGAAACAACGGTCGGCTCATGCATTGTAGTAGTGACCGGACATGCAATTTCTTGGATTTTAAGCTCAATGGACTGCCGCTTCGCTGCTACTGAGGCTAACCACCTTGCGTGGAGAAGTTTCACTTGTGGCAAAGAGAAGAAATCATCGTCCGTCTTCACCACAGGTATCATAGACAACTGCCTCCAACGTTGATTGACTGCTTCTATTGGAATAGGAATGGATTCACGACGATATTCATTAATCTAATGTGCACAAGGGAGGCCCAGTGTATGTCGATGTACACAACCGCAAACTTGGGGATCAAACCTGACATCCTTTGACCTTTCAATCTCATCACATATTAATGTCAACGCCATGTGTGATACCACGCGAACTAAAGCATCTAACAGTACATTCTTTCTATGCTCATGCTTGACTATATTTAAGCTCATCTCAAATGATGCCTTAATTCCATTCACCGTCCGGTCTACCAATAGATGTATAGCTTGCCAAACAGAGACAAAGTTGCCGAGAGATGATTTTAGTTGTCTCTTCACTACAGAGTGTGCTCCTTCGACACGGTTGGTAGTTGTCGTGCCGTAATGCTTCATCAAATTCGTCCATGTTAAGACGAAGTGTTCTTTGTGCGGTTTAAGCCATGTATCTTTGATGTATGAAATACATGCCGGCTCCCTCGCCTTCCACTTTTCCTTGAACATGTACCATGCGACGTCGTAACTGTCAATCGTAGAGGCTCGCCACACACAATTCCAGTCATTGGAGAATTCTTGAAATTTTTGCATGTCAATTTTACCTTCCTCCTTCTGAAACTTCAACTTACATTGGGCTTCAATATTACGATTGACATGCCAAGTGCATAGCAATGTATCCGCTTGAGGAAAAATAATACGAATAGCATTAATTAGGGCATACTCTCTGTCGGTCACAAGAACTGACGGCTCTGTATGACCGGTGTAAAGTATTTTCAGTTTCTCCAATGCCATGTGTAGTCTTCAAGTTTTTCACTCTTCATGAAGCAAAATGCCACCGGGAATATTTTTCGAGTAGAGGTGAATCCGATAATATGAAGAAGAGGCATCTTGAACTTGTTGGTCTTGTACGTGCAATCAAGGACTAACACGTCGGCAAAAGACCTGGCCAGATTTGTGCAATCTGGATGAGCCCAAAAGATTGAAATTACTTCATTACTCTGGGGATGTCTTCTATGGAACTCAACGTAATGATTATCGGCAAGCAACTTCAGCACTTCTTGCATCGCCATTCTTGATTTGGTCCGGACAGCGTTCGAAGAAGATAGGGCGTTGTATATTGACCTCATCGTAGACATGTTCTTCTCATCTTCATGCCGTATGACTGAAAATATTTGTCTCGGTGCAACACCGGAAGTGGACAAGTCTTCGGCTATCTTCTTCTCCGTAGGGTTCAACCGTCCGACATACGGATGACCTGTCACCCCCAGTTTTCACAAACAGGGGTATTTTGGTAATTTTCCACTTTAAAAATTATTTTGGAATTATTTATTTATTATTTGTATTATTTTGGGGATATTTGAATCGGGTTCGAATTTCGACTCATTCCGACTTGTTTTGACTTGTTTCGGGGACCCGGGATAGTTTTGACCTTAGCGGGCCCACACACTAGTTAGCCATGGCCTACAATATTACCATCAAAAGTTAGAAGGATTTATCATGACCCCATGGTTTGGGTTAGACCTAATTAGAACATTAGATTTACATTTTTAACCCCCAAACCCTAAGCAAACTTGTAATAAGCTAATAAAACAATAGAGGGACAAACTTGTAATTAGTAAAAAGGGGGTTTTGGAGCCAATATGTCCAGCCACATGTAGGTGGGGAGGAGAGAGAAATTCATCATCTTTTGTTCTCATCCACATTCTTCTTCTTCTTCTCCAAAGGTTCTTTCCTTTTCTTGAGAGCTCCACCATAGTTTTGATCTCCAAAATAGGTAAATCCCTTCTCTAAAATAGTTTTCCTTTGCATGTAGAATGGTTAGGAACCCATAGGAATATTTTCCATGGTTGTGTCTCCATTAGAGACTATTTTGTGTCCGTTTGGACATTTTTAGAGGTGTCCATTATGTAGGATCGTGTCCTAATAGGAAAACCCCCTATTTGGACACATGTATATTGTTGTGCATTGATTTTGGGTATGTTCTATATTTATTCCAGATTTTTGCTTGTATTTAGAATGGTTTCTCTTAATGTATCATTTTCCTATAATTTATTTGTATATATATATAGTGGCATATATATATGGTTTATATAAGGGATATATATATATATATGGTTGTGTGTGTGTGTCTTTGTGTGGGTTGGAGAAGGGCTGCAGGTTCGGCCATGGGGCATGGGAGTGTGTGTGCTTGTGAGGTGTTAGAGAGGAGCTTGTGTGTTGAATGTGTGTGTGTGTTTGTGTATGAGGAATATGTTGAGAGTTTGGTTGAGAGATGAATGTGGTGTGAGAGTGAAGAAGAGGGAGGAGAGAACCCAAATCTGTCCACAAATTTCAGCCCCACTCTTTCCCTTCCAAACAGCCCTTATACACCCAATGTGGCTGTCCCCAAACTGTCCAAGGACAGCCACATGTACAGCTCCATATCACCCCACTTTCCAGCCCAAAAATCTGTCCAAAACCATCCCATTGAACCTACAAAACAGTCCTAACCAAGCCACAATGTGGCTGTCCCTAACAGCCCTTGTACACCCCCAAATGGCAGCTCCTAAGGCCCCTAACCACTGTCCCAAACCTGCCCCTTATTGCTGTCTAAACAGTCCACAAAAACAGCCCATGGCTGTCCAATATTGCCACAAAACAGTCCACATAATTGAGCCCTATAACAGTCCACTTTTCCCCACTTGCACAACCCTTAAACCCCATCATTTGTCCACCTATACACCACTAGATGGCTGTCCTCTTTCCCCTAAATATCAGTCCTATTAGTCCTCCAAAATCAGCCCCCACTTGCCTTACAAAACAGCCACCAATTACCTATGTGAGTGTGTGTGTGTATCTATGAGATGTTGTGAGTTTGTATGTGTGTGTGAGAGCCTACTAGTGAGTGATACTAGTATCCCATAGTTAGCTTATGTGCAAACTAGTAGGAAACCTATAGGGGAGACTTTTAGAGGGTGGTGTATCATGGGAGTGAGTGGTGTAGGTGAGTGTGGTATAGAAAAGGGTAAATTCATGATATAGAATAGGATAATAGGGTAAATCTATATCCCGTATCCTAACATGGTCTAGATACTTAGGATACCCAAATTTCTTGGTAGGTAAACCTTAGATAGGTTGATATCTAGCTACCCTAAGGAGTCTAGGCTAGTACCATCGGTATTTACGGGGTTTCCTTGGGTTTGGGCAAGGTATCGGGATTTACCTTGGAAGGGTAAATGCTAGTTTTGCCTAGGAATAGGGTAATTGTGTTAGAAGCCTAAGATAGAGTTAGAACTTGATTCCCGTGGTTGGTAATGATCAAATATGGTACTCTAAGACTAGTTTTGACGTCGGTTGACCTTTTTGACCAAAAGTCAACCGAGAGTCAAACTTAGCCTTTACGCGACCCGATTTGACCGAAACCAACCCAGAGTTGACCAGTTGACTGAAAATCAACTGTTAGTCAACATTTGACTTGTTTGACCTAGGGTTGACCCAGGATTGACTCAGTGTTGACCAGAGTTGACCAGAGTTGACTTTTTGACCAAAAGTCAACTATAAGTCAACCTTTGACCCCGTTCGACCTAGTTTGACTTGGATTGACTCCCAGTGACCTAGTATGACCTAGTATGAACCAGTATGCCCTAGTATGACTCAGTTTGACCTAGATTGACCTAATTTTGACTTAGACTTGCATTCATGGCTTGTATTAGCTTCCTTTTTCAGTATTTAGCCCTGTTTGACTCATAGTATCTTATTTTAGGTCTGTGATCACTCTGAGCGTCTGTTCACCCTATCAGCTCAGGACCACAGGCGAGTACATTCATTGATAGTTTTCATTGTCTTGATATCTGCTATATCCGATTCAGTCATAGTGTCTTACTTGATTTCCAGACACGATATTTCACGGACTAGTATATGTCGGATCCTGTCATGAGATGTTATTCCCGGATTACTTGGTATATTGGTACATGACTCGATTTGTTACTTGTACTTATATAGACATGGACTTGGGAGTGGGCTGATCACCTGCTCTTAAACCTCGTGTCATGACGTGTTATGACCGGATCTTTTATACTATTCGGAGATGGAGAGTTATTAGTGGTTGTGTGATCAAAATACCCACTTGTTGTTTCACACTTGTACTCGACACTTGTTCATAGCTACTTAAACTTTCCATGGTGACCGGCCTTATCTTCACACTTGTTGTTTCACACTTGTTATTTGTTCGTAGCCGGTCAGATGGAAAGCTTGAACATGTTTCCCAAACCGATCACATAACACACTAATAATTCAAGGCACCTTTTATATTTATTTTCTTAGGAGACTAAGTTCTGTTCGGGAGAAGGGTTACAGCCCCGGTCCTTGTTTGGTTTAGGGGTTGTAACTCGGCTTCCGAATGGTTCCCAAATCATCCTATATATATGTATTATCGTCCTTTTCAGTACTCACATCATGATATGTATTTCCAGTTGATTTTGTCTTGTATTTTATTACACTGTCTCTTATAGAATTTATCAATTCATATGGAACTGCTGTTGGTGTTTGTACTTGCTCATTTTCCTGACAGGATACCGTTGACAAATTTTACAGATGACTCTGAGACTGACTGCACGACCTACTATGGGGTTGAGTCTGATGGACAAGATTTAGACCGTGGCTTATTGGTAGAGCCACTGGACTTTGCTCACCCTGAGTAGCCTAGTTTAGTTAGGTTTGCCTGGCCTGCGAGCCAGCTAGTACATTTCAGTTTGTAGTATCTTTATACTTATATTTTCTGAGACTCTGGATGTTGTGTTAGCTATTGACTTGTGGATCTTGGACTCATTTCCTGTTTATTCTATCATATCTCTGTTCTATGCTATCTACCTTAGTTTTGATATATGTGATTGAGACTGTATTGCTATGTCACCTCCATTCGGAGTGTATATACTGTACAGGTACATTTATCTGTTTTAGTCGTAGTATTTACAGACCATATATACAGCATTCTACCGCCAATTCTGCGGCGTAGGCTGGACGTAACCACGTGCTCGTGCCCCTCTTCAGGGTGCGGGTCGTGACACGTTTTTGTGGTGGCCCATACAGGTCAGTGTCGCAATTAGTGCGATCTCGTAATAGTGCTCGACTTAGAGTGCTAATTACGAGCCTACAACTAGGACGTAGGATCTAGGGTATGGTAGGAGTTACTCAATCACATTTTAGGAAAATTCTGATCTTTTGATTACCATGACAACTTTTCTTGCATTTGAATTCAATTGTCCTCCTTTGATAATATCTTATCTTGTGCCATATTGATCTTTTGGGTTCAATTCATCTTCAGGATGACGGTGACTCGTTCTCAGGTGGCAGGGCCTAGTACAGTTCCAGAGAGGTCAGATCCGGGAGGTCTTCCACCTCCGGCTACGGGAGTAGCAGTCGAGAGAGCAGTAGCCTCAGTCCCTGCCCTTCAGGCAGGAGTAGCAGCGGCAGTTCCAGGAGGTCTTCCACCTTCAGCAGAGGGAGCTGCAGTTCAGGGAGCTGCCACCTCAGTCCCTGCCCTTCTGGCGGGAGCAGCAGCGACGGTTTCAGGAGGTCTTCCACCTCCGGCAGCGAGACCGTCCATGGTCATCCCAGACATTCTTCCACCGCCGCCTCAGCTACCGACAGACACTCAGGGGATGATGGCCCTTCTGCAGCAGATGTTGCAGACACAAAGAGCACAGGCAGAGGCACAGCACCGTCAGGCAGAGGTGCTGCGACAGACCATGGAGAACTCGCATCAGCTAGCTATGGCAGCAGTGGAGAGAGGTGCACAGGCTACAGTTCAGGAAGCACCAGATCAGCAGCAGGGTCAGGGGAGGCCCGGTACACACCTCCACTTCAGGAAGATGAACCCGCGGGAGTTCAAGGGTACCGAGGGTATCCTATACGCGGACGACTGGCTAGAGGATGTCCAGCAGAGTCTGGAGTTGGCAGAGGTCCCGAGAGGTCTGTGGGTGACGTCTGCAGCGAGCCAGTTCTTCGATATAGCGCTGACTTGGTACCGTACGGATCCGCGTGCGTCAATGAGGGGATTGTCTTGGGAGGACTTCAGGAAGATCTTTAAGGAGAAGTTCTACCCGGACGTAGCCGTATCATCTTTGGAGGGGCCGTTTGCCAGTTTGGTGCAAGGGAACTCGTCGGTAGACGAGTACGCAGCAGAGTTCTTCCGCTTGAGCAGGTTTGCACCCAGTTTGGTTCAGGATGAGGGGTGCAAGGCCCGGAAGTTCAGGAGGGGTCTCATTCATGCAGTGTGCACTCGCACATCTGGGCGACGAGACGCGACCTTCGAGCAGATCCTTATGGAGGCTCAGATTGCAGAGGAGGACTTCGGCCTCAGGCCGAAGAGGAGCAGTGACGTTCTGGAAGCTAGTTCGAGTGCAGGGCCAGCGAAGCACCCACATTTCCAGCAGAGGCGGTTCCAGTAGCAGCAGCCTCAGTTGCAGTTCCAGCCGGCACCAGCGCGTGCCCAGCAGCACCAGGGACAGGGCCAGAGGCAGGCCATCCAGTGTGCCTTTTGTAAGAAGATGGGGCACACCGGGGAGGTCTGTAGATTGAGGCTGGGAGTTTGTCTGTTCTGTGGAGCTCCAGATCATCAGATGAGGGACGGTGCTGCCCGTACAGCCAGACAGGCAGGCCAGGATAGAGTACGACAGGCTAGAGGAGGCCAGCAGGGGCATACGTTCGCCATGACAGTTGAGCCCACTCAGGCAGTAGCAGAGCATATAGCAGGTTCCAATCTTTCGAATCTCCTTTCCGCATTTGCCATCGTAAATTGTCTTGAAATTTGATTCTATCTGTTCCTTGATCGTTTGATGAAATTGTACTTGTGATGTGAATTCCATTTGAGATAAGTCGTATGGGCTAGGTCGCCTCGATTATGAGATTTTAGAATCCTCTAGGGTCATGCTAGCAGGCAGAGTGAGGACATATAGTCGGACTATGGACGTATTTCTCGGGTGTAGGAATTTAAGGTTTTCGCTGCCAAGCTAGCGGCAATGCAAAAATTTTAAATACCATAATTCTAGAGGTATGTACCGTAGCTAAGGACTCTGTGATTATCGTAGCCTTGCTCACTGGCATGACGAAGATTCTGAGTATCATGGTTATTGGACAGACGCATACGATTATCAAAATGCATGAATTTTCTGTGTTGCTTCGTTTTAAGTTTTTGGATGATTCTTTTAAGGTGGATAGACTTATATTTGAGAGTAATTTTAAATTTTATAAATTTAGTCATTTAATTCCTGCTTTGATTTTTGAGATTTTAATTATTTTAAATTTTTAGCCATGACTTGTGAATTTGAGATTTTACTATTGTTTGGTTTTAATTTCGAGGACGAATTTTTTTAAGGTGGATAGATTTGTCACCCCCAGTTTTCACAAACAGGGATGGTAATTTTCCACTTTAAAAATTATTTTGGAATTATTTATTTATTATTTGTATTATTTTGGGGATATTTGAATCGGGTTCGAATTTCGACTCATTCCGACTTGTTTTGACTTGTTTCGGGGACCCAGGGTAGTTTTGACCTTAGCGGGCCCACACACTAGTTAGCCATGGCCTACAATATTACCATCAAAAGTTAGAAGGATTTATCATGACCCCATGGTTTAGGTTAGACCTAATTAGAATATTAGATTTACATTTTTAACCCCCAAACCCTAAGCAAACTTGTAATAAGCTAATAAAACAATAGAGGGGCAAACTTGTAATTAGTAAAAAGGGGGTTTTGGAGCCAATATGTCCAGCCACATGTAGGTGGGAAGGAGAGAGAAATTCATCATCTTTTGTTCTCATCCACATTCTTCTTCTTCTTCTCCAAAGGTTCTTTCCTTTTCTTGAGAGCTCCACCATAGTTTTGATCTCCAAAATAGGTAAATCACTTCTCTAAAATAGTTTTCCTTTGCATGTAGAATGGTTAGGAACCCATAGGAATATTTTCCATGGTTGTGTCTCCATTAGAGACTATTTTGTGTCCATTTGGACATTTTTAGAGGTGTCCATTATGTAGGATCGTGTCCTAATAGAAAAACCCCCTATTTGGACACATGTATATTGTTGTGCATTGATTTTGGGTATGTTCTATATTTATTCCAGATTTTTGCTTGTATTTAGAATGGTTTCTCTTAATGTATCATTTTCCTATAATTTATTTGTATATATATATATAGTGGCATATATATATGGTTTATATAAGGGATATATATATATATATATATATATATATATATATATATATATATATATATATATATATATATATATATATATATATATATATATGGTTGTGTGTGTGTGTCTTTGTGTGGGTTGGAGAAGGGCAGCAGGTTCGGCCATGGGGCATGGAAGTGTGTGTGCTTGTGAGGTATTAGAGAGGAGCTTGTGTGTTGAATGTGTGTGTGTGTTTGTGTATGAGGAATATGTTGAGAGTTTGGTTGAGAGATGAATGTGGTGTGAGAGTGAAGTAGAGGGAGGAGAGAACCCAAATCTGTCCACAAATTTCAGCCCCACTCTTTCCCTTCCAAACAGCCCTTATACACCCAATGTGGCTGTCCCCAAACTGTCCAAGGACAGCCACATGTACAGCTCCATATCACCCCACTTTCCAGCCCAAAAATCTGTCCAAAACCATCCCATTGAACCTACAAAACAGTCCTAACCAAGCCATAATGTGGCTGTCCCTAACAGCCCTTGTACACCCCCAAATGGCAGCTCCTAAGGCCCCTAACCACTGTCCCAAACCTGCCCCTTATTGCTGTCCAAACAGTCCACAAAAACAGCCCATGGCTGTCCAATATTGCCACAAAACAGTCCACATAATTGAGCCCTATAACAGTCCACTTTTCCCCACTTGCACAACCTTTAAACCCCATCATTTGTCCACCTATACACCACTAGATGGCTGTCCTCTTTCCCCTAAAAATCAGTCCTATTAGTCCTCCAAAATCAGCCCCCACTTGCCTCACAAAACAGCCACCAATTACCTATGTGAGTGTGTGTGTGTATCTATGAGATGTTGTGAGTTTGTGTGTGTGTGTGAGAGCCTACTAGTGAGTGATACTAGTATCCCATAGTTAGCTTATGTGCAAACTAGTAGGAAACCTATAGGGGAGACTTTTAGAAGGTGGTGTATCATGAGAGTGAGTGGTGTAGGTGAGTGTGGTATAGAAAAGGGTAAATTCATTGATATAGAATAGGGTAATAGGGTAAATCTATACCCCGTATCCTAACATGGTCTAGATACTTAGGATACCCAAATTTCTTGGTAGGTAAACCTTAGATAGGTTGATATCTAGCTACCCTAAGGAGTCTAGGCTAGTACCATGGGTATTTACGGGGTTTCCTTGGATTTGGGCAAGGTATCGGGATTTACCTTGGAAGGGTAAATGCTAGTTTTGCCTAGGAATAGGGTAATTGTGTTAGAAGCCTAAGATAGAGTTAGAACTTGATTCCCGTGGTTGGTAATGATCAAATATGGTACTCTAAGACTAGTTTTGACGTCGGTTGACATTTTTGACCAAAAGTCAACAAAAGTCAACCGAGAGTCAAACTTAGCCTTTAAGCGACCCGATTTGACCGAAACCAACCCAGAGTTGACCAGTTGACTAAAAATCAACTGTTAGTCAACATTTGACTTGTTTGACCTAGGGTTGACCCAGGGTTGACTCAGTGTTGACCAGAGTTGACCAGAGTTAACTTTTTGACCAAAAGTCAACTATAAGTCAACCATTGACCCCGTTCGACCTAGTTTGACTTGGATTGACTCCCAGTGACCTAGTATGACCTAGTATGACCTAGTATGCACCAATATGCCCTAGTATGACTCAGTTTGACCTAAATTGACCTAGTTTTGACTTAGACTTGCATTCATGGCTTGTATTAGCTTCCTTTTTCAGTATTTAGCCCTGTTTGACTCATAGTATCTTATTTTAGGTCTGTGATCACTCTGAGCGTCTGTTCACCCTATCAGCTCAGGACCACAGGTGTCACGACCCGGTCCCAATTTCTTAGGTCGAATCGGATCATGCCCAGCCTGCACCGTGGTGAGACGGCGGCAGTAAGCTGTTCCATTGCAGGTATTCACAACAACACAATTACATTTGTCACAACTGTTCTATTCGGAAATGAAACTTTTCTTAATAAAATATTCAGAAGTACAACTAGAAATGAAATGCTGAAATAAACTACAAACTCCAAATAAAGGAGAAAATGCAGAAAAGAAAAACTATCTAAGCGTCTGGTTCTGTAGTCCCAGGATCAGCGTCCTCCAGAGACGGCTCTGGTACCTTCGCAGGGTAGAGGACCGGGTCAAAATAGCTATTATAGTATAGTTCATCATCCTCAGTGATACCTAAAATGTTGTCTCCAGTCAGGAGGGAGCAAGAACGAAATATGCATCTCATAATTTAAATAGTAATTGGAAAGTGCAGGGTAAACAGTTTGAAATAATATTTTCAGCAGTTTAAAACAGTTCAGTGTGTTTTGAATATGCAAACGTCTATGACCGGCTTGGGTTGATCAGTAGTATCTTAGCGATACGATATGGCTTATCCCCGTGTGTGAGAGGGGTAAGCTAACACAGTCAGTTCAGTAGGGGCTTTGGTCATAAACATCTACACTATTCCTCCAGTCCCAGATTCAGTATCAGTAACAATCAGTAGTTGAACCCTAAGGTAGAGTTCCGTGTCAGCAGTGTGGTTTAACATGCAGCTTAACTTTACTAAGGAAATTATAAGAAAACATAATCCGAAACTTGCCTTGTATTAGATTGACTGGAAAGACGAGTCGGTACCGAGGAAGGACGTCAGATGTATCTTCGAGTTCCTATAGTTGAGAACTCGACTTAGAACCTTGAATAACCAGGCTAAGTGTGCTAGTTGCAATCTCTAGTAGTAAGTCCTAGTCAGGCTTTAATTTGTATTAATCTACAGCTAACGTTTACGTCGCAACTACGTGCGTTTGATTAAGCCGGTTAATTGGATTATTTGGAAATAACAACGAGAATCAATTAACTTTGGAAAACTTGTGTTTTTGTAATATATTTATAAAAATATAGTTTTCTTTTAATGATAAATCATGAACTAGTTATTTACTAATTTTTCATCCATTTAATTAATTCTTAATTAATTATAAAATTACGCTCTAACTACGATTTATACGTCTAATCAAAACCACCCAAGATCACATCCATCCAGAAAAGAAAGTAAAAATCTACGCTACACAATACAGGGGCACAGCTAAACATCCTAGAGTGGGCTTATGCCCTGTACAATTATTTTTACATCAAATAAGAGAAAATAATTTAATTACTAAATAAAATGCAGTAAATAAATAACTATAATAAATAGCTTAACATTAAATAAAAATAATTTAAAATAAAAGTTGGAGTCTCAGACTCGGTCCATCATCAAAATCCAGCTAATACCACAACGCCCGGTCGGACCGGTGCGTTTGCATTTCGCCAGGGCCCACAGACCGGTACGGTCGTCGTCCGAAAAATCAGTTTTAAATTCATTATCCCGAAAACCAATTTTGAAATCAAATTAAATAAAGTTTTGTAAAAATTTGGGCAGCATTTCCTCTATTTCGGGACAAACCCAAAACTGGAAAATGCGCCACAAAACCTGCAATTGTTCCAACCAAATAATAATCCCAAAAATATATCCACCGAAATAATTTTCCAAACCACCAGAACCTTCCCGAAATACCCGGGAAATCCAAAATCCACCAACCACATACAAAACCCAGCAGACAAAATCACAGAATATGCTAACGCAGCTAACCGAATCTACTACGTAGCTAACCGGATTTCCCAAAGGAAAACCGGGGACCGATTATCATCACAGACTCGACACGGAAGGGACGAACTACTCTGATTATCAAGAAATTTACCGAGAGGCTCGATGACGGAGTCCGAAGGGTGGCCTCGGACTCGGGACGTGCCGTCATGGACTCGAGAGTCTCCGGACAGCGTTACGATGCGCTGCGAACGTACGGGGAAGCTCAGACAGGAGGATCAACGCACGGGCAACATGCGGACAGCGGGTCAGGGAGCCGACGAGCCGCGGGAAGCGGGTCTACGACCAGGAACGGCCGGACAACAGAACATCGGGCCGGAGAGGGTCCGCGAGGAGAGGGGCGCACAGCCGGGGGTGACGGTCGGAGCGCTGTCACCGGAGGGGGCCGCGCGGAGTTCGCCGGGGGTGGGCGAGCTCGGGGTCGGCGGCCAGAGGGAAGCTCGGCCGCGGTCGGGGATCGGGACAGCGCGGGGAGGAGCCGTGCGCTGGGCTCGGCTGGCGGGGAGGGTCGCGCGCGGGGACGCCGGTCGGAGAATGGCGGGGGCGCGGGCTGGATCTCGCCGGAGAGGGCTCGGGAAAGAGGGTGGAGGAGGAAGAGAGGGTTTGAGTAGTGAGTTAGGTGAGGGGAAGTTGTTACTGTGAGAGAGGGAGAGATGCTTTCTCTGATGAATGAAAATAGGAAGTAGTGGGTTCTCGTGAGGGGGAGAAGTGGGAAGAGTGGAGTTTTATAAGGGAAGTGGGGTCTGCACGTTGGAGGAAGGTGGGGTGAGTAAATAGAGGGAGATGGAGAGATGGGAGGTTATGAGATTTAAGTGGGGAGTTATAATAGGAAGGTTTTACCAATTCTGTGTGATGGAGTGCTGGTCCTACGGGACCAGCCAACATTTAAATTTTTTTTTTTTAAATCAAGATTTAACCAAGTCCAAAGAATAATCAGATTTAAGAAATAGGAAGAATTGGGCTCAGGCCTGGGTCTGGGCTCGGAAACTAAAAATCCATGTTTATTATAATTTTGAAATTATTTCCCACTCAAAAATATTTAATAATAATAATATTAATAATAATAATAATTTTAGAAAACGCTAATAATAATAATAATAATAATAAACTCTATTAAATAAATAAAAATGAAAATGATGGGTTTCACAATCTTCCCTCCTTAGAAAATTTCGTCCTCGAAATTTAAAGTAAGGTAGGAAAGACAAACATGTACGGGTACTGCGCCCGTAACTCAGGTTCAACCATAAGGATTTCCAAGGCAGTCGTGGATGAGACGGTCTAGTGACAAATTTTTATTTATGATATCATCCACGCAGAAAAATACAAAAATGAACCAAAGTACACGAGGTTGATCAGACCATCATGCACCGGTCCTGATTAGACAATATATTAGTGGGTGCACCCAATAAAATACTGTCATGATCAAGCTTGATAAAGAGATAGCTTGCAAAACTAGGCTGACTTAGCAGCATCAGTTTAGAACGAAAAGATAAGAAGTAGGAGTTTAAGTGATGGCTCAAATTCTGATCTTCTTCTCACCTTTGACTACGCTTGCAACTGGTTTCTCTGGCACTGAAAGGTTGAGTCCAATCTTCAGTTCTGAATTATCCAAAATGTGACTCGGATCCGAAATGTAACGTCTGAGCTGTGACGTAGAAGACGTTGCACATTCTCAAGATTAGCTGGTAGAGCTAACTGGTACGCTACTTCCAACGCGTCTTAAACTTCAAATGACCTGATGTACCTGGCCTCAATTTCCAGTTCCGTCGAAACTGATTGTTCCTCTGGTAGAAGAAACTTCACCAAATGCAATTTGGTCTTCCCAAGACCTGCCAAATTCCGAGACGCAAAATCTCAATACATCTTCAAGCGTCTGGATTGACCTCTCTGATTGCTCGTCCCGCGGTACTCCATGAATCCGGTAAATGTGCCTCTCGTACAATGCTGCCAACTTCTTTAGTGGATAAACCAACTTTGAAAGTGTGCTGACTTAGTCAGTCGGTTTTCTATAATCCAATTGGTGCCCTTCCCTCCTTGGAAACAAGGCAATCCTTACTCAAAGTTCATTGTCATATGCTTCTACTTCTACTCCGATTTGTCCAGCGGCTCCAACAAACTTGTTGTTCTCTTGCTAAATTCCTCATGTTGACAACTTCACATCTAATCCTATACCTGGAATTGTCCTTCTTTATTCCATAACACCAATCAATGGAGGCATATTCCGATACATCTTATTAGCTCCTGAATATATGGAATACTGCGACTGGTGCATTTCTTCCTTCAACTCGTTCCTCCGTTTGTCAGCCGATATGCAAAGTCTCGTACCATTCTTCAGAGTTCCACTGCTGATCAATTTAGAAACCCTCAAGTGTTCCAGCCAACACTTGATCTCTAAGCCCGCAAAGTGCCTCGTTTTGAAACTACGTCATCTTGATTTTGTCCATTAGCCTCGAACTTCATCAATACTAAATCAGCATCCAGCTCCGTCCTTCTATCTTCAGGTAGTATAACCTCCAGTCCAAGCTTCTCAACGTCTTCTAGTAGGTGCCACTCCTTGGTTAAGAACATCGTCACTGGTATCGACTAAGTGTATCAGCGGTCACATTAGCCTTACCTGAATGGTACTGCAGGTTGATGTCGTAATCCTTCATCTGCTTCAACCACCTTCTTAGTCTAACATTCAGCCCTTCCTGAGTGAAAACATATTTCAGACTTTTGTAGTCCGTATATATTTCACTCCCTTTCCATAAAAATCATGCTTCCATAGCTTCAAAGATAATTGCAGTAGATTCAAATTAGGCGTGGGATGATTCTTCTCATGAGTCTGTAGTTTCCTACATGTGTAAGCAATTACTTTTCCATGTCGTTGAAGAACGCAGCCCAGTCCTCTTCCAGAGGCATTACTGTAAATTGAGAACCCACCGGTTCCTGCGGGTAGCGCAAGGATTGGTGTAGTGGTAAGTCTCTTCTTCAGCTCCTCAATGCCGCCTGACAAACTTTCGTTCAGATGAACTCTTCATTCTTCCAAGTGAGCTTCGTCATTGGCTCAGTCAATCTTGGCGAAATCCTTTATGAACTTCTGATAGTAGCCGGCCAAGTTCAAAAATCTTTCAAATTGAACTTGGGGTATACCATTCTTCAACAACAACTATCTTCCATCGAAATTTCTTCTCTTGACAACATGGCCAAAAGTCCACCTTGTCAAGAATCCACGTTCAGATAACTTACCATAAAATTTCTTTTTTCTCAAAGTTTCCAAAACTTCCTCAGGTGTTCTTCATGCTCTTCTTCAGTCTTCAAATATATCAGAATGTTATCTATGGAGAAGATAAACTGATTCAAATACTCATGAAAATCTCTGTTCATGAGATTCATAAACACAGCAGAAGCATTTGTCAGTCTAACGTCCTGACCAAAGAAAACTATCCATACTTGGTGTTTGAACGCCGTCTTGGAAATATCCTCTTCCTGACTTTGATTTGATGGTAGTCAAATCTTAAGTCAAACTTCGAAACACCCTAACTCCACACAACCAGATCAAACAGATCCTCGATCCGGGCAGAAAGTACTTGTTCTTTAGTGTCTGGTAATCAATGCACATCCGTTGTTCCATCCTTCTTGGGCAAAAACAAGATAGATACTCCCTAAAGTAAAATTCCACTCTGAATAAATCCTAGAGCCTTCATTGATCTGGTCCTTCATCTTCTTGGCCACCTTCGGGTTGACTCTGTAACATCCTTTAGAATTTAGGGAAAGAGCCGGGGACTAGGTCAGGGGTGAAAACTATGTCTAGATCTGGGATAATCCGGGGAGACTATCAGGAAAAACATCTGCCATAAGGGTGTAACAAAACTTCTATTCATGTGGAGAATTCCAGCAAAAACTCTTATGATTGATCTAAGGACATCCTGTTACAACTTCCAAAAAGATGATGCTATTCAGCAGTTCTAGGTACTACTCTTGCATGAGCAGTCTCCAACTGCTTCATCTTCTATAAATCTCGAGTATGTATCATGCCTTATTGTAAGGGGCAGGGTCTGCTGGATAGGAAGAGGGTCCTTAGATTGTGGCCTAACAGGTGTTGCTGGGATATGAGCTCTGGTTTGATGGAAAGATAAGGGCAGTCCTTTACCCGATGTTTAGCAGATCCATATGCCAAACATTGTCCAAACTCTTGCAGCAACTAACGGCCTGATGACCAGGCCTCTTGCAATAGTTACAAGCCCATAGCTTCTTACGACAAGGCTGCCTGAAAGTAGAGTACTTGATGGGACCCAAATATCTTCTAGATTCAGGAGTATCCTTCCTAGGACAAAAGTTCTGCTCTAACTTGGTTGGAGATAACTAAGGCTACATCATGACGTTCTTCATGTCTTCTCCCGTGATATTCTTCTGTTCCTGCTGGGCTTCATCTTGAGCTTTCTGGAACTCCAGGATTTCTTGAAATAGGACAACCATTTGGAAGATGATTGCTGGTACTGGTGGAGCAACAAAAATGAATACTCCACCAAGGAAAAGCAACTTGGTTTGAGATGAGGTAGGAATCGCCAGTGTAGGGAAAACTTCACTGGATGCACTATGAGGACGGTCAAACAGCCGCGAGGGAAAGGACCCTGGGCTTGGTTGAGGAGATGGGGTATGATCCGGAGAGAACACCTCATTGCCAGCAGGATTGGTCTTGTCAATGGTCATTCTCTGGATGGTTTAGGATGCAAACATAAGCAAGGTATCCTACCAGTCTATAATCAATCGAAAATATTTATTTATATATAATTCGGACCTATGTTGTGACAAATCAATGTTCTAGTGTTCTAATTGTTTCTAGATATGTTTTTCTAAGTTGTTGTTCTGACCTGCATGGGCCACCACTAAAAACATGTCACGACCCGGTCCCAATTTTTTGGGTCGAATCGGATCATGCCCAGCCTGCACCGTGGTGAGACGGCGGCAGTAAGCTATTCCATTGCAGGTATTCACAACAACACAACTACATTTGTCACAACTGTTCTATTTGGAAATGAAACTTTGTTTAATAAAATATTCAGAAGTACAACTGGAAATGAAATGCTGAAATAAACTACAAACTCCAAATAAAGGAGAAAATGCAGAAAAGAAAAACTATCTAAGCGTCTGGTTCTGTAGTCCCAGGATCAGCGTCCTCCAGAGACGGCTCTGGTACCTTCGCAGGGTAGAGGACCGGGTCACAATAGCTATTATAGTATAGCTCATCATCCTCAGTGATACCTAAAATGTTGTCTCCAGTCAGGAGGGAGCAAGAACGAAATATGCATCTCATAATTTAAATAGTAATTGGAAAGTGCAGGGTAAACAGTTTGAAATAATATTTTCAGCAGTTTAAAACAGTTCAGTGTGTTTTGAATATGCAAACGTCTATGACCGGCTTGGGTTGATCAGTAGTATCTTAGCGATACGATATGGCTTATCCCCGTGTGTGAGAGGGGTAAGCTAACACAGTCAGTTCAGTAGGGGCTTTGGTCATAAACGTCTAAACTATTCCCCCCAGTCCCAGATTCAGTATCAGTAACAATCAGTAGTTGAACCCTAAGGTAGAGTTCCGTGTCAGCAGTGTGGTTTAACATGTAGCTTAACTTTACTAAGGAAATTACAAGAAAATATAATCCGAAACTTGCCTTGTATTAGATTGACTGGAAAGACGAGTCGGTACCGAGGAAGGACGTCAGATGTATCTTCGAGTTCCTATAGTTGAGAACTCGACTTAGAACCTTGAATAACCAGGCTAAGTGTGCTAGTTGCAATCTCTAGTAGTAAGTCCTAGTCAGGCTTTAATTTGTATTAATCTACAGCTAACGTTTACGTCGCAACTACGTGCGTTTGATTAAGTCGGTTAATTGGATTATTTGGAAATAACAACGAGAATCAATTAACTTTGGAAAACTTGTGTTTTTGTAATATATTTATAAAAATATAGTTTTCTTTTAATGATAAATCATGAACTAGTTATTTACTAATTTTTCATCCATTTAATTAATTCTTAATTAATTATAAAATTACGCTCTAACTACGATTTATACGTCTAATCAAAACCACCCAAGATCACATCCATCCAGAAAAGAAAGTAAAAATCTATGCTACACAATACAGGGGCACAGCTAAACATCCTAGAGTGGGCTTATGCCCTGTACAATTATTTTTACATCAAATAAGAGGAAATGATTTAATTACTAAATAAAATGCAGTAAATAAATAACTATAATAAATAGCTTAACATTAAATAAAAATAATTTAAAATAAAAGTTGGAGTCTCAGACTCGGTCCATCATCAAAATCCAGCTAATACCACAACGCCCGGTCGGACCGGTGCGTTTGCATTTCGCCAGGGCCCACAGACCGGTACGGTCGTCGTCCGAAAAATCAGTTTTAAATTCATTATCCCGAAAACCAATTTTGAAATCAAATTAAATAAAGTTTTGTAAAAATTTGGGCAGCATTTCCTCTATTTCGGGACAAACCCAAAACTGGGAAATGCGCCACAAAACCTGCAATTGTTCCAACCAAATAATAATCCCGAAAATATATCCACCGAAATAATTTTCCAAACCACCAGAACCTTCCCGAAATACCCGGGAAATCCAAAATCCACCAACCACATACAAAACCCAGCAGACAAAATCACAGAATATGCTAACGCAGCTAACCGAATCTACTACGTAGCTAACCGGATTTCCCAAAGGGAAACCGGGGACCGATTATCATCACAGACTCGACACGGAAGGGACGAACTACTCTGATTATCAAGAAATTTACCGAGAGGCTCGATGACGGAGTCCGAAGGGTGGCCTCGGACTCGGGACGTGCCGTCATGGACTCGAGAGTCTCCGGACAGCGTTACGATGCGCTGCGAACGTACGGGAAAGCTCAGACAGGAGGATCAACGCACGGGCAACATGCGGACAGCGGGTCAGGGAGCCGACGAGCCGCGGGAAGCGGGTCTACGACCAGGAACGGCCGGACAACAGAACATCGGGCCGGAGAGGGTCCGCAAGGAGAGGGGCACACAGCCGGGGGTGACGGTCGGAGCACTGTCACCGGAGGGGGCCGCGCGGAGTTCGCCGGGGGTGGGCGAGCTCGGGGTCGGCGGCCAGAGGGAAGCTCGGCCGCGGTCGGGGATCGGGACAGCGCGGAGAGGAGCCGCGCGCTGGGCTCGGCTGGCGGGGAGGGTCGCGCACAGGGACGCCGGTCGGAGAATGGCGGGGGCGCGGGCTGGATCTCGCCGGAGAGGGCTCGGGAAAGAGGGTGGAGGAGGAAGAGAGGGTTTGAGTAGTGAGTTAGGTGAGAGGAAGTTGTTACTGTGAGAGAGGGAGAGATGCTTTCTCTGATGAATGAAAATAGGAAGTAGTGGGTTCTCGTGAGGGGGAGAAGTGGGAAGAGTGGAGTTTAATAAGGGAAGTGGGGTCTGCACGTTGGAGGAAGGTGGGGTGAGTAAATAGAGGGAGATGGAGAGATGGGAGGTTATGAGATTTAAGTGGGGAGTTAGAATAGGAAGGGTTTACCAATTCTGTGTGATGGAGTGCTGGTCCTACGGGACCAGCCAACATTTAAATTTTTTTTTTAAAAAATCAAGATTTAACCAAGTCCAAAGAATAATCAGATTTAAGAAATAGAAAGAATTGGGCTCAGGCCTGGGTCTGGGCTCGGAAACCAAAAATCCATGTTTATTATAATTTTGAAATTATTTCCCACTCAAAAATATTTAATAATAATAATATTAATAATAATAATAATTTTAGAAAACGCTAATAATAATAATAATAATAAACTCTATTAAATAAATAAAACCGAAAATGATGGGTTTCACAACAGGTGAGTACATTCACTGATAGTTTTCATTGTCTTGATATCTGCTATATCCGATTCAGTCGTAGTGTCTTACTTGATTTCCAGATACGATATTTCACGGACTAGTATATGTCGGATCCTGTCATGAGATGTTGTTCCCGGATTACTTGGTATATTGGTACATGACTCGATTTGTTACTTGTACTTGTATAGACATGGACTTGGGAGTGGGCTGATCACCTGCTCTTAAACCTCGTGTCATGACGTGTTATGACCGGATCTTTTATACTATTCAGGGATGGGGAGTTATTAGTAGTTGTGTGATCAAAATACCCACTTGTTGTTTCACACTTGTACTCGACACTTGTTCATAGCTACTTGAACTTTCCATGGTGACCGGCCTTATCTTCACACTTGTTGTTTCACACTTGTTATTTGTTCGTAGCCGGTCAGATGGAAAGCTTGAACATGTTTCCCAAACCGATCACATAACACACTAATAATTCAAGGCACCTTTTATATTTATTTTCTTAGGAGACTAAGTTCTGTTCGGGAGAAGGGTTACAGCCCCGGTCCTTGTTTGGTTTAGGGGTTGTAACTCGGCTTCCGAATGGTTCCCAAATCATCCTATATATATGTATTATCGTCCTTTTCAGTACTCACATCATGATATGTATTTCCAGTTGATTTTATCTTGTATTTTATTACACTGTCTCTTATAGAATTTATCAATTCATATGGAACTGCTGTTGGTGTTTGTACTTGCTCATTTTTCTGACAGGATACCGTTGACAAATTTTACAGATGACTCTGAGACTGACTGTCCGACCTACTATAGGGTTGAGTCTGATGGACAAGATTTAGACCGTGGCTTATTGGTAGAGCCACTGGACTTTGCTCACCCTGAGTAGCCTAGTTTAGTTAGGTTTGCCTGGCCTGCGAGCCAGCTAGTACATTTCAGTTTGTAGTATCTTTATACTTATATTTTCTGAGACTCTGGATGTTGTGTTAGCTATTGACTTGTGGATCTTGGACTCATTTCCTGTTTATTCTATCATATCTCTGTTCTATGCTATCTACCTTAGTTTTGATATAGGTGATTTAGACTGTATTGCTATGTCACCTCCATTCGGAGTGTATATACTGTACAGGTACATTTATCTGTTTTAGTCGTAGTATTTACAGACCCTATATACAGCGTTCTACCGCCGATTCTGCGGCGTAGGCTGGACGTAACCACGTGCTCGTGCCCCTCTTCAGGGTGCGGGTCGTGACATGACCCAATAGTGTCTCGGCAATCTCATGATTGTGGGTTCCATTCTTCACTTGAACTGACCACTTCCCTTCTTCTTCTTTTCTAATCTGGATCGTGAATGGACAACCACATTTCCTCGTTCCAGCTTTCTTTCATGGAACTTTATTTTGGATAACTGTGTCTTTCTTGTGCGATCTGAACGCACCACCTCTTTCACAGCCAACCATCATACTGTGTCGTCCTGGGCAATTTCGGGCCGATCTGGATATCACTAGAACCAAGTTGTTTTCCTGTCCAACTTCTCGACACCATTGTACCGCATCGTCGCTTGATTGAAACGAAAGATCGGTCCAAAATAAATGCCCTACATCGATTGCAATTGGAGCATGTATCGCAACCTCGGAAGATCGCAACTCCTATAATAGAAGTTAAAAGTCAAAACTAAACAACTACATAAAGCCAAAATGTATAAAGATAAATGCGTCACAGAGGAGTCTGTATTTGGTCACAAGTTGAGACACTTCAAGCGTATCTGTCTGCAACATATAATCCTTAGTTCTCTAAAATTTAGTTATAAATGTAATATAGTTGCTACTTGAAAGTAACATCAGTATTTGGATCAATGTTCATATTTGGGCTATATATATATATATATATATATATATATATATATATATATATATATATATATATATATATATATATATATATATGGACAAGACGTGATACGATTGATCCCTATATATTTTTTTACTGTTAAAATATGGTTCTGTATTTACTCTTTATGTGATATGTCTTCATTTCTCCACTTAAGTGAATGGAAAATGATACTCATATTATTATTTATAGAGTTAGCTAGAGGATCATGTTAAAAATATTGGTGATAATTTGGTAAGGCAGGCTGCTTCAAAGATAAATGACTTGGACACAGAGGACTGCCACACCCTCACATACAGAGGACTGTCACAAATGTGGCAGTCCCTCACATATAGAGGACTGCCACATCTCTGGCAGTCCTATATATGTGAGGGACTGTCACATTTGTGGCAGTCCTCTGTGTCAAAGTCCAATTTTTTACCCGGAGTAAAGTTCAAAGTGTAGTTACCACGAAGGTTTCCGATGCGTCAAAGTGTTCTTCGGACGTTGTGGGAGGAGAGTATCCAGCATTTGATGGTCCGGGTTGTTCCATTTTCTATTTCTTTCTACATTAAACACAAAATTCAACTTTTATATGTAAAATTTAGGTTAAAACTTAAAATATTACACAAAAATAAATTCGACGACTTACAAATAAATGGGAGAAGTGATTGACACTGTTACTAGATATTCTACCAAAAATCTTCAACAATTTTAGGTTGGGGGACAATTTCACGTAGGTTAGGTTAATTATAGGTTTATATGAGGAGGAGAAAAAAAGAGTGGAGGAAGAGAAGTAGTAGAGGAAGAAAGAGAGATGAAATAAAATCACATTGGCTTTTATAGTATTTTTTGGGCTGCCCTCCTAGTAAAAAAAATCTATGGCAAACTTGTAATTATTTTAAAAAAATTTTGAGTTGTCCCCTAGTAGAAGTGGTGGTGCCCCTAAAAAAAAATCAAAAAACACACACACACACACACTTGACAAGTCTTTTCCATTTTGAACCCTGTACAGTCGTTCAAAATACAATTTCCCCACTCCCACCCGACATAAAACTCCTTAATTTTTTTTTCTTCCTCTTCCTCCGAGAACCCCTAAATTCAACTCTCCAATGGCGAAGCCCCAGCGATCTCCCGCCGAGATCGAGGACATCATCCTCCGCAAGATCTTCCTCATCACCCTCACCCCTCCCCCGAATCCCAACCCTAACCCCAAGATCGCCTACCTGGAGCTCACCGCCGCCGAGCTCCTCTCCGAGTCCCAGCCGCTCCTCCTCTCCCGCCACCTCTGCGAGCGCATCCTCGTCGACCGTCTCAACGCCGCCGACGCCCTCCCCCCCTCCGCCGAGCCCCCCTTCCCCTACCTCCTCTCCTGCTACGCCCGCTCTCTCGACGAGTCCCGCAAGGTCTCCTCCATGAAGGAACCCTCCCTCCGCGCCGACATAGCGGCGGCCGTCAAGGAGTCCCGCACCCTCATCGTCTCCTACTCCCGCATCCTCGTCGGCAACCCCGACATGTTCCCCTCCTCCTCTTCCCTAACCCCTCCCTCGTCCGATCTCCTCTCGGTCATCTTCGCGGAGGTGCGCTCCCCGATGGACGGCGAATCCAGCCTCGCCGGCGCGCTCTCGGCCCCGCCGGGCTTCGTCGACGACTTCTTCCGGGACGCCGACTACGAGAGCGTCGAGTCCGTCACGAGGGACCTGTTCGAGAGGCTGCGGGGGAGCGTGGGTAGGGTTTCGGTGCTCGGGAACTTCCAGCAGCCGCTGAGGGCGCTGATGCTGCTGGTCGGGTTCCCGAACTGCGCCAAGGCGCTGGTGAACCACCCGCGGTGGGTCCCCAAGGAGGTGCAGCTGTTCGTCGGGGAAGGGAGGATGGTCGAGATCGGGAGCGTCTTGGGGCCTTTCCTGCATGTTAGTGCGCTGCCAGATTACAAGGACTTCAGGAGCAGTCCGGATGTCGGGTGAGTTCGTTCGTTGGTTCATTCGTTGGACTTTTGGTTTACTTCTGATATTAGTAATATTGATAACGTTCATAAAGCTTAAAACTTTACTAACAACAATTGGTTACAGAAGTTCACGAGTCGAGCTGAAGTATATGATGCCAAATTCGTATTTTTGGCATTTCTCGTCTCATTTACTATCTAAACCCTTGAGGAGGAATAGTAGTTACTGCCTCACCAACTGGAGTACCCAAACAAGCCCCAAGGCCTCGTTTGGTTCGTGGAAAGGAAATGAAAGGAAAAGAAACTGATTCTTTGCTCTTTTCTTTTCTTTGGGAAATTACAATTCCAATCAATTTCCTTTCCGGTGTTTGGAAATGTCAAGGGAATTGGGAGGGAATGTGAATCCTTAGAGGGGGAAGTGAATCCTTGGAACACGGGAAATGAATGACTTTCCTTTCCCAAGGCCCTGATTCTGCGAACCAAATATGGCCAAGTGTTTCATAATTTTCCATGCCAATATTCATCGCATTCTACAATAATCTTTCTAGACGACATCTAATCAACTCATATGATAGGCCCGCATGTGGATCGAACATGCATGTTGGTCCATCGAAGTCAATATCCTCGGCTCTGGCTATCCACAATGTAAACAGTCCCATGCTGCGGAGTTGGGTAGACGATAAGCTTAATTAATTACCGAGGGCCTGTTTGGTTTGGCGAAGTGAGCCGAACTGGTAAATCCTGAAATCGGCATTTTTCGTATGCATTGCGTACGCACATCATGTGTACAAACGCTTGTTCACTTCCTTTGTTTGGATGCTATGTAGAAGTGGGGGTTTGAAGTATGAAATCCTAAAGTTTGGTGTTTGGATGTTTGTTGAAGTGATTGAAAACTGTAACTTTTTGTACTTTCTATGTTTGGTTTGTAAAAAAGTGATAATAGAGAAGTTATATAGTTTTTCTTTTGAAATAGGTGAGGTTACCCCTCATACACAGGTGTTTCTTGATTTTTCTAATTCTTGTTGATTTGTAATTACCACATAATTATTAAGACAATAAATTGTTAAAATAAACCAGCAAATATAATAATTAATCAAAATTAGTAATTTAATAAGACAAAAGAAAGACATAGGTTATGCTTACCAATTGCATACATATAACAACCATAAAAATATGAACATATAAGTTCTTATAAAATTCTTCAAACAATAATATTAACTACTGTAACACACAAAATTAAGATATTTTTTACATATGAACATAAAATAGTACAAAAATTACCAATGCAATAATTTTAAAAAATTTCCTCATCATTGCCCAGAGCAGCTGCAACCAATACAAATCAAGGATATGAGTAAATAGACTGCACGGAAGGAGCAACCAGTGCAAATCACGATTTTTTTTCCTCATCATCGCCAAGGGCGGAAGCAATATATAGCAACAAGAGCATAAGAATAACTAGCATCACGAAAACAAAAGAGTTAATTTCACCTTTACAAGACTAAAAAACCAATAACCCAAACTAAAGTTTTTCGAATAACTCAGAAAAATTCTCCCATACCCATGATTATCCTAGAAGGGGTAGCCGAGACAAATAACCAAATTTTGTATTTGAACCCGATTACATATATTCTCCGGATCATATTAATTTTAAATCAAAGGTACTATCAATTATTTTTCCAGCTCTCATACATACCATACCGGTAATGAAAAGGGAAAAATATGAACCCAAAGAACACAACAAGGGCAAGTAATATATGGATGAACTATTGTCTACTTCATACAAACAACATTAAAATACACCTTATTATAGAATCCACTTTGTCATCATCATTGCCTAGGGTATGGGGAGGGGGGACATCTATAAAAAAATATTGGAGGGATAATCCAAATACTATTTCCATCTTAGCCAACTCAACAAGGGATTAGTAGGCATGAAATCAAAGTAAAACTACAATGTACAAAGAAGCTGCAGTAAGCAAATCTACATGGAAAAATTTCGAAGTAAATACAAGCCATAAGTTAGCAAAGTATTTGGTCACTATAAAGAAGGAAATACACCATTGTTGCAACAGCTTTTAGAACATCTTTTAGATCACCCCAATGATATATAACAAAGACTATATAAATCAAGAAACAACGCAAGCAAAGATAGAAAACCTAATAAATGGCCAAATATTGGAAAGGCCCAATAGATCCAATGCAAGCAAACAAACAAAGGTTATACTAAGAATATATAGCATTAAATGGACAGTATAATAGCTCCAACAGATCTTCACCACTATGAAATTGACTTGATATGAAGAACAACCCCTATAGATCAACAGAGCTGAGTTAGGATAAGCCAGCAGCAGTATATTAGAGGTTAAAAAATGCCAAGTTAAGACTGATACTCTAGGTAAGAAATTTAATTTTTTTTTCAAGACATTTCCTTTCATCCAAATTAAACACATTTAAAAATTTAATAGCCACACTAAAAAGTACTGATACTCTAGGCAAAAATCTACCAAATAAAAAATGTAGTCTCTGTTAGAAAATGTATTATCAGAAAACAAGACAAAAAATGCAGCCAACCCCAACCAAAAATATATCATATGTACTCTTCAGCATTTCAAAACCAACAAGACAGCAACAAACCCACAGTAGGCCAAAAAGTGCAGCCATATATTTTTGCAAGGATTGGGAAAGTGAAAAGTCACTTTAAGTTGCATCCCCATAACCTATGAAATTTCACAATAGTAGACCACTCTATGCACATAGAGTTGTACATAGAATTTAAATCACATATAATAATTTGGCAATGAAAATAGCATACCACGATATGTACATAGAGTGAAATATCAACAAAAACTCACAAAGAGTCATACTTCTTTCTCATAAAACTCAGGAAAAATGTCAAGAAAACCATAAAATCCATAGGAAAAATAAATTGGCTCAAAGGAGTTACCTAATTAGTCATTATCGCCAAATTATTATATATTAGACTCCAAGGATTCACCATCCTCGCCATCGTCTAGAACATCGCTAAAGTTGGCTACCTCCAACCATTTCGAAGTGAAAGGAAAAGCCATCAAGTCTAGCAACGGAAGATACTCAT
Source organism: Iris pallida (assembly GCA_029216955.1). Lineage (NCBI taxonomy): Eukaryota > Viridiplantae > Streptophyta > Magnoliopsida > Asparagales > Iridaceae > Iris > Iris pallida. Next base: position 10,827,433 of record JANAVB010037219.1, read on the forward strand.
CATCGTATCAAACATAGCTACAAGTTGGCCACCTCTAGCCATTTCAGATTGAAAGGGGGAAGCCATCAACTCTAGCAAGTACGAATACTCTAGGCAACGAAGGAAAATAATTTAGCTCAAAGGACTCACAAAACTAGTCATCATCGCTAAATTATTTTTATTTTAGACAAAGTACTTAACACACTAATCATCGTCTAAAATATAGCTACGAGTTGGCTACTTCCAGCCATTTCAAAATAAAACCCTAGCAATTATTGATACTCAACATCGTATCAACCAAACAACTACGAGTTGGTTACTTCCAGCTATTTCAAAACTGAAAGAGGAAGCCCATCAACTCTAGCAAGTATTTTCTTCCATTCCTTCGGATCCCCTGCAGTTAAAAATTATGCAACAAAATTACACTTAAAATTAAAAGGGAAAACCATCTTAAGTCGAAATTTGGATAAAATACATAAAACATATCAAAACGAGTTCTAATTGAAATATTAATAGGAGGGCAATTTTATACTGCATTGTACATGTCCTAAGTCTAAACGCACAACCTCATACAAATGACAGTGTTCCCATAACTTCTACAGAAACCACATGAATACACATGTTTTTTGTATTTTATGCAAACTTTGACTTAAGATGGCTTCCCCTTTCAGTAGAGGGACAATTTTATAGTGCATTGTACATATCTTAAGCCTAAAAGGCACAACCTCATACAAAATGACGTCCCCATAACTTCTACATATGCATTAGGTATGTGTAGGTAGCCATCATCACAATTTTTTCGAAACCCTACAACGTAAACATATTTACTCCAAGCTTCTTGATAGACGAGCGTGAAACCCCATACCGAGGGCACTAGCGATGACACTGACATGGTCCTGCAAAGAATCATTCCCATCATTGGGATTCATACGACGTTTTCTCCTGGATGATTATGCGCTTTGGAAGGTGGCACCCTTTTTACCGGTCGTAGTGTTTGCTGAATCCTTGGACTTATGCTGTGTGGGGCTAGTAGGATTATGGACATCAACGTATTCAACTCCTCCGGGTCCTCCCCAATTCACAAACTATTGTAATCCACTGGTTGAAATAGATAGTATTATAAAATAGTTGTATTATTAAAATTGTATTAGATTTTCATATTAGACTTTTTCATGAACTATTGGAATCCATTAGATTTTTTTTCCTTTCATTTTAAAAATGTTTTCTGAAGTACCGGTACCGGGAGCACCAACAATTCTACCCGAAACTGCAGAAACCTTCCCAAGTGCCGAAACCGCTAACTTAGAGATTTGAAGGGTGTAATGTGCTGAACCAGTGATTATCCTGAACTTGCAAGAAGTGTTTGTGAAAGAGTTGTATGCTATCTGTTTCTGTTTCAATAGGCCGAAAAACTGGTCGGTTGAGTAATCAGTTATCTGTTTGCTATCTGAGTGGTTATCCTACTACTTCCAGGGACTACGACTTGGTTGTCCTTCATGTGGATTGCTTTTCTTGTGAGTCTTCAGTGTTGCCAATGCTTGTGATAGTGCTATCATGATGTTGACCTTCTTTTAAATGCCATTGATTTTCACCTTTTGCGTATCAAACCTCTTCAATAAGGCATCAAAATCAGATTGTTGCTAGCCATTGCGAAGTAGGATCCTTCGATATGATACCATCTGATGTAGGGTGTTTAACCCTTGTAGTAGAGGAAGCGGAGAACAGAGGGGTGACATCACTGAAACAAAGCTGCAGGGGATAACAGACGTCTTTGAAAAGTCGCAATAGGGTTGCTCGAATCCACAAGACTTTCCAGAATCCACGGGGTGTCGAGCCCACAAACTATTGGAATCCGTTGAGTGAAATAGATTAGTATTCTAAAAGAGTTGTACTATTAAAATTGTATTAGATTTTTCATATTAGGCCTTTTCAATATTTTTTAAATGTTTTCTGAAGTACCGTTACCTGGCACACCGATAATCCTATCCAAAACCGCAAAAACCTTTCCAACTGCTGAAACCAATGCTCGTAGGAAGGGCCGGAAACTGATACTTTGAACCTTGATACCGACCTCATAAAATAGCAATCAAGCATTAAGCAAGACCTTTCTTCCTTATAGACTCATAGCTGTCTTGGCTAGGAATTTGGCATCCACCAAGTCAAGGGCCTTTGGAGCTTAGGATCCACACATGATTTTGGTAATTGGCAAGATTTTTTGGAAAAGAAGAAGCAATCTTCATAAATATATCCTGCTACAATAGCATTATTACCTCCTAGTCATTAATGTCTAAATTTATGAAGTCTTTGGAATTGGAGTCATGACCTTTTATTGTTATGCCCATTGTAACTGCAAACTCATTGAAATTTGTACTGAAGTTCGATCAACTTTATTTTAGATTATCCTCTTCAATCCTGGATCACTTAATTCAAGTCTCTCTCTTCAGGAATTCGTTGGAGTTAGCATGCCCATAATATCTCAATTGAATTATTCTAGTTGGTGCTCCTAATCCGATGTTAATGATATCCCTCATCTACCTTTCTAATTCTGTAAGACTGTAACACGCCTGATTTGTGCCATGCTTATTCTCTTTTTGTGAGTTGTTGGATCACACAAAATTGTATCCACATTATTATTATTCACGAAGTCTCGTTCTGTTTCTATTTGTTCATGTGTTCTCCTTGGTTTTATATCTGAGTGTGTGCACGAGCATTCCTTGGTTGCATGAGCTTATATTCAAGATGTGAGGTGGGCCGGGCTGGGCCGGCCCGGACCCACTGTTGAACGGGTTTGACCGGGCTTGGGCTGGGTCGGGCTTAGCCCGGATAGAGGAGCGGGTCGGGTCAACCCGGAATTGCAACATTTGACCCCAGCCCGGACCCAGTCCCGGATAGGTTCGGGCCGAGTCGGGTCCGGGCCGGGCCCGGGTTAGCCCGCGGGCCGACCCACTTTTTTAAATTATTTTTTTTGCTCAGTTTGGAATTTATAGTGTATGAGTTTCTACTTTTAACACAAAGTAATGTGGAACTGCTGGTTAGCAGAGTGGTATATGAGTGTTTGCTTTGGAGGTCTTGGGTTCATGAGCCCCCCTTCTCCAAAAATTCAAACTTTTTTCAAAATAAAATCCAGGCCGGGCCGGGCCGCGGGCCAAAAAAAATAAATCCATCCCGGACTCAGGGTCGGGCCGGGCCGGGCTGCCGGGTCATTACATTTGGACCCAGCCCGAACACGATTTTACTATGGGCCGGGTCGGACTGGCCTGTTGACCGGTCCGGGCTGACCCATACCCGGTTTGACTGGGCCGGTTCAGGGCCGGGTTCCGGGCCGCCCTGCCCACTACACACCTTGAGCTTATATTGCCAAAAGAGAAAAAAAAAAGATAGTATGTTTACCGACCTCACAAATTAGTCATCAAGCATATAAACAGGACCTTTCTTGCTTGGCTAGGAATTTGGCACGCCTCTCAGATCATTAAGATCATGTTGACCACCAAATGCAAAAAATTAGCGAATTCCTTGTTATAGCATATCACTCCATGATTGATCTCATTCTCATGGAAAAGTCTTAGATGTCGAATTTGGGTTGCATATGATCAAATGTTACATGTGAAAGCGAACTTAGGAAATATCAAAGTTATCTTGGATAGGTTAATCAATAATTGAGATTGTTGTTGCTCATCTGGAGCTCTTCAGATTGCATTTTTGTTGGGATTGATTTCTGTCACAGTAGTTACTTATGTGCCCAATTTGGTTATAATGTCCTTTTTTTGCTTTAGTTTCTATTTGAGAATGTGTAAACTTAAATAACAACTATTCCTTTTTCGCTGAGCTTGATTTAGAACTATTCAACTGCTCATTTCTTTCGGTAGTTATGTCTTCTGCAGTTCTGATTACTTCATTTCATGATATGTTCGTAACTTAGTTTCTTGTTGCTCCTAAGGGTAACTACTATTGGAGGAAAAAGCCTTTCATATTTTATTGGAAGTGAGTATTTAAGACCACATAAAAAATGGATGCTTTAGCATTCCAATGCATGCTTGAAACAATGAAAGGAAAGGATAGGTTCTTCCCCTTTGGTGTGTAAGTTTACTGCATCGTAGAACTAGTATTGTGATAAACAGTAGTTGTATTCTTACAATAAGTTCTTACTTTACTCAAATATCAGAATGATTATGTGTTGCTTACAAATGATTGTCTGCTTGTATCAGTAGATTTTTGGATACAACTTACACTTTGTTCTTGGGCATGTGAATTTAGCAAGCATTTTTTCTACATTTGGTGGTAGCATGGAGCAAATATTTCCTGTTAACTTGACACTTACGATTTCATGTATCACATAATGTGCTTCAGACAGATAATTCCTACATATCATGATGAAAATATTTTGTTTTTTCCTACCTTATTCATTTTATTTCTTTACCTTTTAACAGCCAGCAATGCTTCTCAGAATCATCTACTCGTAGACCAGCTGATTTATTGTCATCATTTACTACAATCAGAACCGTCATGAATATTTTATATGACGGCCTTGGAGAAGTTTTCCTTAACCTACTAAAAAATGTAGATACAAGGGAAAAAGTTCTTGAATATCTTGCAGCTGTGATCATGAAAAACTCAGCAAGGTCCCGTATGCAGGTACTCTTGAAGCAACTCTTTGAAGAGTATGCAATGTTTGATGCTGAAACTTTTAACACGACCCTTTGTGTTTCTAGGTTGATCCGATGTCCTGTGCAAGCTCTGGTATGTTTGTCAATCTTAGTGCCATAATGCTACGGCTTTCTGAACCTTTTTTAGATGCTAATGCATCAAAAAGGGAGAAAATTGATCCAAAATATTTTTTCTACAACAGCCGCTTTGATTTGAAGTAAGTACTTTTATCTATTTCTCTATCCTTAATGTTAACTCATTTGGTACTTTGATCTCTGAAACCTGTCACCTTTATCTCAGACAATTAACATCTATACATGCATCATCAGAAGAGGTAGCAGCATGGATGAATAATGGCCACAAGAAGAATGCCGTAAATAATGATAAAATGGTTGATGATAAACATGTGTTGCAGTCTCATGAATCCACGAGCTCTGGCAGTGTGAACTATGTTCTTTCTAAGGCCAAACCGTTGATGGGTTGCACGGGAAATGATAAATACTCGTTTATTTGTGAATGCTTCTTTATGACTGCAAGAGTTCTTAACTTGGGACTGATGAAGGCACTGTCAGACTTCAAACATATAGCTCAAGTATGATATATAATTCAGCCATCGATTCCATATGTTTTTTTTTCTATCTAGGTCTGGCAATGAGCCGGGTTTAGGTAGACCTCATACAAACCTAGTCTGGATCCAAGGAACGAATTTTAGCCCAAACCTGGCTTATTTATACTTTGGATTCAATTATGAGGTCCTCGCCTGAATCTAATTTCATTTTTTTATGCAACTGCAAGAACTTATTTTGAGAGTAGCCCAACAATTGTTTGCATGTGTTTGTTATTAAGTCGAGTTCGATTCCTCTACAAAGAATCCTTTACAAAACTTCACTTCTTATATTTCATAATTAAAACTATTTTATACTAGCCCGACAGACAGTCTGTCCCCCAAATGTGGGACAACAGGATATAAAGTTATAAACATTCAGCTCAACCTGTCCTGTTGGTCTACACCATCCGCCCAGCTCATGCTCTAAGTTGGTTGGCCTTTATTGGGCTAGGTGAATTTGCCAGCCTTATTGCTGCCACGTGTTTCTAATTTTATTTAATTATTATTGTCTGAAGTACTTTCTTTTTATTCAATTTCTCAATTGGAAAAAAAACTTCCTCCACAAGATTCATCTGTTATTTTCCCGTTTTGTGGTTATGTGTTGGATGTAGTCTCAGTTAAGTAATTTGCTGTTAACAACTGAATGCAAGACCTTTCACATTCATTTGTATTCTTGTGAGGCTTTGCTGCATTGAAATTTGAGAAATTATTTGTTAAGGTTCAAAGTATCGGTATCGGAATCGGTATCGGACCATTCCTATGAGTATCAGGATCGGCAGTATCGGAGATTTTGGATCAGAGTATCGGATTTTTTGGTATCGGAAAGCAAATAATTATCAATAAATTATTAACATTTTAGAAAATATATTTTATACATTTAGGCATAATTTTAATATTTTCAGTGTTGTTTCTTAGTAGTTTTAAAATAGAATGAAATAGTAGTTATCCTTACCGATTGATTTACATACGATAGTTAAGTTTTCTTCTTTTACATGCTTTTATAACCTTTCTATGCTTTTACACCCTTGCTGATTGGTCTTTTTCGTTCAATTTTTTTTGCCGAATTGACCGGAAAAGAGACCCCCAATGTCGGTATTGGTCAGTATCGGGTATCGGTCGGTATCGGATCGGGACATGCCGAACCGTATCGGTATCGGCCGATACTGCGAACTATACTTTTTAGTATTTGTAGATCTAATTTTTTGTTACGCATTGCTCTTTCACTGCTTTGTTGTTCTGCATCTTCAATTCATATTTCTCTAACAGTTTCTATTGTACAAATAAATTACAGGAGTCAGCAAGGTATGAAGATGACCTATCCTCCTTTAAAGCTATGAGAGACCAAGGAGCTTCTCCACAACTTGAGGAGGATATAAAACGCATGGAGAAAGCTGTAGAGTTGCTGTCACAACAGAAATTCTGCTATGAAGCTCAGATACTAAGGGTATGCTGAATTTGCGTGTGATACTTCCGTTTGGCAATTGTATCAATGATTTGGTACTTATCAAGCTTTCTCTATAGTGAAGCTATAAGCTTCTTTATGTCAATACATGTTTGTTTGCATTTTAGAATGTTTGTAGGTAGTAATGAAAATATTATTAAGATAGTGAAGAAGCATTTTTAAATCATGCTTAGTGTTAATGATAATCGTGATACGATTGGTTGAACTCTCTCAAGGATCACTTATTTTGCTTGCTTGATTGGTTACGTGCATTGCATGAATTATTGAGGACTACTTAAGTAACCGAAAATGATAATTCTATGTCATCGCTGTTGCTTTTTACAAGGATTTACATGATATGAGAATATAATTCCTTTAGCCTAATTTTACTTCACTTGCATCCATGTGATGTTGATGTTGGAAATTTACCCTTTAATTTCAGATGTCACCAGAGGGGTCCCTTTGTTGGTAAAACATTCATTAGCAGATCACTTATTTTACTTGCTTGATTGGTTACGTGCATTGCATGAATTATTGAAGACTACTTAAGTAACCGAAAATGATAATTCTATGTCATCGCTGTTGCTTTTTACAAGGATTTACATGATATGAGAATATAATTCCTTTAGCCTAATTTTACTTCACTTGCATCCATGTGATGTTGATGTTGGAAATTTACCCTTTAATTTCAGATGTCACCAGAGGGGTCCCTTTGTTGGTAAAACATTCATTAGCAGATTTATAGAAACACTGTATCCATCTATAGTTTACCATTTGTGGAGAGTTTTTTCTTTCTTATATTAGTTTTAGTTGTGTTTATCAAGTTTGTATGTATTTCTGATGAAGCAGAAAATAAAGAAATGCTAGCAAATCCATCCTGGTCTAGCATAAGATGTAACTTAGTGTTAACGATAATCGTGATACAATTGATTGAACTCTCTCAAGGATCACTTATTTTGCTTGCTTGATTGGTTACATGCATTGCATGAATGTATTTGAGGACTACATATGTAACTGAAAATGATAATTCTATGACATCGCTGTCACTTTTTACAAGGATTTATGTGATATGAGAATATAATTCCTTTAGCCTAATTTTACTTCACCTGCATCCATATGATGCATCAGCATCCATGTGATGTTGCTGTTGGATCCACCCTTTAATTTCAAATGCCACCAGCGGGGTCCCTTTGTTGGTAAAAACATTCATGAGCAGACTGTATCCATCTATAGTTTACCATTTGTGGTGAGTTTTTCTTTTCTTATATTAGGTTTAGTTGTGTTTATCAAGGTTGTATATATTTGTGACGAAGCAGAAACTAAACAAATGCTAGCAAATCAATCCTGGTCTAGCATAATATGTATCATAGTCATTAACACAATGAAACCTTCTCCTTCTATGGAGCAGATCAAAGTTGCGGAAGTTCAAAAATAATATCTTGTTGCCGAACTGTCAGAGATTCACTGAATGAATAGGCTAAAGGATGGACCATAGTCATTTACAGTAATACCTGCTCCTATTAACTTGGAATTGCTATGAAGAGCAATACGTTGTGAAGGCTCGAAAACAAGATCAAGCTAATTTTGATATGCTATCAGCTGACATCAACTCTCAACAAGAAGGCAACCTTTTGCAGGAGATTCTCCCATATAAACCAAAATCCATCGTCAGGTAGTAGCAGAACATTTGTAGAAATGCTCTCTCAAATGTACTGTACAAAAGCCTCTTTGATTCTATGAATCGAAAAGGAACCAATTTATATAGAGTGCCAGTTGCTAGAAGCAATCTTCCAATATACAAAACTACAAAAGTATTTTCAGCCTCCTAGATGCAACCTTCCGACATAAACTATCTGATTAGTTGCCATATGCTGCTGCTGCCTAGGCTCGATTTTACAATATTAGTGCTTCGCCACACTACTCGAGCTGTCGTCAACAGACTGGAGGTGTTGTCCCCTGTCGCACTTTGTTTTTAACATTCTTGTTCTGGTGAAGTATGTTTGTCTTGTAATTTTATACCACATGTTTAGCTTTTATATAGACATGCATTTTTAACCACATGAGCATGAAACAATTATACCATGATTGTATGGCCATTTGAGTAACCTTTTGCTATATTTAATATTTCCCTACCCCTAGTTTTTAGAACATTAAGATGGATAGTTGATAATTATAACATATTAAAAGGAAATGTATTGTTTGTTGATAGTTTGAGGTGACTTCTCGATCTAAGGACGAGGAATGGTTTGGACATGTGCAATAGAGAATTACAAATAGACATACGAGGAGCAATGGGATCTTTTGTTAAAAGGCTAGCGAGGCTAAAGTAAGACCAACCAAAACAAATTTTGAGGCTATAAATAGAGTATAACAGTTGCTAAATACTTTGAGATATCCCTTATAGAACGGTATGAAAGGAGCTTATTCGTCTAGCTGAACCTAAAATTATGTTGGATTAAGGCTTTGTTGGTCTTGTTGTTACCTGCCCATGAGTATAAAATGTCAGTATCTAACATATGTCTTCTGATTAATTATCTTATTTATGTAGTTTTTAAATTTCACTACCTGTAACATGTAACTAACATGATAAATATCATTGAGAATATTTATTCTGTCAGTTCAAATCCATGTTAATCTAATGTCTTCTTTTTTGAAGGATGCTGCACTACTTCAACGTGCACTGTCCTTCTACAGGTTAGTGGTGGTGTGGTTGGTTGATCTTGTAGGTGGATTTAAAATGCCTTTGCCATCAGAGTGCCCAATGGAATTTGCATGCATGCCAGAGCATTTGATTGAAGATGCCATGGATTTACTTATTTTTACTTCTCGAATTCCCAAAGCTCTGGATGGGTTTGTGCTGGTGTGTTTCCTCATCTTCTACTTTTCATTTTTATTTCTTCTTCAAGATGCTGATGTTGTATTAGCATTCAGATCTTGAGTAGTGTAATTTATCATACTCTTAAATCTCATAGTGCTGATTTCTCACCAGGATGACTTCCTGAATTTTATTATTATGTTTATGGCAAGTCCGTCTTATGTTAAAAATCCTTACTTGAGAGCAAAGATGGTTGAAGTATTGAATTGCTGGATGCCACAAAAGAGGTAGATTAGTTCTGTCATTTCACAAGATGTTTATATGAGTGATTTGTGTATCGTTGTTGGAAGTTTCTTCTAACTATTATCTTCTACCATTGCAGTGGATTATCTTCTACAGCTTCACTTTTTGAAGGGCACCAACTATGTCTGCACTATTTGGTCCGAAACCTTCTTAACCTTTACGTAGACATCGAATTTACTGGTTCTCATACACAGGTGAATGGCCCTTAGTTCTGTAAATTTTGTTATTACGAAAATAATGCAACACTTCAACATTTCTTATAGGAGAGAAATTTCTGATTTAGTTCTGGATGCCCCGTTGGTAACTTGAAATTCATTTATGTACAGTTCTACGACAAGTTCAATATTCGCCATAATATAGCTGGACTTCTAGAGTACTTATGGAATGTCCCTAGTCATCGTAATGCATGGAGACAGGTCAGATGAGCTTCATTCATGCATCAGTAGTATATTCAACTTTCATTATTACTTCAGTAAACCATCACTACATTGCACCTGGTTTTCAACTGTTGTATATTTTTACTGTTAATGTCAGATTGCTAGAGAAGAGGAGAAGGGAGTTTATCTGAACTTTTTGAATTTCCTTATCAACGATAGCATCTTTCTTCTTGATGAAAGTCTAAACAAAATTCTTGAGCTTAAAGAAATAGAGGCAGAAATGTCCAATTCTGCTGAGTGGGAAAGGAGGCCACCTCAAGAGAGGGAAGAGAGAATGCGTCAATTTCATTCACGTGAAAATGTGAGTTCAAAAAGCTATTGTGAGACAATTTTTATAAATTCATATACATCTTTTACAATGTACAATTTCTTTTTCACTTCAGTTGCTCTTTCTACAGCTGATAAATAATCAGGAGAATACATTGTCTTACGTTTTTGCATCTTGAAATATTCAGATTGTCCGTTTTGACATGAAGTTGGCAAATGAAGATGTTGGGATGTTAGCATTCACATCAGAACAGATTGTCGCGCCTTTCCTTCTTCCAGAGATGGTGATGCATTTATTTCATGCATGTTTGCTGCTTATTGAATGAACCTGGAAATCAGAATGTCCAGTTACCAAGAAACTGATCTCTTTTATGGGGCGGATCGGGAGTCCCCCCCCCGTGCACCGTTGGATCGAGCGGGCCGCGTGGGACCCGCGCGCACGCCCGCTCGATCCAACGGTCGACGGGGGCGGGCGCGGGCTCCCGATCCGCTCCATATATATATATATATATATATATATTCTTGATACCGGCCGATACCGATGTGGTGGGGAGGGGGAGGGGTGGGGGGGGGGGGGGGGGGGGGGTCCTTTCCTAGACAATTCGATAGAGAAAAATTGAGTGAGGAACATATTGTCAACATAATAATTCGATAGAGAGGAAAATAGTGTCAACATAATAATTTGGTTGTGCTGAAGATCGACAATGTTAACATTCTGTCGATAAGATTCCTTATCTTATCGTAACCGTTGTCATTTTGGAAGTTCCTTATTCCTTAATGACAGTTCCTTATTGATTCTCCAACTATTAATTACCATTTGTCGAAGTTGTATATCTATAAATTAGTAATATTTATCCATATGAATATTATTTCCTTCAAAACTATTTATTTTGCTTGTACTGTCTAAAGGCTAAGTAAATAGTTATTTCCTTCAAAACTATTTATTGTGCTTGTACTATGTAAGGCAAGTAAATAACAATACTATACATTGCGGATGAAGGATTTAGCAATGTTGAATATTATTCCATTTAAACTAAGGAAAAACAACATATAATATATAAAACATGTCTAAATATTTATGAAATATTTTTCTAGCTTTTCTACAACACTTTTTTACCATTTTGGCTTCCGAAATGAAGAACCCGATACTCTGATCGAAACCACCGAAACCGCCGGTACCGCTGATACCAATACTCATAGGAAGGGTCTCAAACCGATTTTGGTACTGATATTTTTAACCCAATTGTCTTATATTAAGCTCATGTTTTTGTATTCAATGTGAGACTTCTTTATTGAAATTATGTTAGGTTACATTACAATATACCTCAAAATTGTTTGTCTGCAGCTTATCATTTTTCATTGATGCGAGTTATCATTGTTTTTCTTTCGCAGGTTAGGTTAGCTACCGGATAAACTTGTTTGTTTCCCCTTATTAACACTCTTACGGTCTTTTCCACATGTTCAGGTGGAAAGGGTTGCGAGCATGCTAAATTACTTTCTCCTACAGCTTGTTGGGCCTCAAAGAAAATCACTTACTGTAAAAGATCCTGAAAAATATGAATTTAGACCAAAGCAATTGTTAAAGCAGGTTAGTATCAGGAAGAACCTGACTGAAGGAGGATAGGCATTTGAGTCTCAAATCTTATTTTATTGATTTTCTTTTTCTTTCATGGATTCTGATTCTTCTAATTGGTAATGGTAAGATTGTCAAGATATATGTCCATATCACACGGGGTGACAAGGACAACATATTACCGGCTGCAATCTCAAAGGATGGCCGTTCTTATAATGAGCAGGTATTTATATGAAGGAGGAGCATAACTGTGATATTCACTACCATAGTAATTTTGGGTAACTAAGTTTTAGAAATAGAACATAAGCCTCACCTTCTCGAGTTGGCTCCAGTTGTTTAATGCTGCAGCTGACATCTTGTGGAAAATTGGTGAAGATGGAATGGTTATTCAGGAGTTTGTTCAGCTTGGAGTTAAAGCTAAAACAGCAGCTTCTGAAGCAATGGATGCTGAAGCTATTCTTGGGGAAATACCAGATGAATTTCTTGACCCAATTCAGGTATTTTATCAAACATCTGAAAATTAAGCTTTTTGCTACTTGACCCAATTCAGGTATTTTGGCAAACATCTGAAAATTTAGCTTTTTGCTAAGAGCGCTGTTCCAAGCTTTGCAGTATGCGGAAGTCACATTTGGTTTTCTTATCTCATTGACATAAGACTTTCCAAACTAGAAACACTATCAAGTCTCTCAGGTGTTTGTGGATGATTATGATACTAATTAGTAATTATCTGTTCCTTGTTCTATTTGCAAAATATGATTTTGAAGTTACCCAGGTGGAAGTGATCCTTTATATTGATAGTATTTAATAAAAGATAAACAATAGTGGTCTCATGAAATATCTTAAGCATCTCTCTGACATTATTCATTAATTTCTGCTTGTTTAATAATTTAGTTTTCCAGGTTTTCTGCTTATAGTTGTTTATATGCATTATTAAATTGTTGTTTTACAAGTGACTTGAGCACGCCATTGTATAAAATTATTGGGATGCAAGACAGTTTTTGCCATTGCCAGTTATTAGCTATCTCGATGTAAATAGAATACAACATCAATGCGAATCCCAATGTTTAATTTATCCTGTGTTACATATATGGCTGGCTGTAATATATACTGTAACCTCTTAGTGTGCATCCACTATGCAGTTGGAAAGAAATTGTACCCCACCCTCCAGAGAGACCGTATAATGGATCAAGACATTTTATGTGAGGGATACGCATACTAGGTTGCCATTTGGATTCATGACTGATGACCTGATCCGAACATTATGGAAGGGTAGAGTTTGGTTCTCAAAAGTAGATCCGAGAGTCGAACTCGGTCTACATGAATCTGATCCCATCTAGATACACATCCATACTAAAATTATGGGAACATGGCGCAAGGAATAGAATTTGCTAGTGATATTTTTATAGATTAGTTGGAATTCCTGTGTAACCTACCCAAATTGAAAGGGCATTTATGTAGAGGACCGGGCCCAGACCCATACTTACCAAACCAAACTACACATGCATTGAGTAGGGATTCAGAACCTGGACCCATGCAGTGTGCATCCCCAGTAGAAAGAAATTGTATCGCCACCCCCTCCAGAGACCGTATAATGGATCAAGACGTGTACCTTTTATGTGAGGGATATGCATACTAGAGTTGCCATTTGGATGCATGACTGATGACCTGATCCAAACATTATGGAATTTTGGTTCTCAAAAGTAGATCTGAGAGTCAAACTCGGTCTACATGAATCTGATCCCATCTAGATACACATCCATACTAAAATTATGGGAACATGGCACAAGGAATAGGATTTGCTAGTGATATTTATATAGATTAGTTGGAACTCCTGTGTAACCTACCCAAATTCAATGGACAGATCATCTATAGTTTATGTAGAGGACTGGACCCTGACCCATAATTACCAAACCAAACTTTACACGCATTGAGTTGGGATTCAGAACCTTTACCCGTGCAGGTTGAGACTAGTGCTAAGTGCTCCTAGACGAGCTGCCTTGCCTCATCGCCAAGGCCTGCCTAGCCTTGCTCGGAGAAGTGACCCCTGGGAAGCTTCTCAAATTTCATTTTCATAATACCTTTTCACTTTTGTAGCTCACGTTAGGTTATCCAAATCTGTCCTATATCCCTAAAAACTTATTAAATTTGAATTTTTAGACAATAAACTAAGGAAAAGAGTAAAAAACAATACCAAATTACCAATAGAAAACAACAAAGTAAATTAACAAGATCACAAAATAGTCTGTGAAACACAACCAAATAAAACGAAAAAAAGGATGGAAAAAAAGAGAATAGATGTAAAGAATGTGGCAAAAAAAGAGAGTAAACAAACCCAATCTTTTTTGTGGGTGAGTGCAAAAAAGAATAAAATCATCAAAGAAGATAATAAACCGAGATGAAACTCACCTTAATTCGGCCAACAATGGTAAAAACAGTCCAAAAAAATTGTCCCAATGAGGAGCCTAGTTGAGAGGAACGTCGCTGCTCTCTTCTCTGTCGTCGTCGTATGATATTTCTTTTTTTCTTTTCGATTTATGTCTATTTAGTTAGTAACGTATAGTGTTAAAACTTAAAAAGACTTTATTTTGACCTCTAATACTTGAGCCTGCAACTTTAAAAACAAATAAAACCAAACAAGTTCATAAAACTTATAAATAACCCAAACAAAGTCCTAAAAACTGCATAAAACACCTAACACACCTAGGACTACGCCTAGGCTCGCCTAATTATCCATTAGCCTAGTCTCACCATTGGTGCCTTTCTCGCCTAGGCGTTGCCTAGAGAAGATACCTCACATGCCTTTGGATGAGGCGGTGAAACGTCACCTCTCGCCTTTTGGGCGGCGCCTTTTAACAACACCGGTTGAGACAGCAGTATCTGGACCGAACTGGAATTATTGACATCAGATATGGATACCTTGCTTGTGTGAGGTATTTCATTTACTTGTTGACACCAAATTTAGATATATGAACATGCATGTGAGCGCTTTCATTTGCACCCTTACCTGAGAATATTGAACAATTTAAATAGTAAATACATTTCTATTCATGGAAGATTGTTTCAGTTCTTTTCCTCTTTGTGATCTCATGTTTTTCTTTATTAATTAATTAATTATTTATATGGTACCTTTTTTTATTTCTATAATACAAGCTAAACTTTAGGCAATCCTTCGATAAATAGTTTAACCTGTCAGTCAAATAGAATGATGAAGGAAAATTGTGTCAGAGCAAGAAACCTGCCCCATATCCTTGATCAGTGGACATATCATGTTATATAGAAGCACTTCCGGACATGATTAGCATCTATTAAGCTTGGGAAAAACAAGGCCAATGTTTGGATTCACAACTTTGACTGTATTTGAAGTATTATTCATCAGTTTCTTTCCTGTTTAATTTTAACATTAAAACATGCATTTTGATGCATCTCGTCTTGCAGTACACATTGATGAAGGATCCTGTCATTTTACCCTCGTCGAGGATGTCGATAGATCGAGCTGTAATCCAAAGACATCTGCTTAGTGATAATGTACAATCCTTCTGCTGTCTTCCTAATGCTATTGATCTGTTTTCTTATACAGTTTGTATTTCATAGTATGTCATTTGATATTTGTATTGCAGACTGATCCATTCAATCGGTCACATCTCACTCAAGATATGCTAATACCGGATGTAGAGCTCAAAGCGAAAATTGAAGAGTTCATCAAGTCCCAAGCTTCAAAGAAGAATGGGCAACAAAACTCGGTAAAATGCAGAGAGGAAGTAGCTGATGACCCTATGATCTATTAGAAGTTTTGGTGGAAAGTTTATTTCTTTGAACTGGGGTTTTTGGTTGGAAGCACGAAGATGCCCTCAAAGATGCTAATTATTGCGTGCCGTATCACCCATAGTTACTGTACATATTGTTTATTGTTTGAGGGAGGAGGCATTTCCTCCCCCCAAAAGCGCGCTTTGCCATGTTTAATACATGATCATATTTATGATATATACCCAGTTAGTTGGTTCACTTGTCATCCGAAAAAAGAGAGTAGAAATGTATTTACTATTTAAATCCTTGTCAGTGCTGAAAAAGACTATTGTAAATAGAAATATCGTTATGAGGCTGAACAGTGATTACTCGTCGAGGTTTAAGGCGTAAATGTAACCCGGCAACCTTTTGCTTCTTCAAAATGACATTTCTGGTTGCTGTGCTTGGTGTATCTGCTTCAATGTGATCATGTGACCATGATGTTTTTATACGGATGCTGATGTAAATTCGGATCAGAATGCTTGGGAATCATTGATACTGGTAGTTACCTATAAAATCTAACATATTTGTTGCAAATGAACATTGTTCATCTTTCTAATGTCTGCCTATAGCTGTCCCTGACAAAGTGAACAAGCAGATGCTGAAAAGATCAACTTGACGAGATGAATTCATGACACTTCGAGGCATATCACGATCGGTTACTGGAAGAAACAGGAGCAGAGCAATCTCAGTTGAGCGTTCTTCCTAGGCAGGTATACAGTTATATTACCAAGACCAGGTATCTTCCAGTTCACCTCCAAGGAACGAGATCTATTTATTCCGGATTTTATTTTATCCACTGCTGAGTTTATTCTCAAAGTCCATCAGAACAAAACAAATATCTGGTTCTTTTGAGCAAAGGCACAAGGAGCTTCTTTATTCTGAGTGGATTGCATGTCTAGACAGTGCAACTCTACTTAAATCAGTTGTTAGGTGGTAGAGACTTTAATTCTTGTTTCGGCATTCTGCTGTATCCCTTCTCAATTTTTTTGGCATTCCACTGTATCCCTTCTCAATTGTTTGGTAGAACTAATTATCCAAAATCTGACATGTTGTTCTGCCTCGCTCACGGAATGTGGCAAGCAGAGTAGTCACAAGCATTCAAGGCTATGCAGCTTACGAATAGCTTACGAGTACACCATTATCCATACCAGTAATTGTCGCATGTAATTCTAAGATGGGAAATGGACTACAAACTATTGCAAGATTATGGAAAGAAAACTTTTATTTATACATAGACTACTATATAGACAATCCCATAAAGTCTCTCTCTCAAAATATTTAAATTATAATATTAAACATAAAGACAAGGCACTCAAACAAAATGCAATATGCTATTCTCGTCCTTGCATCGGTCTTCTTCAGCATTGTACTCGGTCTTCGAATTCTTCCGCATCGTACAAAGACAAAGATTCTTCTAACATTTCTCTCTCAACTAGCAAACAAATACTAATACTAGGTCATCAAAGAAATGTAAATCCCAATATCAAGGACAACGAAATTTTATAAATACAAAGTGATATGATTGAGTATCGAATATGATTGATGGAACAGAAATTAAATCAGCGTAGAAGATTAGAGTTAGAGATATGTTTGGTTTTACTACACTTGTGATATTAGCACACAAACAATCACAAACACCTTACCTAGATGGTATGCAACTTTAGAGAACAAATCGAGCCATAAACTTGCTCAGTAATAATCTTATTTTTTTGGGATTGTGTTATTTCTGGATTACATAGTGCTTAGAGTCTAGCCCCCACATAGGCTTTGGAAAAAAAAGTTATTTACTACAGTTAATTGATACTTGATAGAATTAAGTACATACAAGTTTTGACATATGTAAGTGAGCTAAGTGACTAAACCTGACGCCTTCTCTTCGCAAAGCTTTGCGAAGAAGGTAATTACTGATTAGCTTTTGTTGTTTATTATATACAAATATTTCGTCCAGTGTGACCCTAATGTTCTTTTCCTTCCCATGATGCAATTATACAATTATAAGCAAATCTATATACATGTTACGTCCCAGAACCAGAATACTGGAGAGCGGGGGCAGACGCAGCCATCTACGTATATTGAAGTGCAACCCACCTCGCTATACGGTCACGACTGTCTAGATACATGAGGGTTTAACTACAAGCCATCAGTCTCTTTTGGTCATGAACAAGCCTATTATCCCAATCTCAAGCAAGTAATAGCAGTTGCAAGATGTCAGAGCACCAATTATACAATAATAAGGCGTCCCATACATTACATAATTGGATGATCATGAAGCTAGTCATACAAAATATGAAGACTAGCAAGAGTTTCTGTCATACATGATCAATCCTAAGATTTGTTAATCATGCCACAGCCTGTAGGTAGACAGCAAGTAAAGTGCAATCGAGCTAAAACATGCTCGTCGGCTAAACGCCTCAAAAGAATACTTTTACAATAGAGTGGGAGAGCCAAAATTAAAATCCACTCGTTGCCAGGGTTACGCCTGGTGGTCACCATCTGGCTGAAAGGTAGGAAGATCCTCTAGAGCTGCTCCGGTATCTGGCCATGCAAAACAGCTGGGTCAGATCCCAGAAAGAGCAAGTGCCACAAAGGAGGCTTCACTTAAGAACTAAAACCAACATGTCAGAACATAAATAAGAAGATAAATAAGACATGGAATCTAAATATGGCAATAAATGTCAAGAAGATGAGAAAGTATTCTGATCAGTTTTGATAAGATAAGCATAAGCAATCATGTTTCAAGATAGACAGGTACTAGAACGAGACAAGGCTTAGACTTATTAGACTCCATCCAATATTCACGGCCAAGTAATAAGTACGACTTGATACTTTAACTAGCTAGGGTTATCACAGGCCTAGTTACTAGCAAGATACAATGAGATTGTTCCAACAGCCACAAGTCCTGCAGACCATCCAGGTTATCCGGACACAATTAGGGGTTGAGTTCATGTGGGTACATCGTCCAAGAAATGCATGTACCCTTAAGTAGCTTGAAGGGTGCAACACATGACAGTGTGCTGGAAATGTGCCCTACTCGACGGCAGGCTACTGATCCCATGATGGGACGCCCAGATAACGAGATCGCCTGTAGCTGGAAAATCTCTTCATGACTATTGAATTATTCTAGTTATTAGTCTTAGTCAACTTAAGTAGGTACCCCTGACCGTGGTACTCAGGGGCCCATGTTCTAGATATGATGCAAGACAATACTGGTTCATTTGTACAAACGCAATCGTTCACGGTGTCCAGGTCATTCATTCTTGTCATATCATGCTAGCAGTCGCAAAAGCATTCAATAGTTTCCATCATGCTTACTTGTCATGTCATGCCATGTTATGTCACGTCAGTTACTTGTTATACCATGTCGTGTATAATCATCATTCCAACCGTACTAACCAATTCGTGATTATCAAGTTCATGACAAAGGTGCAAGAACAAAAAGGCAAACGGGGTACGCCAAGGGGCTCAAGTCTCTATGCTAGCGAAACTACGCTAGGCCAAGGGGCCCTGAGCGTAAAACGACTTTACGCAGGCAAGATCAAGGAAGGACAACTTTATGCGAGCGGGAGCTGCATGCGAGCGAGACTCTACGCGAGCGAGACTCTACGCGCACGAGCACTCCACGCGAGCGAGACTCTACGTGCGCGAGCACTCCACGCGAGCGAGATTCTACGTGAACGAGCACTCTCACGCGAGCGAGACTCTACGCGAGCGAGAGTAGCCCCCGCGTAGAGTTCGAATGAACTCGACGTATAACAGATTACGCTGGCATACAAATGTGTGTCCGTAAAAGGGAACACTACGCTGGCACGTAAGAACGTAGGCGTAAATGGGAAAACACTACGCTGGCACGTGAAAACGTGTGCGTAAAAAGCTCATCTTCTCCCCAAGGCCGAGACAAGCAGCCATGGGACTCAAGAAACTCAAAAAACCCCATCTCGGCCAAGACTCGATGAAAGCCAACTATTCAAAAGCCAACTCGTATAAAATCGAAGTTCCTACTGATGGAACTGGAGATTTTCAGGACCCTTCCTTTGGTGTGCGTATTGATCGATAGAAAGTTAAACAGATCTAATACGTGTTCTAATCCTTCATAGGTGAAAACTAGGGTTCATGAATTATACCTGCGGCGAAAAGAAGACAAGTAATTCCTAGCAATCTCGAATGGACGACCCCAAGATCTTATGCACGTATTCCTTTCTCGAGTTGGACGTCGTGTGGGCGACGATCTTCCAACCTTTTCTTCTCCTTGGCAGCCCTCTCTTTCTCTCCTTACGTGAATCACGAATTTAGAGAAAGTTTCAGATTTCTGATCTGTAATTTGGCGGCCAGAGAATAGAGGATATATATAGGCTACGGTAGGAACCATGAGAAGAAATTAGGGTTAGGCCTCCTAACGGATCTGGATATCCCGTGTTTAGCTCGAACACACAATCCAGGCCCATTAACAATAGCTCGGTCCACTAATGAGCTATTATTGCACTACCTCCCTAATCCTAAATTATGTTTGTGGGCTCCTTTTATTATATGCTCGTTTGGCTCCCCATGTTAAGATATCGTATGTCCGTCGATCAAATTAAGTTACTGACAACTATATTGATTCGACATCTTTTATCCTTAAGTAGTACCGCTCAACTTTATTTGTCATGTCGGATAAAATCCACCTGCAGGGTTTACATGACAATCCTTATGAGCTCATTAAGAGGACATCATCAACCCGATTTATCGGGACATAGATTCCATTTATAATCAATAACCCATCATACATACAATGTTATTACCCAATTCATAGAGGTTGTTGATCCATATTGAATCTCACTCTTTTATGAGTCAAAGTAATGAACACTACATATACATGTCCGTTATTATATCCGGATTAAGAGCACAAGCATCCATAATAACAGAGGTGTTTGTTCTCTTATGTAGTCAGTACAAAGAGAACAACCTCAAGTGGTTCTGTTCAATACACACAAAGTGTACTAGTGTAAACCTATAGTCAAGATAGACTAATACCAGATTACACTACAACCTTTCCAATAGATTGTCGAAGTCCATCTAGGTTGTGAACTATTTATATACTCCATAGGGAACTGATAATATGATCTTCTGTGTAACACCACACACCATATTATCTACGATATAGAATATCAGACATTTGTATTAACACTTGCAACAAATACAATATGTAAACATTTGCCCATATGATTCTTATTCAAAATTTAAGAAAATAAGGTTACTACAAAAGTGATGCTTTTAGTATATAATCCTAACAATCTCCCACTTATACTTAAAGTCATGCTGCTACACATCTGACTCCCATTCCCTCAACATGACTATCAAAAGCCTTAGCTGTAAGCTCTTTGTAAAGGGATCAGCTAGGTTGTCGGTTGATGCTATCTTGATCACATCAACTTTTTCTTTCTTTACGAAATCTCGTATCAGGTGGTACTTGTGCTCAATATGTTTGCCTGTCTTATGGGCTCGTGGTTCCTTCGAGTTTGCAACTGTACCACTATTATCACAATAAAGTGTAATAGACTTAGGCAAACTAGGTACCACATCCAAGTCCAACAGAAAGTTTCTGAGCCAAACCGCTTCTTTGGCTGCCTCAGAGGCTGCCACATACTCGGCTTCCATGGTGGAATCAGCAATACATTTTTGCTTGATACTCCTCCACACAATGGCTCCACCTTCCAAAGTAAACACATAACCTGAGGTAGATTTTCTGGAATCCCTATCTGACTGAAAATCTGAGTCTGTATACCCCAAAGAAACTAAACTATCTGCCTGGTAAACTAGCATATACTCTTTAGTCATTTTCAGGTACTTCAAAATATGCTTTACGGCAGTCCAGTGCTCTTGTCCTGGGTTAGACTGATATCTGCTGACCATGTCTACGGCAAAGCAGATGTCTGGTCTCGTACTAGCATTGCATACATTAAGCTTTCTACTGCTGAAGCATAAGGAACTGCCTTCATGTTCTCTATCTCTTTAGGTGTCCTCGGACACTGCTCCTTTGATAGAGCAATTCTATGTCTAAAAGGTAAGAAACATTTCTTAGAATTTTGCATACTAACGAGTTAGTACAGTATCGATGTAGGAAGCTTGGGATAAGCCCAACTTCCTTTTCTTGCGATCTCGTAGAACTTTGATCCCAAGGATGTGACCTACTTCTTCCAAGTCCTTCATATCAAACTGTTTGGATAACCATCCCCTTACATCAGATAACACCTTCACATTGTTTCCAATGAGCAAGATGTCATCCATATAAAGTACTAGGAACACCACCATGTTTCCGTCTCACTTTCTGTATACACATGATTCATCCTGATATTGATCAAATCTATAAGATTTTATCACCTGAACAAAACATATGTTCCAAGATCTAGAAGCTTGCTTAAGTCCATAAATGGACTTCTTGAGCTTACAAACAAGATGCTCCTGGCCCTTTTCAATGAACCCGTCTGGTTGCTTCATATAGATGTCTTCCTCAAGACTTCCATTAAGGAAAGCTGTCTTGACATCCATTTGCCAAATCTCATAATCGAGATGAGCTGCAATAGATAAAAGAATCTGGATAGACTTAAGCATGGCTACAAGAGAAAAATGTTTTCTCATAATCGATACCTCTCTTTGAGTAAAACCTTTTGCTACAAGCCGAGCTTTAAAGGTTTCAACCTTACCGTCTGATCCTCCTTTTCTCTTATATACCCACTTGCATCCAATAGCTTTTACACCAACGGGTGGTTCTACAAGCTCCCAGACCTGATTAGAATCCATAGATTCTATTTCAGATATCATTATTTTTTGCCAAGACTCTGCATTAGGGGTGAGCATTATTCGATTTTGGAC
Organism: Iris pallida; assembly: GCA_029216955.1. Taxonomy (NCBI): domain Eukaryota; kingdom Viridiplantae; phylum Streptophyta; class Magnoliopsida; order Asparagales; family Iridaceae; genus Iris; species Iris pallida. The sequence continues at coordinate 10,850,134 of JANAVB010037219.1, forward strand.
CGAAAATCGAACCGAACCGAATAAGGAATTCGATTTGGTTTTAAATAAATTCGGTTCGGTTTCAATTTTGAAAATACTAAATTTTCTTATTCGGTTTCGGTTTTGGAATTCGATTTCGGTCCAAAACCGAAAATCGAATAAGAAAATTTAGTTTATATATATATATGTGTGTGTGTGTGTGTTAATTATAGGTATATACTAAATATATATAGGTATATGTTATATATATGGGTTAATTAGTTGTACCCCCCTATGGTTTGTACATATTTTGGTAACTGTCCCTGTTGTTTTAAAAATAAAGAACACCCCCCTGGTTTATAAAGTTAATTAGTTGTACCCCCCTGGTGCATAGAAGAAAATGAGTGAAAAATTAAGCAGCCAGAGGGGGTGTTCTTTATTTTTGAAACAACGGGGACAGTTACCAAAATACGTACAAACTATAGGGGGGTACAACTAATTAACCCTATATATATATATACTAAATATATCTAGGTATATTTAGTTATTATATATATTAACAAAAAAACACACAAAAAACCCAAAAACCGAATAAACCGAACCGATTTAATTCGGTTTGGTTCGGTTCGGTTATTGACCAATTCAGTTTGGTTTCGGTTTTGCTTATTCGGTTTCGGTCCAATTCGGTTTTTGCTTATTCGGTTCGATTGGAACCGAATAAACCGAATACTCACCCCTACACTGCGTCTTTATCTTGGAGTGCTTCATTGTAGGTACATGGATCATAATCATGTTCCTCAGGGATGAAGTCTGACGACTCTTCTAAGAACATATATCTATCAGGTTGTATCATAACCCTCCCACTACGACGAGGCACTATCGGTTGTGGTGTATCATTTGTGACACGTTGTGTAGTTATTTGTGGTTTGTCCTCTTGTACTGTTGGTACTGAAGTACTTGGTGTCTCACATCTCAGTTCTTCTAGAACAACTCTACTTGTGGGTTTACGGTTCATCACATAGTCTTCCTCTAAGAATCGGGTATTGGTGCTAATAATGACCTTCTGATCCTTAGGACTATAAAGTAAACCTCCTTTCGTTCCTCTTGGATAGCCTACAAACAAGCGTACTTCTGTACGAGATTCCAACTTATCTGCTTTCCCATTCAACACATGTGCTGGACTACCCCAAATGCGAACATGTTTCAGACTAGGCTTACGTCCAATCCACAGCTCTGTGGGAGTAAGAGGTACTGACTTAGAAGGAACCAAGTTCAAAATATAAGCTGCAGTCTCTAAGGCATATCCCCAAAACGAATCTGGCAAATCCGAATAACTCATCATTGATCTAACCATCTCCATAAGAGTTCTATTCTTTCTTTCGGCTACACCATTCTGCTGGGGCGTTCCAGGTACAGTCAATTGGGATGCAATTCCAGCCTCTGATAAATAATTCCTAAACTCTCCAAAGAGGTACTCGCCACCAAGATTTGATCGTAATGACTTGATACATTTTCCATAATGTTTCTCCGTTTCAGCCTTGTACTCTTTGAATTTCTCAAAGCACTCAGACTTACGGCGCATCAAATAAATTTATCCATACCTTGAATAATCGTCAATAAATGTGACAAAATATTCAAAGCCACCTCTAGCTTGGATAGTCATGGGTCCACATAAATCAGAATGAACTAATTCCAACACATCTTTGGCCCTATACCCCTTTGCCGTAAAAGGCCTTTTGGTCATTTTACCTTCCAAACAGGATTCACAGACTGGTAGTGCCTCCACTTCCAATAAACTCAAAGGTCCATCTTCAACCAGTCTTTGAATCATTCTTAGGTTAATATGCCCCAATCGCAAGTTCCAAAGATATGTTTGGTTCATACAAGAAGGTTCTTTTCTCTTATTTAAGTTAGATGACATATTATTCATTTCCATAAGTTGCATTGTGGGCGAAATAGGATTAATGATATACAAATTATCAACCAATGTACCAGAACAGATAAAATGTTTATTCTTTCTAATAATAATATTATTATTAAAATAAACTGAATATCCATCCTTAACTAACATAGAAACAGAAACTAAATTCCTTCTGAGTGAAGGTGCATAAAGACAATCTCTCAATGTCAAAGACTTATTTCTGCAAAAAGATAAAGTAACATCTCCTAATGCAACGACCGATACTTTTGTAGCATCATCCATGAACAAGCATATCTCTCCATCACTGAGACGTCTGGTTTCCTGGAACCCCTGCAATGTATTACAGACATGATTAGTGGCTCATGTATCTACACACCAGGTGCCGGTAGATAACACCGCTAAACATGTTTCAACTACTAGTAAATGAGATATACCTTCTTTGTTCCCTTGTTTGAGAAGTGGACAATCAGTCTTCCAATGTCCTGACCCTTTGCACTTGAAACATTTGTCTTTCGACTTTTTTACCGCACCTCGAGGTCCTATGTCCTTCTTTGCTGAGTTTACCTGTTTCTGAATGTTATTCTTCTTCTTACCGCCTTTTGGCTTAGAAGTAGAAGCCTTTTCAGAAACAAAACATGACCACTCTGCCTAAAGAGAGATCCAGCATCCTATAGCTCTTTTGTAAGTTCTGCCAAACTATACAACCTTTTGTTCATGTTGTAACTAAGGCAGAAATTGTCAAAACTTTTAGACAGAGTCCCGAGAATGATATCGACCTGGGATTCCCTATCGATTTCAGCTCCAAGGATCTCCATCTCATTCAGATGACCCATCATCTTGAGAACATGATCCCTTACTGGTATACCCTCAGCCATTTTTGTATTCATCAAACATTTCATAGCAAACTGCCTAGCTGCTCTACTATGATGTCCGAAGAGTTCCTTGAGGTTATACATCATGTCATAAGCAGTGGCCATGGCCTGATACTGATATTGCAGTACATTTGACATAGATGTCAGAATGTAACATCGCGCCATCTCATCTATATTTTTTCACTTCTTATAAGCCTCTTTGACCTCTTCATCAGAGTTAGCATCAGGCTTAGATGGGCATTCCTCAATAAGTACATATTTGTACTCCTCAGTAGTCAGAACAATGTCCAAATTACGTTTCCAGTCAATATAATTAGGTCCAGTAAGTTTGTTTTCTTTAAGAATCACCATAAGTGGACTGAAAGAACCTATTTTTTAAAATCCTGAGAATCACATAAATAAAATTATGTAGGGCAAAAAAACTTTTTGAATTAACTAAATATTGATTCCCTTAAAATAATAATAAGAAATTCACCAATACCTTGAACACCATGAATTTATCATGCCACGATAGTGTGGACGTATACAAATTCAACTTTGTTTAAGTAGGTTTTTCTTATTAATTTTACTATCATGTCAACATAACTTTATGACAAATAAAATTAATATGCTGGTCTTGCTCTGGTCATACAAATAATAGTAGTGACTCCGATGGGGAGGATACCATTATTTGTATCTAAGTGTATACCATTACTTAATACTAAGTCCATTACCTTGTAATGAGTTCCTTCAGATGCAGAAGTGAACACATACTAGGTAACTTTCTACAATTATTCCTAAGGAAGTTTGTACTGGTGATCCATAATTATACTCATCCGATATGGAGGAAAGCACTAAAGCCAACACGCAAGTATAATTACATCACCTACAAACCAGTAATGGAGACCATAGGATTTATACTAAATAAATATCCTCTCCCACTTAGTTATTTAACAATGAAGGTTTTTCTACTAGTTGATATTTTGTTCATGTTGTCCATTATTAATGTAGGCTTGGTTTTTCAAAAAAAAAAACAACCACACAATAATAAACATGCATAATCAGAAAAAAAATGACAAAAATAAGAAAAAATATCCAACTATTATGGTCATTTCTGCTGCTCCGTCCTCAACTATCTGAATCCAAAATTTGTCGCTGCGCAAATCTGTTCGAGGTTCGACCTGCCCGGTCAGGTCGTGGGGTTTGGGACAGCGCCCCGATTTTTAAAAAAGGTTTTGGCTGTAGATTCCTTCATCGAAAATCATCTGTCTCCCTCTGGACTACTTAAAACCAGCATCTCGTCCGGCGTTAGAAACAGCCATCCCCGCCATCACGATTGATCAAAAATAATTAAAATTACATCAATCCTATGCCTCCCGAAGGAGTTCACACATAATCTAGATTAAAAAATTAAAATAATAAGCAAGATCAACTCTCATAATTTTAATTACATCCACAACAACAACAACATCCACGACATATCCGTGGTTTAAACAACACAATCAAAAACATGCATTGGACCATAATAGTTGGATCTAAGATGCCTGCAAAACCGAGTTAGAACAAATCTACATCTACCGACTATTATATGGCACAAATTTTATTGGACAACATGGACGTATCAATCAATACATAGATCCAAAGTGGCTATGATACCAATTGATGGAACTGGGGATTTCCAGGACCCTTCCTTTGGTGTACGTATTGATCGATAGAAAGTTAAACAGATCTAATACGTGTTCTAACCCTTCATAGGTGGAAACTAGGGTTCAAGAATTATACCTGCGATGGAAATGAGAAAAGTAATTCCTAGCAATCTCGAGCGGATGACCCCAAGATCTTCGGCACGTATTCCTTCCTCGAGTTGGATATCGTGTGGGCGACGATCTCCCAACCTTTTCTTCTCCTTGGCAGCCCTCTCTTTTCCTCCTTACGTGAATCACGAATTTAGAAAAAGTTTCAGATTTTTGATTAGTATTCTGATGGCCAGAGAATAGAGGATATATATATATATAGGCTACGACAGGGACCATGAGGAGAAATTAGGGTTAGGCCTCCTAATGGATCTGGATATCCCGTGTTCAGCCCGAACACACAATCCAGGCCCATTAACAATAGCTCGGTCCACTAATGAGCTATTGTTGTCCTACCTCCCTAATCCCAAATTATGTTTGTGGGCTCCTTTTATTATATGCTCGTTTGGCTCCCCATGTTAAGATATCATATGTCCGTCGATCAAATTAAGTTACTGACAACTATATTGATTCGACATCTTTTATCCTTAAGTAGTACCGCTCAACTTTATTTGTCATGTCGGATATAATCCACCTGCAGGGTTTACATAACAATCCTTATGAGCTCCTTAAGGGAACATCATCAACTCGATGTATCGGGACATAGATTCCATTTATAATCAACATCCCATCATACATACAATATTATTACCCAATTCATAGAGGTTGTTGATCCATAATGAATCTCACTCTTTTATGAGTCAAAGTAATGCACACGACATATACATGTCCGTTATTATATCCAGATTAAGAGCACAAGCATCCATAATAACAGAGGTGTTTGTTCTCTTATGTAGTCAGTACAAAGAGAACAACCTCAAGTGGTCCTGTTCAATACACACAAAGTGTACTAGTGTAAACCTATAGTCAAGATAGACTAATACCAGATTACACTACAATCTTTCCAATAGATTGTCCAAGTCCATCTAGGTTGTGAACTATTTATATACTCCATAGGGAACTAATAATATGATCTTCTGTGTGACACCACACACCATATTATCTACAATATAGAATATCAGACATTTGCATTAACACTTGCAACAAATACAATATGCAAACATTTGTCCATATGATTCTCATTTAAAATTTATGGAAATAAGGTTACTACAAAAGTGATGCTTTTAGTATATAACCCTAACACCTACTACATGGAACTCTCCATTTCTGGAAACAACCAAGTTTAGTAGATCAAAACCGTGAAGATTCGAAAATGCAATAACTTAGATCTATATGAAATAAACTATAAAAATTAAAAATGCTAAGTACTAAAGTGTCTTAGAATCTCGTGAGGAAGACAATGGAACAACAAAATTGAGTTTCTCCACGAAGCAAGTTACACTTGCCTAAGCTCTTGGTAGGTGGAGAGAGTTAATGGAGGAAGAAGAAGAGTAAATGAAGAAGTGAATGAGGAGAGAAAAGGGTTGTTGGATTAATAAATGATGGATGGTGGTAGGTAGGGGTTTGCATACTAACCCAAACCGAGCCCAACCAAGCCGAACCCAACCGAACCCGATGCATGCCAAAGCCAAGATAAACCACACGAACCATGAGATGCTAACTAACCCATGCCAATGCAAAACCCAAGGCTAGCCAGCCTGGACTAGTCGAAATACGGGTTCGAGATACGTACACGTATACCAAAATACGTATAACAAAATTCGAGGGTGACAACTCGACCCACCTTAAAAGAATTTCTTTCTTGGAATTTAATCAAGAGGCTAGAGATGTCGAGAAAGCTATACTAATCACAGGCAAGTTATAACTAGGCAATCAATCAAGCAATCATTCATGCAAGCAAGGAATTAAAGTATAAGGTATAAGAAAGACATTATACCTTATGAGTCAAACAAGTGTGGATATCGTGATTGGATATCATCCTCACGCTCCCACGTTGACTCACCCAAAGAGTGATGACCCCAAGCAACACGGACTAACTTGATACTCTTGTTCTTGAGTATCTTCTCTCTTTGGTCCAATATGGATACGGGTCTCTCCTCATATGAAAGATTGGTACCAACACCCAATTTCAAATGATCAAGGACATAACTCGGATCCGAAATAATCGTAATTGGGATATATGAAAGACATCATGCACCTTACGTAACGACGACAGAAGTGCGAGACGATATGACACATCACCTACTCGCTTCAGAATATCAAACGGCCCTATGTACCTAGGACTAAGCTTTCCCCGTACGCCGAATCGAATGACGCCACGGGTAGGCGAGATCCTAAGAAATACATGGTCGTCGACTAAAAATTCAAGGGAACGTTGATGAGAATCGGCCTAATGATGCTGGCGATCTTGTGCAACTCGAAGATAATCCCTAACTTGCCTGACCACCTCAATAGTCCGTATGATCATCTCTGGACCAAGCATCTGCCTCTCGTCTATATCATCCCATGCTAGCGGAGATCTGTACTTTCTGCCGTACAAGGCCTCAAAGGGTGCCATTTGGATACTGGCCTGAAACTGTTGTTATCGGAGAACTCTACGAGATGCAAGTGATCTTTCTACGAACTACCAAAATCGAGTGTACATGACCGCAACATATCTTCAAGAGTCTGGATCGTACGTTCTGACTGACCATCTGTCTGCGGATGATAAGCTGAACTGAATTTGAGACGTGTCCCTAAACCTTTCTAAAGACTCTGCCAAAAGTGCGATGTGAATCTTGAATCTCTGTCGGATACAATAATGACTGGTACTCTATGCAACCTGACTATCTGTCTAAGGTATATTTCTGCAAGCTGATCCGTCGATTGACCAACCCTGAAAAAAAGAAAATGAGCTACCTTGGTGAGTCTGTCGACTATAACCCAGATAGCATCTCTCCCAGCTGGGGACCTAGGTAATCCAGTTACAAAATCTATGGTAATGTGCTCCCATTTTCATTCTGGGATCGATAAAGGTTAAAAAAATCCAGCCGGTCTCTGATGTTCATCTTTAACTTGTTGGAAAACTAAACATCGAGAGACAAACCGGGCTATCTCCCTCTTCATGCCATTCCACCAAAAATGCTGTCGGATATCATGATACATCTTCGTACCGCCCGGATGAATTGAATACTGAGAACTGTGAGCTTCTGCCATGATCTCCTGTCTGATATCACTACTAGGTACACAAAGATGCCTCCCATATCGAAGTGTACCATCCTCATGGATACATAACTCTGGTCTTCATCCTGCCACACATTCTGCCCTAAGCCGCTAAAGCTTAGAATCTGTTGACTGAGCTAACTTGATCCTCTCAACTATATTGGACTGAACTTGCATACTAGCCATCAATGCCACATTGGTAGGAAAGACAACTTCTATACCCATCTTTTGAAGATCCGCTAACAACTCTGGTTGTGCTGTTAGAAAATAAACTACGGCTCTCCTGCTCAATGCATCTGCAACAACGTTGACCTTCCCAGGATGATACTGCAGGTTGATGTCACAATCCACAAGTAGTTCTAGCTATCTCCTCTGACGCATGTTAAGATCCTTCTAAGTAAACACATACTTCAGGCTCTTGTGGTCGGTAAAAATCTCCACCCGATCTCCATACAAGTAGTGCCTCCAAAGCTTAAGTGCAAACACTACTGCTGCCATCTCCAAGTTGTGGGTCGGGTAATTCTTCTCATGATCACGAAGTTGACGTGACACATAAGCTATTACCTTCCCATGCTGTATCAAAACACATCCTAAACCTCTGCTTAAAGCATCACAATACACTGAGAATCTTCCGGTCCCATCTGGAAGCGTGAGAGTGGGTGCCGTCATCAAGCATCGCTTTAACTTCTCAAAAGAATCCTGACATTCTGCTGTCCAAGCAAACTGCATATCCTTGCGGGTCAACTGGGTCATAGGTGCTAAAATTCGTGCAAAGTCTGAAACAAATCGCCGGTAGTAGCCGACCAAGCCAAGAAAACTGCAAACTTCTGCAACTGTGCTGGGTACCGGCCACGTCTCAATAGCCACGATCTTCTGGAAATCCACTTCTACTCCACCTCCGGTGATGATATGACCCAAGTCTGAAATGTGATCGAGCCAGAACTCGCATTTACTGAACTTTGCATACAACTGATGTTCTCGAAGAATCTGGAGGACAACTCTGAGATGCTGCTCATGCTCCACTTTACACTTGCTGTAGACCAGGATGTCGTCTATGAACACAATCATGAACTGATCCAAATAAGGCATGAAGATACGATTCATGAGGTCCATGAATATAGCCGGCGCATTGGTTCCTCCAAAGGACATAATAAGAAACTCCCAATGCCCATACCTGGATCTAAATACCGTCTTCGAGATGTCTTGCTCTCTGACTCTGATTTGGTGGTATCCTGACCGCAAGTCAATCTTCAAAAATACGGACGCCCCTTTGAGTTGATCAAACAAGTCATCTATCCTCGGAAGAGGATATCTGTCCTTGATTGTCACTGAGTTCAAGGTACCATAGTCAATACATAATCTGGACGTACAATCTTTCTTTTTCACAAGAAGCATTGGGGCTCCCCAAGGCGATCCACTAGCACGGATGAATCCCTTGGTCCTGAGTTCTTCAATCATCTTATACAAGATCTCAAATTTTGACGGTGCCATCCGGTAGACTCTCTTTGATACTGGTGCTGTTCCGGGGATCAAGTCTATGGTGAACTCGATCTCTTTATCTGGTGGCATACCTGGAAGCTCCTCGGAAAAAACATCAAAAAACTCTTCTACAATTCTGGAAAATCGAACTGCCGCTGCCACTGCCATCCAAAATACTGGAGGTGAAGGTTCTATTCTGCCTCAAAAAATAAAAACTCTGGCTCACCAGGAATACTAAAAATAATCTTGTCGATATGACAATCTATTCTAGCATAATGATCCCTCAACCAATCCATCTCTAAGACCACATCATAATCGGCCATCGGAAATTCTATTAACCTAGAGGGAAACTCTCTACTGCTAACTACGATCCGATACGAGAAAAACACTCTATCTACTCCCAAAAGTCCGTTACCAGTAAGTTTATTAAGCCTTATTGATAATGACTCGGGCTCCACCGTGTCACGAATCGTGTAGACATAAATGAATGTGATGTACCAGAATCAAATAACGCTGATACTGGGAAGGAGTTGGCGATAATAGTACCTGCCACTACCTCACATGATGCTAACTCCTCTTCTACGGTCAAAGCCATCACTTGACCTTGCCCTCTGGGTGCTGGTCCCCTCTGCTGGAAACCTCTCTGGCAGTTCTGGATTTGAGTTTATACTTGTACATACTGCTGGGGGTTCTGCTACTGAAATTCTTGGGCCTGAGGCGGTAAGGGCCTCGAAAACGGGTGCTGTTGCTGCTGCTGAACTGGTAATGGGGCTGGCTCCCTAACCAAAGGACTAAAAAAGGTTGAAGAAGATGAACTTCCCCTATTCGGGCAGTTCCCAATCCTGTGGTCCGGTGCCCCACAAACCAAGCACAAATCCTGTGCTCTGCGATATACTGACACCACATGCCCTAGCTTTCTACAATGAGTGCAACTTATTACGGAAGACTGCTTCTGCTGCTGGGGATATACCGGGGTCGAATGCTGAATTGACGTAACGGAAGCCGCCCGCCTCGGAGCTCCAATGGTCAAAGCCTTAGCTGCCGGGGCTGGTGCTGAAGATTGGTTCATCTGGCCGTGAGATCGCTTCCGACTTCCGGTCCGGTCCACAATCTCTGGGAGGTATGCTCATGCCTCCTAGCTGCTTTCAATACTGCATCAAAAGTCTGATGCTCAAACTGCTCTACCACCAGTAAAATCTCTAGGTGGAGTCCCTGTTGGAACCGCTGAGCTCTGTCGAACTCGGTCGCCACCAAGGTGAGAGCAAACCGACTAAGCCTAGAAAACTCGGTCGCATATCCATCGACATCCTGCCCATCTGCTTCAAATTAGTGAACCTCGTTTGTAGATCATACCGAGCTACAGCGTCAAAGTACTTGGTCTGGAATCTCTCACGGAATACTGTCCAGGCAATAGGTGCCACTAATCCAACGGCCTGTGCCGCCCACCAGCTGCGGGCTAGATCCAATAACTGTAGGTGCACCACAGCCACCTTCTCGTCTTTCGGGGTCCTGGATGCTTCTAGAATAACCTCAGTGTCCTGCAGCCAAGCGTCTGCGACAATAGCATCTTCGCTGCCATCGAAGAAGGAAGGGTTCAAGTGCTTGAAGCTATTGGCCGTACTGTTACCTTGATGACCACCTCTGCTCAAAGCATCTTGTATTGTCTGGTGCAATGCATCACCTCGACGATCCTGTGATACAAGCAACTCCCTGATGAGTCCAACTAAGACTTCATCATCCTGCCTCGCAGGCTGGGCTGGCTGTACTAGAGGTTATGGACATCCGGGAAGCATGACTCGAGAAGCTACCCCTGAATGCTAAGCTTGATCCTCTTGTTGCGGGGGTACTCGTTGAGCTCCTTTTGACTGATTGGCAGGACCAGAAGCAATGCCGCTGAAGAAGATGACACAGGAAACAATAAGGAAGGACCAGGACAGATCAAATATATAAGCATGTGATCAAGTCAAGATTTCAGGAGTTTAGAGGATACGAGCAGAGATCAAGGACGAGTGCTGATTGAGACATCTATTCGGTAAACCATCACATATCTTGATTCACAAGACCTGCATGGGCTACCACTTAAATCGTGTCATGCCCCAGAACCGGAATACTGGAGAGCGGGGACGGACACAGCCAGCTACGTATATTAAAGTACAATTCACCTCGCTATACGGTCATGGCTGTCTAGATACATGAGGGTTTAACTACAAGCCATCAGTCTTTTATGGTCATGAACAAGCCTATTGTCTCAATCTCAAACAAGTAATAACAGTTGCAAGATGTCAGAGCACCAATTATATAATAGTAAGGCATCCCATATATTACATAATTGGATGATTATGAAGCTAGTCATACAAAATATAAAGACTAGCAAGAGTTTCAGTCATACATGATCAACCCTACGATTTGTTAATCATGCCACAGCCCGTAGGCAGACAGTAAATAAAGTGCAATCAAGCTAACACATGCTCGTCGACTAAACGTCTCAAAAAAATACTTTTACAATAGAGTGGTTGAGCCAAAAATAAAACCTACTCGTTGCCAGGGTTACGCCTAGTGGTCACCATCTGGCTGAAAGGTAGGGAGATCCTCTGGAGCTGCTCCGGTATCTGGCCATGCAAAACCAGCTGGGTCAGATCCCAAAAAGAACAAGTTCCACAAAGGAAGATTCACTTAATAACTAAAACCAGCATATCAGAACATAAATAAGAAGATAAATAAGACATGGAATCTAAATAGGGCAATAAATGTCAAGAAGATAAGAAATTATTCCGATCAGTTTTGATAAGATAAGCATAAGCAATCATGTTCCAAGATAGAAAGGTATTGGAACGAGATAAGGCTTAGACTGATTAGACTCCATCCAACATTCACGGCAAAGCAATAAGTACGACTTGATACTTTAACTAGCCAGGGTTATCACAGGCCTAGTTGTTTTCCATAAATAAATTCTATTTATTTATTGTATTTTTGAGAAAATTACTACTGTAGGAATCTGATCTAGAAGACGATCACTTTATCCCTTGGACGATGCGATGAAGAAGGCTCGGACCTCGAAGAACTTGGACAACAACTGGGCAATCTCTCTGTTCTCTCTGAATTGAATATGGTGTCTGTTGAAGTTGGAGAAACTCTCTTTTATAGAGTTCTGGATAACTGCTCTGGGCATACGCTCAGTCAGTTACTTGACGTGTGCATAACTGCAGGGACGCGTGATGAATTTTGGTGGAGACACGTTGGAGTGCGGTTGAGAGTAGTGGAGTATATCCAGGAGAGATTGATGGCATGAATGCCATGTTGCATAACTTCTGAATGAGTGGGTAACCGAATACAGGACACATGAGAACATGTATTGACTGTACATTTGAAATCATTCTGAATGAATTTGCTTTGATACGCTGTCTTTTGGAGAAGTATGACTAGCATACGCTGTTTTGTTTGAAGAGGAGTCGTATGGAGTCCATACGCTGTCTTTTGGATACGTATGTCTTGCATACGCTGACTTGGATAGCAAGGAGTCATATAGAGTCTATACGCTCACTTGGTGACAAGTAGTCGTATGAAGTATATACGCTCACTTGATGAGGAGTCGTATGGAGTACATACGCTGCCTTGATGAGTCGTATGAAGTCCATACGCTGCCTTGATGAGGAGTCGTATGAAGTACATACGCTGTCTTGATGAGGAGTCGTATAACTGGAGAAGTAGACACGTGGCTGTCCTCAATCTTCTTGAATACGCCATATCTCCCAATAACTGACAAATATCTCTCGAGCGTCGTGTTGCGGATATGACGGTTGATAGACTGTCAAAAATGACAGTAATGATGGCTGTACATTCATGATGGCTAATGAGCTGTCCTCGTAAAAGACAAAATCAACTCTAAAAAATCCATACGACGGTTAATTCTCCTAAGACAGCTATTTTTTGCACGAAAGACGAAGTGTCAGATTCATTCCCCACTAAGCGTATGCTGTGCTGTCAGTCGAGAAATAATAAAATATTCACTGAGCGTATGACTTTTGCGCTGAGCGTATGGCCTTTGGCTGAGCGTATGGCCATTGGCTGACTTGGTCTTATGTCAGCGTGTCAGAATTTTTCACACCCTACTGTTTGCCATTAAAATTGTTTTGATTGAAATCTTAATACAAACAGAACAGTGATACAATATAGGACTTAGATGTAGTCCTAGGAGTACACTTTTGTTTAAGCTGGGTCCTTAGTGCCAATGGAGCGAGTGGTAATGCGTTGACTCCGTTGACCGGCTGACGGCGGTTATCGGTTCTCTGAAGGTGTTGATTGCTCTGGGTGCTGGAGCTTGCTGAGAGGAGGAAGACGTTGAGTGTCTAGAACTGCCTCTCCGGTGATTTTCTGTTGTGGATTCTCTGTGAGTCTTGTGTTCTGAGTCTCTGTGTGTGTGTGTGAAGGGGATGATCCTTCTATTTATAGTTTTGCAGGCTGGCTGCTCATGCGCGCATGTAGGATACGCCGGTGTGGGGATGCCACGTGGAGGTTGCTGATGGAGGCGCATGGATGCTGCGCCCTGATCGAGGGGGAGAACTCTTCATACTGCTGTTGTGAGCCGACACGTAGCAGAGGGAAGATCTTTCCGTTGCTGAAATCTCGAATGAGTTGAGTCAAAGGACACGTGTCGTCGACTCATGGTTCGAAGATCTCGGATTTGGTGGAGAGGAGTGATCTGGTGAGCTGCGCCTTGGATTAGGCGCAGGAGGAGGCTGTGGCTCATAACCTTTAGGAGTTATAAACCATTTAGAGCGCATGGCTTTTGAGGCGCATGCAGGTGACCTTCCTTCTGTCTTTCGGGATCAGAGATCAGTCTGGGGCGCATGGCTTTTGAGGCGCATGCTGAACTTCAACCGGAGACTCTTCTTCTGTCTTTAGGGATCAGTGAAGGGTCTGAGGCACATGGCTTTTGAGGCGCATGCTGGTTTGGACGCATGGCCGTAGAGGCGCATGCGGGTGTGGACGCATGGCCGTAGAGGCGCATGCGGGTGGCCACGTGGCAGTAGTCGTCGGAATAGAGTCATGATGATGCTGACGTTGCCGACGCTTCATTTTCTGAATAAAGCTGTCAACTGTTCAGACTTTGGGAGGCGTGCTGCCAACTCTGTTAGTTCAGCATTTAATGTTGGTGACGTTCGATGGACAGCTGAGTGGGCGTGTCGGTTGACGTTCCACTCGGTATGGAGATGTGTGGGGGCGCACCCTCTATAATGCGCCGAGTACTGTAGGGCGCGTCTGTGTGATGCGCCTGATGCCGAAGGGTGCGTCCGTGTGATGCGCTGTCTGGCTGGCGCATCGGACATGTCTTTTAATGATGCGGCTGTCTCGCTCTTCGAGTGCTATAAATAGCCGTTTGGCTGAATTCGAGGCGTCCGGTTCATCCATTTAATGTAAATTCATTGCACGGAATTCAGAGGGCCATCCACTTGGTGCGTGGGTTTGATCTGCCCGGCCTATAAATAGTGGCATGGAGAGAAGATTTGCTTCTCATTCCCTCACGTACTTCCAATATGAACTTGAACATACGGGTGCATTCTGCTGACGAAGTGCTCCCGAGGGTGAAGATGAGACGCTGTATTGTCTTTGATGCACTTGAAGGTGACTGTTACATCCAAAAGACGGAGTCGAGGGCTTCTGAGGCAGGCGGAAGGTGCCTGTTGCATCCAAAGATAGGGATGCTCGAGCCTCGTCTCCGTTATTCCGGAAGAGCCGTAGATCGGAATGGCGGTGCTAGGCTCTCTCTTCCTTCAAAGTGGGTGTCGCCCACTTTGATTGTATTGAAAGCTGCTCCTTTAGCCGCGGTTTCGATCACGGTCTTTCTTCGACTTTGGAGGCTCTTTCGAAGCCTCCCCTGGCCACAGCATTTGCGGTGCTCTTCTCTTCCTTGGTTCCAGCCAGAGGGTTAAATGCTTTGTGTCGAAGCATTTATCGGGCGAGCCTGGTTGGAAGAGCGGCACATAACTGGGCTCTGCTCGGCCAGGTGAGCCTGGCTGGAAGAATTTGGCTGAAGGAATGCACATAACTGAGCTGCTGAAGAGATGATGGGATGCGCCTGGATGGAGGCGCATGGTATCTGCTGCACCTCACTGGTGGCGCATAGTGATGCTGCGCCTATCTGGAGACGCATGGTGGCCGCTGCGCTTATCTGAAGGCGCACGGTGGCCGCTGGCTGTAGGCTTAGGATCTTTCCTTTGTAGAATTTCTCCTTTGTACAACCTTTTCTAGACATGTAATAGACTTTTATATATAAATAAAAAGTCCTTCTTCAAATGTCTATACTTATTTGACTTTACTGTGAAGTTCTTCGTCTGAGTTCTAGCGCATGTAGTGTCTGGCGCATGGGCTTTCTGGTTGTGAAATTCCATGCTTCTACAAGACCCCCTTCAAAGTTTTCAAAACTTTTGAATAAGTTTTGGAATACTTTGAATAAGAAGCATGGAGGTCAGGGTGCATGATTTCTGGGTGCATGCCTGTTCGGGCGCATGCTCTTCTCAGTTAATGATGATGGTGCCTCGGTAACCGAAAAGATTAATGATGATCTTTTGGTCTTATTTGCTGCTATCCTTGCACAGAACCCGAGGCGACGGCTGAGATCACACGTCATCTGTTCACGCGTGCGACCATGCCCTATAAATAGGTAAGAGTCGGAGAGAGAAAGGGTTCTTCTTCTCTGTGCCTCTGCTTCTTTAGAGTTTCTTCTTCAAAACCCTAACTTCTCCTTCTTCGAGAGAATGGCTCCCAAGACTTCTCGCGGCGCTGCTGGCAAGGGAAAGGAGAAAGCGAAGGAGTCTGTCGATGAAGATGTACCTATCACTCTTGCGTCTCTTACCGACGTTCGTCCTGAGGTGACAGGTGGGTTTCGTCTCTGCTTTGGGCCCTGTGCCCTAACTGCCAACGCGTATAGACTTTGGTCTTTGATGATACGCCGAGGTTCTGTCCTGCCGACGTGCATAGGTTTATACCTTTATCATGCACCGAGGTTTTAATGGCTGACGCGCATGGGTTTTATTCCCTGAAGATGTGCCGAAGCCTTTGCTGACGCGCATGGGCTCACGCTCTGATAATGCGCCGACGCTCCAATGCCAACGCGCATGGGCTTACGCCCTGATGATGCGTCGAGACATGCTGACGCGCATGGGCCTATGCCCTGATGATGCGCCGAAGTAGATGCGCATGGGTTCATACCCTGCTGATGCGCCGAAGCAGATGCGTATGGGCTCATACCCTGGCAATGCGCCAGTCTGCTTGACATATTTTGTCTTTTTGCCTGACTTCCACTTTTGTTGTGCCAGTGTCGATGATGATCCCTTTGTTGAATGAGGTCCTTCTGGACGCTTCTCTTTGCCAGATGGGAGTTGATTTTGATGAGGCGATGATCAACCCTGCAAAGGATGCTATCCTTCAGGACCAACCTCGTGAGAGGATGCTACAAATCCAGGTCCAGTTGCCGCTTTTCCTCCAGAGTATGATGGAGAGCGGTAAACTGAAGTTTGCTGATTCTGAAGGTGTGACCTTCTTAAAGCCTGCCTTTCTGTTTGGCGACCGATTAGTCTTTTCCGAGGTGAAGATATTGAAGATTAGAGAAGACTGGTTCTTTGCTGCTAAGGGCATGATGTTATACATGCGGCAGGTTGACCGCCAATTGCCATTGACAGCCTTTTATCGTCTAGCTTCGAAGAGAAGGATGGGTTGGGAACTTACTCCTTCTCAAGGAGGTGCCTTGGGGGGCTCCCTTTCGATTGACACCACCTCGAACCAGCGAGACACCTTGACCGCTTCACGAACTGGTTCTTCGTTCAGTTACCGAGCTTTGCGTCCCGGGAGCATCTATAGTGAAGTCCCAAATGACACGTTTCCCTTCAGTGCCCCGACTTTTGCAAATCGGATGCTGACGTCGAAGGTCACGTATCCGACAGCTGGTTTTAGAGTCGAAGGTTGGTGTCACTACATCCCAAAGTGGGACGAGTTGACCTCCTGGGTGCTTTCCAGGTTCAAAGTTGAGCTTAAAGAGATAGGGCTGACTGCCGCCATTCGGGCCACGCAGGCAGGCGTGGACCTCAATAAGCCGATGTTCCTTGCGCTGTTGGAGCTTTTCAACGCCCAGACTGGCAGCTTCTTTACTCCAGTGGGGGAGTTGGGATTGGCCCTTCATGAGATGTACGAAGTGTCCAAGCTTCCTTGGGGCTCGGAACCGTACGAGGAATATTTTCCATCGAATGAAGAGATCCAGGTCTTGGAAGATAAGGACCCGGAGATGATGGCCGTTTTCAAGGAGGTGACGAGCCATCATTATCTGATGCACCGGAGGGACAAGGGTAAGACCCAACCTCACGTGACTGCTTGGAGGGACTATGTTTTCAGACAGGATTTGGCGGATCCTTCGAGGATCCGGTTTGCGACTCCGCAGGGCTTGACACCCGCGGAAGTGAGTTCTGAAATAACCCGGCTGGACGAGAGGACCCCACATTCAAATGAGAGCGGCAAGAACACGTACAGCTGTTTCTGGCACTGCGGGCACCGGATGTCATCTAAGGCAGTGTTGACGGCCTACTTGATGATATGGCTCCGGGATTGCATATTTGCAGGAGGATCCGGTGCTGTTGAGAGGGTACATCGGAATCTCATTTTGCCTGCAGTGAAGTTGGCCTTTGGACGACCTCTGGCTCTCCTCCCCGCGATGGTGTGCAACCTGCTGCGCGGTTTGAGGTCTTTTGCTGATGATGTGATCCACGAGAAAGGTAATAATGACAACTTTCCCCGGGCCGAGCTGCCTTTCCATTATCTTATGGGGTGGCTGATCTTACATCATCCGAATGTGATGAGTCCTGGTCCTGAGGAGGACCATGTTGAAGGAGATGCCTTCATTCGCCGCTTCTACAAGAGGAAGTGGTCTTACACTGGCGTCCCCGTTTGTAGGAGGGTTTTGTCCTTCCTTCAGGGGTGGGAAATCGTGAAGGTTGGCCCGATCTTCAAGAATTTCGAGGCCGACCAGGATTTGGTTGATTCTAGCGAGGATGCGGTTACTTTGCCGAAATGGAGTTTTCGTTGGTTGTAGAGTATCCGGCCTTCGCATCTGGTCTACCGTAATCAGAACAGGTGTTATCTGGAACCGTACTTGCCAAGCCGATTTGCTCGTCAATTTGGCTACACTCAGCTAATGCTGCGGAATCCCAGTAGCAGTCTAGGCTTCATCGGGAGTTTGTTGGATGGAGCCCGGGGCTGGCAGTATTATAACGCTGGATGTACTAGCGTTAAGTTTACCACACCAGTTCGCAATCATCGGCCGCCGATCTTATATCCGGCCGTCAAACTGTATTGTACTATGAATACTATGTCTCCTGGTTATGACAGGGAGACTAGTTTCATCATTGGAACCCAGTTGGAGGCAACAACGAATATGTTGGTGGCGGCTCGGTCATATCGTCCGCCAGAATTGGCGGGGTATCGGGCTGCTGCTATGGCACCAGTGAGAGACCCGTCTGTCGGGAAAAGGCGGGCTGACCCAGAAGCTGGTTCTTTCGTACTGAAAAGGTCGAGAAGGACGTCGACCCCGAAGATTACGGAAACGCCACTTGTAACGCCAACGGGCTTAGCTCCCGCTGAGGTAAGGAGTGCTTCATAATTCCAGTTTTTTATGTCATTGTGGCGACTTATGCTCTTCTTCTTGTAGGGATTGAAGAAGAAGTCTCGTGCTTCGAAATCGGGCACCAGTAAGCCGAAGGAGGTGGCAGGCTCTTCCGAGGAGCGCATTCCACCAACGATGATGTCTCCTGTGGAGGAGGGTCCCGAAGATGTTCCCGCGGAGGTTTTAGTATCTCCTGACTTTGAAGTCGTAACAACTTCTGGGATAGTACCATCTGCCGTGGAGGCCTTGGACGCTGAGGGTCCTACAGACTCGAGGCCTCCTGATGATGAAGTGGATTGGAGTTCGTCGCCTTCTGGTGACGTCCTCCAGCGTTGCAAGGGTCCGTTGCGGGGGCAGCAGAAGCGGTGAGGATAGAGGAGAGGGTTGATTCCCCTCCTGGTCATGATGAAGGGAGGTCGGCTGAATCATTGCCGATTCCTTCCTTGGCTTAAACCATGGACATAGAGATGGCTACCGATCAGGCGGTAGCGACAGATTTTGTCCCTGTAGAGGGATTTGAGAAGAGTGAGACCCTTCTGCCGGTCTTGTCTCCTGGGGCTGGCCAGGAGATAGATGTCGATCTTCCCGTTTTGCCGGGGGAGGTAGCTGATGCAGATAGAACGTCGGGGGTAGAAGAGGTGGCCGTTGACGTCGGTGATTTCTCCAGTCTTGAGAAGGATAAGGGTGTGGAACCCTCTGTTGCTCCTTCCACTTGGGGTACTATCACGACGCATGTGCCGGCTCCTTCTGTTCCTTCGACTCCTCGGGCTAGCAGTCTGGGCCCTGTTGATGAAGAGCCTATTGCTGCCGAGGTTCGAACCTCTCTGATCGAGGTTGGCGGATCTTCCTCCGGTCCGCAAACTGTAGTAGCTCCCTCAACTCCTGCTATGACGCCGCAGGTACTGGCGGAAGCCGACGGGTATGTGAAGTTCCTCGTCGAGGGAGTGTACAAAATGCTGGAGAAAGGTGTATCTGCAGTGATGGATGCCAAGGGGAGCTTTGCGGCGGCAAAAGCTTTGGCAATGCCTTGTATCGAGCTGATCCGCATTCACCAGGGCCATGACCATATGGCCAAAATTCTGGAGGTTTCGGTGATGGAGCTGGACGAGCGGCTCGCGGAACTGCAGCGCATCCAACGAAATGACCTCTCGATCTTGATAGATGCAGAGATAGGGAAGTCGATGGCTGAGATCGAGGCTTCCCATCGAGCCGATGTGAGCAGTTGGGAGCATGAAGTGGCTGGGACTGAGGCTGCGGCGGAGCAGTTGTCTCAATCTATGAAGAAGACGACGGAGAAGCGGGCTGCGGTGGATGCTAACATCGCAGAGGTTGATGCTCAGATGCGCCGTCTTGAAGACCAGCGGGCCCAACTTCAACTAGAAGCTGATCGTGTCCTGGCTGAACACGTGGCATTCAAGCAGGAGGAAACGACTCTTACTCAGCGGACCCTTGCTTTGGCTCAGCAGCGACGACAGCTTGATGAGAAGTATGAGAGTAAAACTTCCGCTGAGGCTGTCGGGTTAATGCGTCAAGAAGCCGAGCTGCGAGTCCAGGCGACTGTGGAAACTCGCACTGCCGACCTGAGACGTCGAGTCAGAGAACTCTCATCCCACCCTGGGGAGGATCGGGGATTGTAGCTTCTCTTCTTTTTATGTGTTTTTTTTTGCAATTCTTGCTGGGGAAATAGCGTATTTCTGTACTCCTTTTGAAAAATAAAGAAATACACTATCTCTTTGATGTGTTCAATTTTGATCTCATGAACTTGATGATTTATGTGGACCTATTATCTTTTGCGCACCTTGGTTTTTAGGTACAGATAATAAGTATAAAGGAACCAACATGTTTGCTCAGAGGTAATATGGACATGGCAATCATTAGGTTCAAATGATAGAATCTTCCTACTCAGAGGTGTTTATGGACGTGGTAGGAATGATCCTAGGGGGATACGCTGAACAACTCAGAGGTAATGTGGACGTGGAAGTTCTGCGATCAATGTACGACAACACAGGAGTTGTTTGTACGGGATGTTTACTCAGAGGTAATGTGGACGTGGTAAACATGAAGGATAGCGTAAGCTCACGAAATGTAAGGTTCCGTTTTGTAGGATGTAGAGAGACAACTCAGAGGTAATGTGGACGTGGTTATCTTTCTACGGAAGGATGCCACGGAACAGCTGGGTTCCGGAAGCGATTAATTTTGTGAAAAGAGGTTGTTTGGGGAAATACATGTCTTGGAGGATGTCAAGAATAGTACTTCTTTAGGAACTTGCCGTTGATGGGCATCATGAACAAGTCCCCATTGGGTTTGGCGAGCCGGTAAGCACCGTTTGAGTATACCGTCTCAATGATGAAGGGTCCTTCCCATTTGGGCTCGAACTTCCCTGGTGTCTTGTGAGTTAACACCATTGGCCTTCTGACTGCTAAAACTAGGTCACCAACTTGGAAAGTTCTTTGCTTGACCTTCTTGTTGAAAGCCTGTGATATACGGACTTGGTAAAGTTCGATGCGTTGTTGAGCTAGGAGACGCTTTTTGTCAAGTGCCTCCAGTTCCCGCAGACGACGACGTTGATTGTCTTCTTCTGTGAGATCGTTTGTGATTGCCACGCGGAGCGAAGGTATCTGTATCTCGAGAGGCAGTACTGCTTCGCTCCCGTAGACCAGGAAGAATAGAGTGTTACCTGTTGGGGTCCGTACCGTTGTACGGTAGGCCCAAAGGCATTCGCCAAGCTTTTCGTCCCAGTCGCGTTTGTTGGATAACACGACCTTTTTGAGCAGCCTGACGATAGTTTTGTTGAATGCCTCGGCCAATCCGTTTGCTGCCGGATTGTAGGCGGTTGAGGCCATGTTTTGAATGTGATTCTTGTCACAGAACCTGCTGAAAATGTGGCTGATAAACTGAGGACCATTGTCATGGATGATCCGCCGGGGTACCCCAAAACGGTAAATGACATGGTGTTTGATAAAGCTGACCACCCTGGAGCTTTTTACTTCCGCTAGTGGGACTGCTTCCGCCCATTTGGAGAAGTAATCGGTGATGGCCAGGATGAAGCGGTGTCCTCTCGATGAAGGAGGGGTGATTGGCCCTACAATATCCATGCCCCAGGCTTCGAATGGCCAGGAGGCGACTGTAGGATGTAGAGGTTCAGATGGTGTATGTATGAAGTCTGCATGAAGTTGGCATGCATGGCACTTCTTAGCATATTCTACTGCGTCGGCAACCATGGTTGGCCAGTAGTAGCCCATACGTCGCAGTCGATCTTGCAACTTAGGCCCTGGTTGGTGAGCTCCGCAAGTTCCGTCATGAGCTTCTCGAAGAGCTTCGGCCGCTTCTTCGTTAGACAGGCATCGAAGGAGAAGCCCGTCGAAGGAGCGTCGGTACAGCATTTTAGTGGCTGTATCGTAGTAGAATCGAAGAGAGCGTCTCTTGACTGAGACGGCTTCCTTCGGGTCCTCTGGAAGGATTCCGTAGACAGCGAAGTCGATGAACGGGAACCTCCAGTCTCGGGCATTAACCCCAGTGTTTGTCGGCATGGCGTGAGCCATTTGCAAACATAGGTTGTTTCTGGGACAAATCAAGTCTCGGCCAGTTACCGTGACATAGTATTGAGTCCCAAGGGGCGCGGCCAATGAGGCTGCGAGGCCAGCCAGAGCGTCAGCCTCCAAGTTTTATAGGCGGGGTACATGTTCGATGAAGAACCCAGTGAAGGTTGAAATGATGTTCAATGCAACTTCATGGTAAGGGATCAAATCTTCATGGCGAACCTCGTATTGCCTCCGAATCTGGTTTACGACGAGTTTCGAGTCGCCATAGGCTTCCAGATGATCCACCCCCAGCTGTTGTGCTAGCTGGAGTCCCATGACGAGTGCATTGTACTCAGCAACATTGTTGGAGCACGGCTTCGAAAGGGAGTATGCGTGCTGGATGACCAGCTGATCGGGGGAGACTAAGACTACCCCCACTCCTGCGATGTTTTGGCCGTTGGGGCCCGTTCTTGAAGCGCCATCGAAGAACATCCTCCAAACGGGGCTTCCTTCAGTGACGTTTGATTCTTGGACTTCATCCGGGATATCTTCATAGAGTTTTGAAGATTCTGGGATGGGGTGTGCAGCTAAAAAGTCAGCCAGAGCCTGACCCTTGACCGCCTTCTGTGGGACAAACACCATGTTGTATGGCGTTAGTAGGATCGCCCATGTAGCCAGCCGGGAGTTTAATGACCCTGGCTTCGTCATGAGAACTCTGAGCGGATTGACTCGGGAGATGACGTGAATTGTCTGGCCTGAGACGTAATGACGAGTCTTCTGAATGGCAAACACCAAAGCCAAGCACTCCTTTTCAACGGGGTTGTACCGGTGTTCGGCCCCGATGAGTGTTCGACTGAGGTAGTAGATTGCTTGCTCGTAGCCTGCATCGCTGTTTTGAGCCAGTAAAGCGCCGAAGGAATGATCCATGGCACGGACGTAGAGGAGGAATGGTTTGTCGGCGACAGGTGCCACTAGGACTGGCGGGCTTGTCAAGTAAGCCTTGATATCGTCGAAAGCCTTTTGGCACTCCTCTGTCCAGACGTAAGAGACTCCCTTCTTCATGAGCTGAGTAAAGGGTTGACATTTACCGGAGAGGTTTGCTATGAACCTCCGGATGTATGCCAAACGTCCCTGTAAGCCCCGAAGTTCTCGAAGGTTCTTCGGAGGGTCCATGTTGAGGATGGCTTTAGTCTTCTCGGGATCGACATGAATGCCTTTTGCCGTGATGACAAAGCCCAAGAATTTGCCGCTAGAAACCCCCAGGAAGGATTTAGCGGGGTTCATTTTGAGTTGATGTGCCCGCATGAGATCGAAGACCGTCTTCAGGTCTTGTAGGTGATCTCTTTTGAGGCGGCTCTTGACTGCGATGTCGTCAACATAGCACTCAACTGTCTTGCAAAGATGTTGACGGAAGATGGTGCTCATAGCTCGCTGGTACGTTGCACCGGCGTTCTTCAAGCCGAAGGGCATTACTGTGTAGCAGAAAACACCCTTTGGAGTCCTGAATGACGTGTGTTTTGCGTCATCGGGGAACATCTTTATTTGATTGTAGCCTGAATACCCGTCCATGAAGGACATGCGTTCAAAGCCACATGTGTTGTCGATCATTACATCGGTGATTGGGAGCGGGAATTCATCCTTCGGGCAAGCAGAGTTGAGATCCCGGAAGTCGATACAGACTCGTATCTTCTCGTTCTTCTTGGTGACAGGGACGATGTTGGCTACCCAGTCCGGGTGTTGTTCCTCACGGATGAAGCCACTGGTCAAGAGTTTGTCCACCTCCTGATCGATGGCATTCATGATGTCCGGGCGGAAGCGTCGCTGTGGTTGTTTGATAGGTTTGGCATCTGGTAAGATGTTCAACCTATGCATCGCGATCTGTGGATCGAGACCCGGCATGTCTTCGTAGCTCCAGGCGAAGACGTGCATTGGCCTTCTTCTTCTCTGCAGCTTCAGCTTCAATGGTTAGGGAGCTCCAGTCGGAAGGGGGAGTAGAGTTAAGCCAGAGCTTTACTGCAGACAGCATGTTCATACTGCAAGCGGAGAGAAGCGCATGTTCTGGCATGCCTGGAGGTAGCCTGAAGCAGGCCTGACGGAAGCGTTCGATGAATGCCCGAACCGTTTCCTTGTCCTTCTGGCGTATCTCAATGAGAGACGCCATCGTCATGTCCTTTCCACCGTCGTAGAAGCGGTCGAGGAAGAGGCGTGTCAGGTCGTCGAAGGACGATATGGAATTATCGGGGAGGCTGCAGTACCAGTCATACGCCACCCCTTTCAGGGCCCCAACAAAGATGCTGGTGAGGAGCGCGTCCTCCTTCGGAAGATGCCCTGTCTGCGACTGGAAGTACGTCAGGTACCGTCGTGGAGAGTCCTTCCCGTCATACGGCGTGAGTGTTTGTGGTTTATACTTTGGGGGATAAACCACCTTGTTCCACTCAAGGGGATAAGACTGGGGAATGCCCATCTTCTGGCGCTCCTCCTGCCTGTTCTTGGACTCGAAGCGCTCCCGCAGATCTTTGATCATTTCGACCACGTCCTCCATGGAGCTAGGAGCCGGGGAAGGAGGTACCACCTGGAGTGGAGCGTTTGAGGGCTCCGATGTCCGGGGTGCTTCTGTGTCTGAGGGTGTCCGTTGGAGGGGCACACTCGACTCTCCATTGGCTCCTGGGTCGGGACCATTCGAAGGTGTCCTGATCAAGGCCGACCGTATCTCAAACACTGCTTGAGTCAGTGCTTGCATTGAGGCAGAGAGGGTTTTGAGTCCTCCCTCTAGCGAGTCTATGCGCTGGATAATGTCCTGTGGCGGCGCATCAGTCTCAAGATCACCCCCGGTCATGTATACTGTCATGACACGGCCGGAAGTGGATGGATTAGTTGAGGCTTCGCTCTCAGCCTCGCTCTCATGTGGGGGAGTTACTTCTCCTGGTGTTTGGCCACCCCCAGCCACATTCTGGAGTTCGTCTTCGACAGGCGCATCTGCAAGGGCCTGACTGCCCTCAGCTCTGTCTTGAAGGGCCTCTTCGTTTTCAGCACTACCCCCGGCGGTGTCCTGGAGGACATCGTCATTTTGAGGGGCTTCAGGGAGTCCATCTTCGCCTTGATGAAGATCCGCCGCAGCTGTGCTTTGGACATCTTCGTCTTCGAAAGGAGGCTCGACAAGGGTCTGGCTACCCCCAGCTTCCTCCAAGGACTTCTTCCTCGACCGAGTGCCTTCAAACACTCCAGAGGTCGTGACAGCTGCCTTGGTTTTCCTCGGCTGGCTTTTGGATGAAGACGAGGAATTGGCAGTCGTCTTCCGGACAGATGAGGAATTGGAGATCACGTTGCATGATGCAATCTTTAGTTCCTCTTCTGCTGACACCTTCGTCCCAAGGCGATGTCGGAGGGGTGTCGATGATTGTAGCCGTTGGAAGACCGACTGCTTTGGCGGTACTGCCGTCTTGCAACAGCAGTTGATGGTGACCACTGCACAAGTGTGCCCCGTGAGAGGCGCATCGTGCTTGTTGGTCAACTCTCCTGACCGACGCTTGTGAGTGATCACGTTGCGCAAGTCGTTGGAGGAGAGTGCTACCCTCACACCCCTCTCAGGCGCATGGCAGGGCCAAGCGCCGGGGTGGTCGGGTGAGTGCTGCGCCCCCTGATCTAATACCAAGCAGGCATCACGATCAGTAGTGGGGGAACCACAGCATTTGAAGTAACTTGAACGGACCTCGAACGCACAACCAGAGGAGGCGCGGGAGTTCAAGACCACAGAGTTTGCCTCTCTCGGCTTGGTTGTGCACGCAGTGAATACGCCCAAGCGAGATGAGGACTTTGAAGGTCGACTCGTTGTCGGTGCAGAAGCACTTGAGTCAACCTTGTACAGCTTGCCATCGGCAGCGCGCGTGATTGTAAGCGCGTGCCTCTGGCCGGCTGCTGGCATAGCACGTTTGTGGCGCATGGCCCGTGCCGCCTTGGATTTCTTCGTACCAGCCCGCTGGGGCGCATAGTACTCAGCATCCAAATTCTCCTCGCCATTACAGCGAGTGAGTCTGTCAAAGACAGAGGCTCTTTGTGGCGCATCAGAAGTGATGCGCGGGGCATTGGCTGTGCCCCTGCTCCGTCGACGTATCTTCCTCGCCTGAGAGGAAGATGGCTGGGGAACGTGGTCAGCCGCACGCTTCTCCGAGAGATGCGCTGCATCAGCGGGCGCACCTTGACTGCTGAGGACGTCAGCAGGAAGGGAAGGCTGGACGGGCGCATCCCCTTCAACGGTGGTGCCCGAGGCGTCGACTTTGCGTACCCAGACTGCGCGGGTCTTCTTCGGCTTCGACAGCCGCTTCGAAGGACTCGCACTTCCTTCGGAAATGAACTCCTCGTACGCCTGTTGATTGAGGCGCACTACCAGCGTCTTGTGGGAGGAGCCCACCTTCACGTCGTCGGCCTGTGACACGACTTTCTCGGTAGAGAAGAAAGAGGTTCCCAGCAGAGTCGCCAGCTTGTTTGCCATTAAAATTGTTTTGATTGAAATCTTAATACAAACAGAATAGTGATACAATATAGGACTTAGATGTAGTCCTAGGAGTACACTTTTGTTTAAGCTGGGTCCTTAGTACCAATGGAGCGAGTGGTAATGCGTTGACTCCGTTGACCGGCTGACGGCGGTTATCGGTTCTCTGAAGGTGTTGATTGCTCTGGGTGCTGGAGCTTGCTGAGAGGAGAAAGACGTTGAGTGTCTAGAACTGCCTCTCTGGTGATTTTCTGTTGTGGATTCTCTGTGAGTCTTGTGTTCTGAGTCTCTGTGTGTGTGTATGAAGGGGATGATCCTTCTATTTATAGTTTTGCAGGCTGGCTGCTCATGCGCGTATGTAGGATGCGCCGGTGTGGGGACGCCACGTGGAGGTTGCTGATGGAGGCACATGGATGCTGCGCCCTGATCGAGGGGGAGAACTCTTCATACTGCTGTTGTGAGCCGGCACGTAGCAGAGGGAAGATCTTTCCGTTGCTGAAATCTCGGATGAGTTGAGTCAAAGGACACGTGTCGTCGACTCATGGTTCGAAGATCTCGGATTTGGTGGAGAGGAGTGATCTGGTGAGCTGCGCCTTGGATTGGGCGCAGGAGGAGGCTGCGGCTCATAACTTTTAGGAGTTATAAACCATTTAGAGCGCATGGCTTTTGAGGCGCATGCAGGTGACCTTCCTTCTGTCTTTCGGGATCAGAGATCAGTCTGGGGCGTATGGCTTTTGAGGCGCATGCTGAACTTCAACCGGAGACTCTTCTTCTGTCTTTAGGGATCAGTGAAGGGTCTGAGGCGCATGGCTTTTGAGGCACATGCTGGTTTGGACACATGGCCGTAGAGGCGCATGCGGGTGTGGACGCATGGCCGTAGAGGCGCATGCGGGTGGCCACGTGGCAGTAGTCGTCGGAATAGAGTCATGATGATGCTGACGTTGCCGACGCTTCATTTTCTGAATAAAGCTGTCAACTGTTCAGACTTTGGGAGGCGTGCTGCCAACTCTGTCAGTTCAGCATTTAATGTTGGTGATGTTCGATGGACAGCTGAGTGGGCGCGTCGGTTGGCGTTCCACTCGGTATGGAGATGTGTGGGGGCGCACCCTCTATAATGCGCCGAGTACTGTAGGGCGCGTCTGTGTGATGCGCCTGATGCCGAAGGGTGCGTCCGTGTGATGTACTGTCTAGCTGGCGCATCGGACATGTCTTTTAATGATGCGGCTGTCTCGCTCTTCGAGTGCTATAAATAGCCGTTTGGCTGAATTCGAGGCGTCCGGTTCATCCATTTAATGTAAATTTATTGCACGGAATTCGGAGGGCCATCCACTTGGCGCGTGGGTTTGATCTGCCCGGCCTATAAATAGTGGCATGGAGAGAAGATTTGCTTCTCATTCCCTCACGTACTTCCAATATGAACTTGAACATACGGGTGCATTCTGCTGACGAAGTGCTCCCGAGGGTGAAGATGAGACGCTGTGTTGTCTTTGATGCACTTGAAGGTGACTGTTACATCTAAAAGACGGAGTCGAGGGCTTCTGAGGCAGGCGGAAGGTGCCTGTTGCATCCAAAGATAGGGATGCTCGAGCCTCGTCTCCGTTATTCCGGAAGAGCCGTAGATCGGAATGGCGGTGCTAGGCTCTCTCTTCCTTCAAAGTGGGTGTCGCCCACTTTGATTGTGTTGAAAGCTGCTCCTTTAGCCGCGGTTTCGATCACGGTCTTCCTTCGGCTTTGGAGGCTCTTTCGAAGCCTCCCCTGGCCACAGCATTTGCGGTGCTCTTCTCTTCCTTGGTTCCAGCCAGAGGGTTAAATGCTTTGTGTCGAAGCATTTATCGGGCGAGCCTGGTTGGAAGAGCGGCACATAACTGGGCTCTGCTCGGCCAGGTGAGCCTGGCTGGAAGAATTTGGCTGAAAGGATGCACATAACTGAGCTGCTGATGGGATGCGCCTGGATGGAGGCGCATGGTATCTGCTGTGCCTCACTGGTGGCGCATAGTGATGCTGCGCCTATCTGGAGACGCATGGTGGCCGCTGCGCTTATCTGAAGGCGCACGGTGGCCGCTGGCTGTAGGCTTAGGATCTTTCCTTTGTAGAATTTCTCCTTTGTACAACCTTTTCTAGACATGTAATAGACTTTTATATATAAATAAAAAGTCCTTCTTCAAATGTCTATACTTATTTGACTTTACTGTGAAGTTCTTCGTCTGAGTTCTAGCGCATGTAGTGTCTGGCGCATGGGCTTTCTGGTTGTGAAATTCAATGCTTCTACACCTACAAGACCCCCTTCAAAGTTTTCGAACTTTATGATTTTCGAAAGTTCGAAATTACTTTGAACTCAAAGTGGGAATAAGTCTTGACACGCTGGCACGAGTTTGTTATTTCCTCGATATCAGTGCATATCTCTAGGGATTCTGCATTTGAAAACGGCTGCCGTTTGGGCTTCTCTTTCTTCTATAAATAGGCCTTTAAGAACTTAATTCCTTTCTTTACTTTTGCCTTCGTCTTCGAGAGAGAGAATCCAGAGCTCAAGCCTTCTTCTTCTCCAACCTAATCTTCGTCAATGGCACCCAAGCTCGACGCTGCCGCGAAGGGGAAAGACAAGGCTCTTGTAATCAGTATTTTGATTTTGACTGAAGAAATGAGCACTTTGACCTGATTTCGATTTTGTGTATGATGTTTTTGTAGAAAATATGTTCAGAGGTAAATAATACATGACATATTTCAATAGAATAAAATATACAAATAAATTTTATAATTTCATCAGATGATATTAAACCAAAATTTTTAGTTTAATACTGATTAGAGAAAACAGAATTCAGATATAAAGATATCTTTGAACTCAATTTTCTATGATCTTTGGACTCGGAAATCAAAAGACTAGATATTATTTTCATAGAATAGAAAATATGATACTGAGATAGAAAATTCAGAGGTAATATGGACGTGATTTTCTATATGAGATCTTTATTAAATCCACTGGGGATCTAATAAGACAGAATATCAAATTCTCTGGGAAGATGATATGTGGTAGAATATCAATTTCTGCTAGGGATAACGATATCGAGACGACTTTTATGGGGAAGAATAAATTTTGATTTTATATTTGCTGGGGAATAATCACAGCATATGAAAATATCATATATTAACGAGATTTATCCATAATATTTCTTTAAGAATTTGCCGTTAATAGGCATCAGCGTGACTTTACCATCCATAGAGGTAAGCTGATATGCTCCATTGGAGAAGACTTTGTTTACGATGAATGGGCCTTCCCATTTCGCGTCGAACTTGCCTTTGCTCATATGTGTCATAGTCATCGGACGTTTGACGGTAAGAACAAGTTCTCCTTTCCAATATGCTCTGACTTTCACCTTCCGGTTAAAAGCTTTTGAAATTCGGGCCTGATACAGCTCGATATTTTATTGAGCGTACAATCATTTTTCATCTAGAGCTTCTAGCTCTTGAAGTCGAAGATGATCATTGTTCTTCGTTGTAAGTTCATTGGAGATTGCGATTCTCAGAGAAAGAATCTGGATCTCGAGGGGAAGGACAGCTTCACACCCGTATACCAAAGAGAAAGGCGTACACCCGGTCGTATTGCGAACTATGGTGCGGTAGGCCCATAAACATTCACCAAGCTTCTCACTCTAGTTGCGTTTGATAGAAGAAACGAACTTTTTCAGGAGTTTGATGATGGTTTTATTGAAAGCTTCTGCCAATCCATTAGCTGCTGGATTATATGCTGTAGAAGCTAGGTTATTGATTCGATGGTCGTCGCAGAATCGAGTAAATTTCTGACTGACGAACTGTGGTCCATTATCATGGATAATACGCCGAGGAACACCAAATCGATAGATGACATGATGCTTGACAAAGTTGATGACGTTGGAAGTTTTGACTTCGGATAGCAGGATTGCTTCAGCCCATTTGGAAAAGTAGTCGGTTATTGCTAGAATAAACCGGTGTCCTTTTGATGACGGTGGGTTGATGGGACCAATGATGTCCATGCCCCAGGCCTCGAAGGGCCATGATGCCGCTATCGGGTGTAAGAACTCTGACGGTTGATGGATAAATTCTGCATGGATTTGACAGGCTTTACATTTTTGGGCATATTGAATGGCGTCAGCCACCATCGTGGGCCAATAATAACCCATACGTCGGATGCGATCTTGAAGTTTAGGACCTGGTTGATGGGCTCTGCAGACACCATCATGTGCTTCACGGATAATCCGTTGTGCTTCCTCACCAGCGATGCATCGGAGGAGAAGACCTTCATAGGCCCGACGATATAGTGTCTTTTTTCGTATGATTATAATAGAATCTGAGAGATCGACGCCGGATAGACGCTGCTTCACTCGGATTATCGGGAAGTATGTCATACAATACAAAGTCTAGAAATGGACGTCTCCAGTCTTCGGTCATGGCTTCTATTTTGTTGGAAAAGACGTATTCTATAGTAGAATCGGAAGAAGACGAGGATGCTCTGTCAAACCCTAATCCAGTATTAAGGTTGGAGGAATTAAATTCATCAGGGTTGAGAGAATTTTCGTCTGGGTCATGGGGAAAACCCAAAGCCAAATTATTCTCGACGTAGAATAGCTCCCGGTTATAAACCACTATCAATTGTTGACGTCTGATCGGTATGGCTAGCACAGCGGCAAGATTAGCCAAAGCATCGGCTTCTGTATTACAGGCTCGCCGAACGTGTTCAATAAAGAAACCTTCAAAGGAAGAGGCCATAGAGAGTGCTGTTCGGTGATAAGGTATCAAATCCTGATGACGGACTTCGTATGTACCTCTGATTTGATTGACGATAAGTTTGGAGTCTCCATAAACTTCTAAATACTGAATATCCAGATGTTTAGCAAGTTGAAGACCGATGAGTAACGCATTGTATTCGGCTACATTATTTGAACACGATTGATCTAGAGAATAATCCCTCTGAATAGTCAGCCCTTCCGGGGATACAAGAATAATCCCGACTCCGGCGACAATATCGCCATTGGGACCCATTCTAGACGCTCCATCAAAGAATAGACGTCAGGTAGGAGTTTCTTCAGAAACCTGATTTGAATCCATAACTTCATCTGGAATCTCATCGTATAATTTAGAATCCTCTGAAACTGCATGAGCTGCCAGAAAATCAGCAAGGGCCTGTCCTTTAACCGACTTTTGAGGAATATAATGTATGTCATATTGAGCTAACAAGATTCCCTAATTAGCCAGTCTGGAGTTGAGAATACCGGATTTCTTCATCATAATCCTGATGGGATTCACTCTGGAAATAACATGAATCGTTTGACCGATGATGTAATATCGCGTCTTCTGAACGGCAAACATTAATGCTAGGCATTCTTTCTAAATTGGAGAATAACGCGATTCAGCACCTGTCATTGTACGACTGAGGTAATAAATTGCCTGTTCATGGCCATCTTTGTTTTTCTGGGCGAGCAATACACCGAGAGAATAATCCATGGCTCAAACATATAGAAGGAATGGTATTCCCGAGACGGGAGGTACCAAAATCGGAGGGTTCATGAGGTACTATTTGATGTCGTCAAATGTTTTTTGACATTCTTCGTTCCAGACGAAGGACACACCTTTCTTCAGAAGTTTGTTGAATGGTCTGCAGCGTCCTGATAAGTTAGAGATGAATCTCCTGATATAAGCAATTCTTCCTTGAAATCCTCGTAGCTCTTTTAAGGTACGTGGAGGACGCATCTCTTGGATGGCTTTGATCTTCTCGGGATCCACGTGTATACCTTTAGCGGTAATGACGAAGCCGAAAAATTTACCACTAGAGACGCCCAAGAAGGACTTAGTAGGGTTCATCTTAAGTTGATGTTGACGCATTAAATCAAAAATAGTCTTCAAATCTTGGATATGATCCTCCTTTTGTCGACTCTTGACTGCAATATCATCAACGTAGCATTCGACTGCTTTCCGGAGATGTTCGCAGAATATAGTGCTCATTGCTCGCTAATACGTTGCTCCTGCATTTTTGAGACCAAACGGCATCACTGTGTAACAGTATGTACCGATCGGCGTTCTGAAGGAAGTATGTCTCTCGTCGTCTGGAAACATTTTGATTTGGTTGTACCCCGAATACCCATCCATAAATGACATTCGTTCGAAACCACACGTGTTATCGATCATGACGTCGGTGATTGGAAGAGGGAACTCGTCCTTAGGACAAGCCGCATTGAGATCGCGAAAGTCTATACAGACTCGGATCTTGCCAGTCTTTTTGAGAACAGGAACAATATTAGCCACCCACTCAGGATGTTGTTCCTCTCGGATAAATCCGGAAGCCATAAGCTTGTTGACTTCAGGTTCAATTGCATCCATAATGTCTGGACAAAATCGTCGCTGTTGTTGTTTGACCGGTTTAGCATTCGGCATGATATTAAGTTTGTGTGTTGCGATCTTCGGATCTAGCCCTGACATATCCTCATAGCTCCAAGCGAAGACATCAATGTAATTATGAATAAGCTTGATCATGTCTTGCTTATATGTTTCTGAAAGACTTTCGCTGATGAATATTGGCTTGGGGGATCCCTCCTCACCAACATCAATTTAGATCAATTTATCTTCAGTAGGAGGTTCTCTTTGCTCGAACCTGAATTCCCATTGGTTGTCTAATCTTTGAGCCCATTATTCCGATTCGGGTGATATTTCAAAATCATCTTCATCTTCATCATTTTCTTGTGGACCGTTGGCGGAGACCATATTGGCGGATAGAGTAGAACGATGAAAATTGCCAATACTTGTGTCGGAATCCCAAGAAAAGGAATCGGAATAATCAGATCGTTCGTCTCCGTCGGATTCTGGATCCTCATGGACTGTGTTGATGAAGGGGGTAGGAGTAATGTAACCCAATCCGCTTTTTGTCCTTCCGTATTTCAAGGGAGGAATTCGAACAGGCATTCTTCTTCCTTTTCTACTACTGAGGCCGGTTCTGAAGTCATAGCCCATGTTCTTGATGATGTTTTTGGACTGCTAACTGTAGCGACGTAGTTGTAACCTTCCGGTATCATCATTTTTGTCGTCGTCTTCCAGATTAGGAGGATTTTGGGGCCCCTTACGGAAGAATATTAGAGCTTCTCCTGACTTTCTAATAGGAACAAGGAAGTATGAATTTTGTACAGACTCTAATGATACTTCTGCATGAAGAGTTTGAACAACTCCTATAGTTAGTGGCTCTAAGCTATCTAGCAAATGTAAATAACTTTGTACATGATTACAAACATCAATATACTGTAAAGGAGATGTTTTATTAATATCAGATGCTGTATTTACAGAAGAAGGATGAGCCTTAGTAGATTTAGTCAAATTAATGACTAAAGGGGGAGAAGAAGGGCGACCAGAAGTTTTGTTTCGATTAAGGTCGATAACAAAAGGCTCAGAAAAGGTGAGCTCCCTTGAAGAGGATCGTGGATAAGTAGTGCGTCCACTGACTGGAATGACTAGAGTATCTGGTCTAGCCTGAGAAGATGGTGAGAGAGTGGTGCGTCCACTGACAGGGATTATCAGCGAACTTTGTGGAGCTTGGTAAGGCAATGAAGTGGTACATCCACTGACATGAATTATCAGTGGGCTTTCTTCAGATGATTTAGTAGACCGCGGATGAGTGATACGCCCTTTTACAGGAATAACAAAGGTTTCAACTTTCGATGTCTCATCATCATCCATAGCTTGTAAGACTTTTGAATACTCATCTTTGTACATGCGAGAGTCACTGTAGTAAGTTTCGACTCCTCTAAAAGGATTAATGTCCGCGACTTCCTTTGAACTTCTTCCTTTTCATTAATGTATTTGAAGCACTGGTGAAGAGTGGAGGGGACGATATTGTGTTCATGGAGAAATGGTCTTCCCAAGAGCAAGTTGTAAGATCCAACTAACTCGATCACGTAGAATGTGACACTCGCCCAAAAATTGCCTATTTGTATTTTTAGGCAAATTTTCCCCAGAGGTTCGCTCTTGCCTTGATTGAACCCTAAAATGGTAGTGACTGTCTTGACTAGATGATAAACTGGAATCCGTAAGGCATCCAAGAGACTCTTAGGTATAATACTTAGAGCTGATCCTGGATCAATTAGAATATGGTCGACCTTTATCGTGTCAATGTACCCAGTGAAGTAGAGAGGCCGATCATGACGATTGTCCTCTAGAAGCATATCGTCTTGGGTAAAAGTGATGTTCGGAATGATTTCCAAGACACTGTTGCAATGTAGGCAAGTCACCGGCTCTGCTTCCGGCTTCTTCAGATGAGTCAGGCAAGAGTCTGCTTGCAGTAGAGCTTCACTTAACGTTTTCCGAGTTTCCTTGGATAAACGTAAAAGTTCGAAGATGGACAACCTGGCTGGAGTATTAGCAAGTTGAGCCAGAATGTCAAAATTATATGGCTTCTGCAATCCGGGAGGAAGAGACTTCTTGATTGGTTTGTCGAAGCGGGCAGGTTGCTTCCCTTTGTCGGCTGTTGTTGGTTTAGAGGGAATCGTCTCAGCAGGAGCATTTGAAGATCCTTCGTCAGAGATGGGTGCTGGAGCTGCAACCGGAGGAACATCAGGAGTTTCCTCAGGAGCTTCAGCGTAATCTTTTAGATATATTTTTCCTGACCGGGTTCCAGCGAGAGCTTCGACTTCAGGCTCAGGTTCAGAGTCTACCGAAACCATGTTGCAATCCTTCATCTTGTTCTTGGTTTTTCGGTACTTGATGAGAGCTTCAGTCCAGAAACCGAGGCCAACACGGGATTGATTATGTCTCAAAGTGAGGGCTAGAGGTGCTCGGAGTCCTTTGTTGGAGCTTAAACCAGGAGCAGTGGCTAGATCATAACCCATCTTCTCTATTAATTCACGAGATTGTGAACTATATAGATGAAACGCAGGTTTGTATCTGTCTTCGGATCGAGGTACAGTTTTTACCTCTGTAGGGGGTGACTTTCCTGCTAGGATGAAAGTAGAGGTTAGAGAAAGATTGGGTGTGATGCTAGAAGTCATATGGCATGACTTAGTCTTTCTAGGTTTTTTTTTAGACAGAGGAGCCTTTCGAGGAGAAAAGGAAGACGTCTCGAACTCCGTCACTAAATCGGGGTGGATCCACATAATCTCTCCCTTTTTAGTGGTGACGGGAACAAGTCCTTCATTCTGGGCTGGTGGAATATTCACAACTTCAAGGGTTGCTTTGGGGATAGGGACAATCCCATTTTCCATCAATAACGGAGGGAAGTCACCGAACTGTATCGAAATCACATTTGCTGTGACTGTCTTGTCTTTAGGTGTTAGTTTCACAGCTCATGATTTGATCATTTCTTGGATCTTTCCTTTTAATACGAAGCAAGACCGGATTGTATGACCCAGCATTCTGTGATATGGACAGTATTTTGGATGATCCGTCTTGTTGGCTTCATCAGGCTTTTTGATATCTGGCAGTTGTATCTTGTTACCTTTAAGTAAACATTCGAAGATGCCTTGAACATCGTCGTCGTCGAAAGAGTATTCTGCCTTCGGCCGAGGAGGTCTCTGCTGTTGATTTGTTGGAGCTGGGGTAGCTTGGGCAGATATTACCTCTTGATTGTTGCTCTGGAGATTGACTTCGAGAGTCTCTTTTCCTTTGCGATTGTTGGGTCGCGCACTATTGCTAGTACTTTGACTTAATTCTTTGGGAGTCATGTGTACCCCCATACCTTTGAAAGTCTCAGTACTGACTTCGGCAGCTTTGGCACTGACGATGAAGGAAGGCCAATCTTGGAACTGAGTGGATCCTATCCACATGCTGATGATTGGTAAAAGGTTCGACTTGCAAGTGTCGATAGTGACGGCATCGGGAGTTCCGAGAGGCATTTTTAGAGCTTCTCTTCTGAATCTTTTAATGAAGCTCTCAGTGCTTTCATTATTTTTCTGTTTGATTCGTATAAGGGCTGACATGGTCATGTCGTTAATGCCTTCATAGAATCGTTCTAGAAACATCTGTTTGAACACGGCAAACGAAGTAATGCACCACTACCAAAATTTATCGTTTTAGCGACGGCCACATCCGTCGCTAAACTGACGGTAATTATTATTAGTGACCGATAACCGACGGATTTTGGCCAAAAAAATCCGTCGGCAATCAGCTCGTCGCTAATAACGTTCCGTCGCTAAGTTGTCGTCACATGACTGAATAGCGACGGATTGTCGACGTCACAATACGAAGCATTAGCGACGCATTTCCGACGGACTTTCGTCCATTTCAACTATTAAGTACTGAAATGTGTAGGCAATAGCGACGTAAAATTCCGTCGGTAACCGGTCATAACAGCGTATCAGATCGTATTGTTCCGTCGCTAATCCGTCGACACCTTCGATAACAAATGACGGATTAGCGACGGTTTTCTAACAAAAAATCCGTCGATCAGCTTCTGGAAATTTATGTCATTTCCAGCAACATGGCAACGGATACGTTCACGCAACCACCTCGAAAAAGCGAGATTTTTGGCGCGAGGAGAGCTATCGTCCCTTGCAAGGACTGCATGAAGAGTCCTCTCGGTCTCACTAGCTACCGGTGCTGGATGAATAGAACTCCCGGTCTCACTAGCAACCGGTGCCACTTCCTCCTTAACTGTAGGAGGAGCCACCTCAGCATTCACTGTTTTTCTCAAATGACGTGCCGCTCCTCGGGTCATGGGTGCCATCTGGTAAGATCGATAGTCACAAATAATATAATTGTAACATAAGCAAGCTAACTAAAGGAACCATCATGTAATTTGAGTACATTTTCGAAAGCCGATAAAGTATAAAAAATTTGATTTTTTGCCAAGTGTGAGAACGGATGGCTCAGAAGACAACCCAAGATTCATTCAAGCATACATTAGTGTGAATCATCTATGTTCTGTACATATGGTGTAGTATATGTTCTTATCGTATCTAGTATCTGAAGAATGTAACAGAATCAAGATGAACTCACATAATGTAATACTAAGACATCATCTACTACTATATAAGATATAGTGATAGGTCGTCGTATCACCATTGCCGAGGGATGAGGGTCGGAAGACAGTCAACTTTATCTATGGCTACATAGTTTCTGCCTCGCCAGTCGAATGGCTGCAGGTACTATGTCCTGATCACCATGTCGTACCGTAGATCAAATAGAGCTGGAACTGGAGCCAAAATACAGTACTACTTCACAATGTCGTACCATTTTACTCTCTCTCTCTGTCACGCCCCAGAACCAGAATACTGGCAAGTAGGGACGGACAAGGCCAGCTACGCATACCAAAGTACTCCAGTACTCCGAAATAATGTATAAGCTGTATAGATGGGGGTCACTGCTACAAACCAACAGTCAATCCTAGGTCACAATAATCCTAGATATCTCAGTCTCAGACAAGAAGTAAAGTACAAGAATATGATCATCAAGCATATAAGACAGTAAAGCGTCCCAAACTATAATATATAGATGATCATGAAGCTAGTAATACAAAATGAAGAACTAGCAAGACTAAGTAATACATGATCGGCTCTAGCTGCAGTCTAGAAATATAACATCATGTCTAAGCCCGTAGGCCAAATGGCAAGTCCAAAACACGAGCTAAACACGTGCTCGGTGGCTAAACGCCTCAAAAGAATATGTACAGAAAAGAGTGGATAAGAGAAAGAACACCCACTCAAGTCCCCTGGTGCTCCGGGTGGTCACCATCGAGAAGAAGGTCCGAAAGATCCTCGGGCTCCTCAACTAGATCTGGTCAATGCAAAACCAGTGGGGTCAGAACCCCAATAGCAAGTACCACAAAGGAAGCCAAACTTATGATCTAAAACCAGCATGCAATTTATAACATTTCTAAGATAAGCAGTAAACGA
Organism: Iris pallida; assembly: GCA_029216955.1. NCBI lineage: Eukaryota > Viridiplantae > Streptophyta > Magnoliopsida > Asparagales > Iridaceae > Iris > Iris pallida. Next base: position 10,888,737 of record JANAVB010037219.1, read on the forward strand.
GACTAGAATAGTAAATTGGTACCACAGTGTTTACGAAAGGAAACTGGAACATGTAAGTAGGATAACAAGTGAATAAATAGAATAAATTGGACATGTGAGCATATGGTGAAGCCGAGCATGTAGTAGGAAAATAGCATGTAAGGAATGACAGGAAACTAAGTACTACAATAAGGTAAACTAGAGCAAGACTAGACTAGACAAGAATAGACTCCATCCATCAATCACGGCCAAACAATGAGTACGGCTTGATACTTTAGCTAACTAGGGTTGCCACAATCCTAATTACTAACACATGCAAGTTTGAGAAATCTAAGTCCAGTTACCTGCTTGCTACTTCCTGAATGATCCAAGCAAAAGAAAAGAAGTATAGCAGACACATTGCAGTAAGATACATGTGTCCTAAAGAGGTGCCCCACTCGACGATGTGCTGGAAGAGTACTCATCATGACAGATAGCTCCAAATCTCAAGTATATATATATATATATAGGGCCAAGATCAAAAGGGCAACAGGTAACCGAAAAAGTCTCCAATAATCTAGATAATCAAGCTAGTTGTTTAGTTCTTAACATTTTTCTTGTTGGATTCTAGGTGTGGCATTCCGCAGAATCCATCCTAGACATGAGACATGCAAGACTTGACAAGACAAGCAAGATTGTGCACTACAACAAGCCACAACAAGATATGACAATATCAAGACAAGAGTGCGCTACGACGAGCCACTATCAAGGAGCTAGACATATACTAGAATCAAGAGTGCGCCATGACAGGCCACTATCAAGCAAGCTAGGAAAAGACATGTTCAAGAGTGCATCACGACGGGTCACTATAAAGTAAATATTGGATATGACATAGACTGCAAGGTACAATAAATCTGGAAGGACATGGCTATACATAGTGAGTATAGAGAACATATGAACATTAGCTAGAGTCAAGTGTATATAGGGTGTACATTCATTCTCTAAGTATACAAGGTCATCTAATCATGTTAAGAATTTATTACAATCAAAGAAAATATCAAAAACGGACAAAAACGGGCAGAAACGGGCAAAAACAGCCTAACCGGATTATTCGGCGGATTTCTGCGGATTTTCGGCGGAATTTTCGTTGTGTCACAGCAAGTTTTGTGGTGCAAGTTCGGATTTTCCGACGGATTTCCGCGGATTTCCGACGGATTTTCCGAACCGTCACAGAAAGTTGATTTTTGAACTCAAAACTTGTTTCGGCCATAAAAACTTCGTTTTAAATCGAAATTCGGATTTTCAAAAGTCAAAATTGCATAGAATTGAATTTTCTACAACATGGAACTATTAGATTTCACAAATTCAAAGATTTGATAGATCAATATCTCAAAATACTCTAAAACAGAGGTTCTCGGAACACCGAAACGAGTCCCGATTGCCACCAAACTCAAATCCATGTATACTAGCTAGGCAAGGACCCCATATATGTATATGTGACCAAGATCCATGATGATAACTCTAGTATCACTCTTGATACCAAGTTTTCTACTAAGTCACTATTGGATTTTAACAGAAAATCAAATCTTGCTTAATTGAATTTTTGGAAACATGCACATATACGAGAATCATCAGGAAAACACATTTAACAAAATGAGTTTTGAAAAATTTTAAGCATTTAATACCAAGAAAAACAAAAATGACAATAGATTACTATTGTTCAAGAATTTGGCAAGATGTACTTGCCTAGGTTAAGCTCCAAGCCTAATCTTCTACTCCACCACCAAGAGGGGCACAAAACCACACTGTAGGCCTCAAGGCCAAGCTCTTGGCAAGCTCCAAGGGAAGAGAAGGGAAGAAGAAATGAAGAGAGAGTGAAGAGAATGAAAAGAGAGAGGAGAGAGAAAATGAAGTAGTTTATATATAAGGGGGAATTAATCTTAGCCGTTGGATCATGATCCATGTGAAAGTCTAGATCAATCATGGCCATTCAAACAAAACCAATTGTCCATTGGATAATAGAGTACATCTACACTATTCACGAAAAATATCTAAGCACTATTCACGAAAATATCTAAACACTATTCACAAAAATATCTAAATACTATTCACGAAAATATTCGAAACACTATTCATGAAAATATCAGAAACCGAAAATATCTAAAGTGTAGAAAATATGTCCGGACGGTATGCCGTCTGTATACTCCGGTATACCAGCGGTATGCCGATCAAGGAGAAAATCTATAGTTTTTGGAAAAAAAATTTAAAACATTCCAGAAACCAAGAAAATACGAAATACGCTGCAAATACGTATCCGTATATAAATACCGATACTGTGAGACGAGTCTCACAACTCTCCCCTCCTTAGAAAAATTCTGTCCTCGGAATTTCCTAAAGGTAATCAAAAGCAAGCAAGAAATCCAAGAAAATATGCTATCAGGATCAAGATGGGAAACTCATAAACATGAAATCCAACTAGAGTAATGTACAAGAAATGTAGAAGCAATTTAAACATACGTAAACAACAATACCATGTATTCCTACAATCACACAAAAAAGTAGAACATAGATATACGAAATAAGTATACCTCACGAGTCAAATAGATACGGGTAACGAGCTCGGATATCATCCTCGCGCTCCCAAGTCGACTCGCCCGGTGAGTGATGATCCCAGGAAACACGAACTAATCAGATAGTCCGGTTCTTGAGAATCTTCTCCCTCCGGTCCAAAATGGATATGGGCCTCTCCTCATAAGATAGGTCGGTACCAACGACCAGCTCGGAATGATCTAGGATATGGCTCGGATCCGGAACATACCGACATAGTTGAGATACGTGAAACACGTCATGTACCTCGTGCAATGACGGTGGAAGAGCAAGGCGATAAGATACATCCCCTACTCGTTCGAGAACATCGAACAACCCAATAAATCTAGGGCTAAGCTTTCTCCGTACGCCAAACCTGATGACACCACGGGTAGGCAAAATTCGAAGAAATACGTGATCGCCGACAGAGAACTCAAGATGGCATCGATGCTGATCTGCCCAATGACGCTGTCGATCCTGAGCTACTCTGAGATGCTCTCTGACCTGCCTGACTACTCCAACTGACTGAGCAATCATCTCTGGACCAAGCATCTGCCTCTCTCCAATATCATCCCAAGCTAGGGGTGACCTACATCTCCTACCATACAAAGCCTCGAAAGGAGCCATCTGAATGCTCGCCTGGAAGCTATTGTTGTAAGAAAACTCTACCAAATGCAAGTGATCCTCCCAAGAACCACTGAAGTCAAGAATGCATGATCGAAGCATATCCTCCAAGGTCTGAATCGTACGCTCCGACTGACCATCGGTCTGAGGATGGTATGCTGAGCTGAAACTCAAACGGGTACCCAGACTCTACTGAAGACTCTGCCAGAAATGAGAAGTGAATCTGGAATCCCGATCTGAGACTATGCTAACTGTCACCCCATGCAATCTGACAATCTGCCTCATGTATAAGTCGGCCAACTGCTCTGTAGACTGACCAACTCTGAAAGGTAGGAAGTGGGCAACCTTCGTGAGTCGATCCACTATAACCCAAATGGCATCTCTACCAGTTGGGGTTCTTGGAAGACCAGTCACGAAGTCCATAGTAATATGATCCCACTTCCACTCCGGAATCGGTAAAGGCTGAAGAAGTCCGGCCGGTCTCTGGTGCTCAGCCTTGACCTGCTGGCAAACTAAGCATCGAGAGACAAACCGAGCTATCTCCCTCTTCATACCATTCCACCAGAAATACTGACGAATATCTCGGTACATCTTCGTCCCTCCAGGATGAATAGAATACCGAGAACTGTGGGCCTCCGACATAATCTTCTGTCGAATATCTCTACTTGGCACACAAAGACGACTCCCAAATCGGAGTGTCCCATCCTCATGGATGCACAACTCTGCTCTGTGCCCTGCTACACACTCTGCTCTGAGCTGCTGAAGCCTGGCATCCCCTAACTGAGCTGCTCTGATCCTATCCACAATGGTAGACTGAACCTGCAAGCCTGCCATCATAGCTGTCTTACCAGGTAGCACTACCTCAATGCCCATCTCCTGAAGATCCTCCAGAAGGTGACGCTGCTCCGTCAAAAAATAGACTCCGGGTCTCCTGCTCAAAGCGTCTGCAACGACGTTTGCCTTTCCGGGATGATACTAAAGATCAATATCATAATCCTTCAGTAACTCAAGCCACCTCCTCTGCCGCATGTTCAGATCCCTCTGGGTGAACACATACCTCAAGCTCTTATGGTCAGTAAAAATCTCTACTCGATTACCATACAGATAATGCCTCCAGAGCTTGAGGGCAAACACAACTGCGGCCAACTCAAGATCGTGCGTCGGATAGATCTTCTCATGGTCCCGAAGCTGTCGAGACGCATAAGCTATCACTCGACCGTGCTGCATAAGAACACAACCAAGTCCCCGGCCTGACGCATCACAATACACCGTAAACCCACCTGGTCCGGCGGGTAATGTCAGAATAGGAGCTGAAATCAAACTCTGCTTGAGTTTCTCAAAAGAAACCTGACAAGCATCTGACCACTCAAAGCGCACATCCTTACACGTCAGCCGTGTCAAGGGTGCGGAGATCCTAGCAAAGTCTGCCACAAATCGTCTGTAGTAGCCTGCTAATCCCAGAAAACTGCGTACATCTGAAGCTGTACGAGGTACTAGCCAACCCTCGATAGCCTCAACCTTCTTGGGGTCCACCTCAACACCACCTCCGGCAATAATGTGACCCAAGAAAGAGACTCGATCGAGCCAAAAATCGCACTTGCTGAACTTCGCATAAAGCTGATGGTCCCGAAGAACCTGAAGAACCACGCAAAGATGCTGCTCGTGCTCTGCCTCAGTCCGACTATAGACCAAGATATCATCAATAAACACTATCACAAACTGGTCTAAATAGGGTATGAAGATGCAATTCATGAGATCCATGAAGATCGCTGGCGCATTGGTCGCTCCGAAAGGCATAACAAGGAACTCCCAATGGCCATATCGAGATCTAAACGCCGTCTTGGGTATATCCTGCTCTCTGACTTTGATCTGATGGTACCCAGACCGCAAATCGATCTTCGAAAACATAGCCGCTCCACTAAGCTGGTCGAACAAGTCATCTATCCTGGGCAAGGGATACTTGTTCTTCACGGTCACCGCGTTAAGCTGACGATAGTCAATGACCATACGCGATGAACCATCCTTCTTCTTCACAAGAAGGGCTGGAGCTCCCCAAGGCGATCCACTAGGACGAATGAATCCCTTGGTCTTAAGCTCCTCAATAGACTGATACAACACCAACAACTCTGAAGGAGACATCCTGTAGACTCTTGCTGACACTGGCTCTGCTCCCGGAACCAAATCAATATAATACTCAATCTCCCGAACTGGAGGCATACCCGAAAGCTCCTCGGGAAATACATCGAAAAACTCACAAACTATACTGGGCAACTGAACCTCCTCGGCTACTGCCATCCTCATGACCACTGGTGAAGACTCTACCTCGCCTCTAGAGAATGAGAACTCCTCCTCATTCGGAACACGAAAGATAACCTTGCTAGCATGGCAATCTATCGAAGCGTGTCAAGCACTCAGCCAATCCATACCTAGGACGACATCATAATCGCCCATTAGAAACTCTATCAGCCTAGCGGAAAACTCTCTCCCACATACTATGACTCTACACGAGGCATAGACTCGGTCTACTCCTACTAGACCATTACCAGTAAGTATATTCATCCTTACAGGTAAAGATTCTGGCTCTACACCAATACGTGTCGCAAATCGTGCAGATATAAACGAATGCGAAGTACCAGAATCAAATAAAGCTGAAGCTGAATGAGAGTGAACAAGAATGGTACCTGCGACCACCTCCCCTGCTGCTAGCGCCTCCTCCATAGAAAGCGTGAAAGCCTGACCCTGAACTCTGGTCGCTGGACCCCTCTGCCTCTGAGCCTGAGCCTGAGCATACTGCTGAGGCCTCTGCTGGAACTGCTGAGACTACGTCGGTAATGGCCTCTGGGCCTGCTGCAGCTGAACCGGCACTGGTGCTCTAAACTGCTGAACTGCTGGCTGGAAGGATGTTGATCCAGCCGAACTCCTCCTGGGACAAGCCCCTATCCTGTGGTCCGATGCTCCACAGGCTAGGCACAAGCCCTGTGCCCTATGACACTCTGATAAGACATGTCCTTCCTTTCCGCAATGGGATCAAGCAACTGAAGAAGACTGCCTCTGCTGCTGAGGATGCGGCTAAGACGACTGCTGAAAGGAAGCTGTCGGAACCGGTCCCCTCGAAGATCCAATCGTCAAGGCTCGGACTGTTGGAGCTGGTGCTGACGACTGGGAAGAGATCTCCTCTGAATGTGAGGCCTCTTCTGACCTCCGACTCTATCAACGATCCTCTGCGAGGTATACTCATGCCTCCTTGCCGCCCTCATCACTGCATCAAAAGTCTGGAACTCATGCTGCTCAACTGCCAGTATGATCTCCAGATGAAGCTTCTGCTGGAACCTCCTCGCCCGGTCCAACTCGGTCGCCACTAAGGAAGGGGCAAACCGACTGAGCCTGCTAAACTCTGCCGCATAGCCGTCGACGGTCCTGCTCATCTGCCGCAAGCCAATGAACCTCTGCTGCAGATCATAATGCAACACCGCATCAAAATAGCGAGTCTGAAACCTCTCGCTAAAATTGGCCCAGGCTACTGGTGCCCTAAGAGACACCTCATGAGCCGCCCACCAGTCACAGGCCAAATCCAAGAGCTGCAACCTGACAACTGCCACACGCTCCCTAGCCGGAATCCCTGCCGCCTCCAGAATGGCCTCAGTATCCTGAAGCCACGCATCAGACGCAATAGCATCCTCTGTACCATAGAAGTACGGGGGATGAAGACGCTTGAAGCTGCTCGCAGAATTGTAGACCTGAGCACCACCTCTGTCCAAAGCCGTCTGGACAGAATGGGTAAGAACATCACTCTGACGCTGCTGCGACGCCATGAGATCTCTCAGAACATCCACCAGTGCTCGAACAACACCCTCTGGCTGCTCTAGCTGAGCTGGTACTGCTGGCTGAACAGGAGGAACTGGCGACTCTGCCCTTCGGTCCACTCTAGACTCTGCTCCCGAATGTTGAGGATGCTCCTCCTAAACTGGCAAAACTAAGGGACGCTGATCTGCCATCGACAAAGCCCGAACAGGCCGATCAGAAGGACCAGGAACAGTGCCCCTGAAAGTTTAAGGACACAAGGATTAGGTCGAGGGAACAGGAAAGATCAACGATCAAAGCAGATATCAGGACAAAGATCAGAGGTAAAGAGTAATATCGAGGATATCAATAGAGAAGAATTTATGACTGAGATAACTACCAGCAACCCCCACATATCTGATAAATCAGACCTGCATGGGCCACCACTAAAACCTATGTCACGCCCCAGAACCAGAATACTGGCAAGTAGGGACGGACAAGGCCAGCTACGCATACCAAAGTACTCCAGTACTCCGAAACAATGTATAAGCTGTATAGATGGGGGTCACTGCTACAAACCAACAGTCAATCCTAGGTCACAATAATCCTAGATATCTCAGTCTCAGACAAGAAATAAAGTATAAGAATATGATCATCAAGCATATAAGACAGTAAAGCGTCCCAAACTATAATATATAGATGATCATGAAGCTAGTAATACAAAATGAAGAACTTGCAAGACTAAGTAATACATGATCAGCTCTAGCTGCAGTCTAGAAATATAACATCATGTCTAAGCCCGTAGGCCAAATGGCAAGTCCAAAACACGAGCTAAACACGTGCTCGGTGGCTAAACGCCTCAAAAGAATATATACAGAAAAGAGTGGGTAAGAGAAAGAACACCCACTCAAGTCCCCTGGTGCTCCGGGTGGTCACCATCGAGAAGAAGGTCCGAAAGATCCTCGGGCTCCTCAACTAGATCTGGTCAATGCAAAACCAGTGGGGTCAGAACCCCAATAGCAAGTACCACAAAGGAAGCCAAACTTATGAACTAAAACCAGCATGCAATTCATAACATTTCTAAGATAAGCAGTAAACGAGACTAGAATAGTAAATTGGTACCACAGTGTTTACGAAAGGAAACTGGAACATGTAAGTAGGATAACAAGTGAATAAATAGAATAAACTGGACATGTGAGCATATGGTGAAGCCGAGCATGTAGTAGGAAAATAGCATGTAAGGAATGACAGAAAACTAAGTACTACAATAAGGTAAACTAGAGCAAGACTAGACTAGACAAGAATAGACTCCATCCATCAATCACGGCCAAACAATGAGTACGGCTTGATACTTTAGCTAACTAGGGTTGCCACAATCCTAATTACTAACACATGCAAGTTTGAGAAATCCAAGTCCAGTTACCTGCTTGCTACTTCCTGAATGATCCAAGCAAAAGAAAAGAAGTATAGCAGACACACTGCAGTAAGATACATGTGTCCTAAAGAGGTGCCCCACTCGACGGTGTGCTGGAAGAGTGCTCATCATGACAGATAGCTCCAAATTCCAAGTATATATATATATATATATATATATATATAGGGCCAAGATCAAAAGGGCAACAGGTAACCGGAAAAGTCTCCAATGATCTAGATAATCAAGCTAGTTGTTTAGTTCTTAACATTTTTCTTGTTGGATTCTAGGTGTGGCATTCCGCAGAATCCATCCTAGACATGAGACATGCAAGACTTGACAAGACAAGCAAGATTGTGCACTACAACAAGCCACAACAAGACATGACAATATCAAGACAAGAGTGCGCTACGACGAGCCACTATCAAGGAGCTAGACATATACTAGAATTAAGAGTGCGCCATGACAGGCCACTATCAAGCAATCTAGGAAAAGACATGTTCAATAGTACACCACGACGGGTCACTATAAAGTAAATATTGGATATGACATAGACTGCAAGGTACAATAAATCTAGGAGGACATGGCAATACATAGTGAGTATAGAGAACATATGAACATTAGCTAGAGTCAAGTGTATATAGGGTGTACATTCATTCTCTAAGTATACAAGGTCATCTAATCATGTTAAGAATTTATTACAATCAAAGAAAATATCAAAAACGGACAAAAACGGGCAGAAACGGGCAAAAATAGCCTAACCAGATTATCCGGCAGATTTCTGCAGATTTTCGGCGGATTTTTCGTAGTGTCACAGCAAGTTTTGTGGTGCAAGTTCGAATTTTCTGACGGATTTCCGCGGATTTCCGACGGATTTTCCGAACCATCAAAGAAAGTTGATTTTTGAACTCAACTTGTTTCGGCCATAAAAACTTCGTTTTAAATCGAAATTCGGATTTTCAAAAATCAAAATTGCATAAAATTGAATTTCCTACAACATGGAACTATTAGATTTCACAAATTAAAAGATTTGATAGATCAATATCTCAAAATACTCTAAAATAGAGGTTCTCGGAATACTGAAACGAGTCCCGATTGCCACCAAACTCAAATCCATGTATACTAGCTAGGCAAGGACCCCATATATGTATATGTGACCAAGATCCATGATGATAACTCTAGTATCACTCTTGATACCAAGTTTTCTACTAAGTTACTATTGGATTTTAACAAAAAATCAAATCTTGCTTGATTGAATTTTTGGAAACATGCACATATACGAGAATCATCAGGAAAACACATTTAACAAAATGAGTTTTGGAAAATTTTAAGCATTTAATACCAAAGAAAACAAAAATGACAATAGATTACTATTGTTCAAGAATTTGGCAAGATGTACTTGCCTAGGTTAAGCTCCAAGCCTAATCTTCTACTCCACCACTAAGAGGGGCACGAAACCACACTCTAGGCCTCAAGGCCAAGCTCTTGGCAAGCTCCAAGGGAAGAGAAGGGAAGAAGAAATGAAGAGAGAGTGAAGAGAATGAAAAGAGAGAGGAGAGAGAAAGTAAAGTGGTTTATATATAAGGGAGGAATTAATCTTAGCCGTTGGATCATGATCCATGTGAAAGTTTAGATCAATCATGGCCATTCAAATAAAACCAATTGTCCATTGGATAATAGTGGACATCTACACTATTCACGAAAAATATCTAAGCACTATTTACGAAAATATCTAAACACTATTCACGAAAATATTCGAAACACTATTCATGAAAATATCAGAAACCGAAAATATCTAAAGTGTAGAAAACATGTCCGGACGGTATGCCGTCTGTATACTCCGGTATACCAGCGGTATGCCGATCAAGGAGAAAATCTATAGTTTTTGGAAAAAAAAATTTAAAACATTCCGAAAACCAAGAAAATACGAAATACGCTGCAAATACGTATCCGTATATAAATACCGATACTGTGAGACGAGTCTCACACTCTCCTCCCCCCCTCCGGCGCTCTCACTCTCTCCGGCGCTCTCACACTACTAATTCCTATGTGTTTTAAGTGTGAGAACGGATGGCTCAGAACACGACCCAAGATTCATTATAGCATACATTAGTGTAAATCATCTATATTCTGTATACATATCGTGTAGTATATGTTAACATTATCGTATCTAGTATCTGAAGGACGTACGTAATAGAATCAAGATGAACTCATTAATGTAAGACATCATCTACTACTATATAAGATATAGTGATAGGTTGTCGTATCATCATTGCCGAGGAATGAGGGTCGGAGGACAGGCAACTTTATCTACGGCAACATAGTTTCTGCCTCGCCAGTCGAATGGCTGCAGGGACTATGTCATGATTACCATGTCGTGCCGTAGATTAATGCAATTAATGGAGCTGGAAATATCCGTCGCTAACCGGTAACTAGTCCGTCGCTAACTGAGATTGTCACATACACATATGTATATCACAGCTAGATGTATAGATATATACATCTATACAGAAGCACACAACTGATAGAACTCGCACTGTCCTTGAGACAGTGAATATATACACCATGAATCCAAATTCCATATATATTCCCATTTACTAATCCAAACACCACCAAACTAATGGAATACCCAATATGGATAACACATTATTTAGCCAGTATATAAACTCAGATGAATCTGAGAAGCAAAGCCACCCGCCGTCCCCGACCAAAGCCCGCCGCCCCAAGCCCGCCGCCCAGTAGTTCAGTTGCATATATATATGAAGAGTGCTTATGGGTATGCGTCGGTTGCAAATAGCCCCGACGCACACGCCCCAAGCCAGCCGTCCAGCCCCCGACGCCGCCGCCCCAAGCCCACCGCCCAGCCCCCGACCCAAGCCAGCCGCCCAGCCCCCGACGCCCCCGCCCCAAGCCAGCCGCCCAGCCCCCGACGCCGTCGCCCCAAGCCCACCGCCCAGCCCCCGACCCAAGCCAGCCGCCCAGTCCCCGACGCCCCAACCCCAAGCCCGCCTCCCAGACCCCGACGCCCCCGCTCCAAGCCCACCGCCCAGACCCCGACCCAAGCAAGCCGCCCAGCCCCCGATGCCCCAACCCCAAGCCCGTCTCCCAGACCCCGACGCCCCCGCCCCAAGCCCACCGCCCAGACCCCGACCCAAGCCAGCCGCCCATCCTCCGACGCCCCAACCCCAAGCCCGCCTCCCAGACCCTGACGCCCCCGCCCAGCCCCCGACGCCCCAACCCCAAGCCCGCCTCCCAGACCCAGACGCCCCCGTCCCAAGCCCACCGCCCACACCCCGACCCAAACCAGCCGTCCAGCCCCCGACGCCCCAGCCCCAAGCCCGCCGCCCAGCCCCCGACGCCGTCGCCCCAAGCCCACCGCCCAGTCCCCGACCCAAGCCAGCCGCCAAGCCCCGGACGGCCCAGCCCCAAGCGCGCTGCCCAGCCCCTATACGACACCGCGAGAGAGAGAGAAAGAGAGAGAGAGAGAGAGAAAGAGATCGAGAGAGAGAGAGAGAGAGGGGGTTACCTTCGGGAGAGAGAGAGGAGAGGACGTCGACGCCGACGATGACACCGACGCTGATCACCGAAGCTGACACCGGCGAGAGAGAGAGAGAGACAGAGAGAGAGAGAGAGAGAAAGAGAGAAGAGAGAGTGAATTTGGGGGTAATACGAAAAGTTCCCCCCGCCGTTTCATTTAAAGTCTGGTACGTATATATAGCGACGGACTAGCGACTGGTGAAAACCAGTCGCCCAGCAGTCGCCTGTTTTGATAAGTGCCGACTGAATATCCGTCGCTAAGTCGTCGATGATATGTTCCGCCAATTCTCTACACAATTCCCGCCAAATAATCGACTATGTAGCGAGGACGATATATCCGTCGCTATATCACCGACAGTCTAGCGACGGATGTGCAACCTTTCATCCCCCTAAAATTAAAATAAAAATGGCAAAGACATGTAGTCGGTAATCCGTCGCTGAGCGACCACGAAACGGTCGCTAATACCGACGAAAAAATTCTGTCACTAAAAAGCCGTCGCTAAATGAGCGTATTTTGGTAGTGCACCCATCAGGGAGACTTCGATACTATTCATAAGCGGTTTCTTTAAGACAACCAACAAATACCCGAGTGAGGAGGGCATCGCTCGGTTGTAGCTGATCAGTCATTGCCTCAAAGTGATTGATGAACTGACTTGGGGAGGTGGTCCCATCAAAGAAAGAGATGGTCGAAGGCTTGTATTTTGGGGGGTACGATACATCCTTCCATTGTATGGGGTAAGGCTGCTTGATACCTAATCTTTGTAAGCCGTCCTTTTGCTTGAACGCTTCGAATTGAGACCGAAGATTCTTCAACTCTTCAGTGACTGCTCTGGAAGATTGCGGTGTCGTTGCTTATTGGGCATAATTAGGAGGAGGAACTACAGTATATGTACCACCCCCAGCTCCGAACTGATTTGGAGTGGGCTGTACATGAACATTAGACTGTACCCCCAGAATAGTAGAAGGTTCCAGTTTTGGGGCAACAGGAGTATTTAATACTACTGGTGGTACTGTTTGTTGAACTTGCTGAGTTTGTTGCTGAGCTTGTATAAGAGTATGCATAGCAGTCGATGTATTTGCCATGGCTCGTAACTGTTGTTCCAAGGAAGAAATCCTTTGTTCATGAGCCTCAGTGCTAGTCGAAGGTTCGTGATTGCCATCTACCATATAAGTGGTAATCATTCGAGGTATCGACGATGAAACAGTCTGTTCCGAATCGTCGCTATGAGAGTCAGTATCTTTTTCGAGGCTATTCACGGGAGTTAATACTGGGAAGTTGGACTCTCCTAGGAAGTCCTCCATGGTCTCAAGATTATCACCTGGATGAGAAGAAGAAGAGACCCTGGTCGAAGCTCTGGTTCTGGATCTGCTGCCGAGGTAAACACCGTCTTCAGAATCTAACATAGAATCAGATCATATTCTACCCCCAGTATTTCTGGAGGTCATGTTGACGGAAGCATAAAGAGGTTCGTCTTCGTCTGGTATTGGTTCATGTTGAATCCGTTCGAAGACAGATCGTCTTTTCGGTGAACAACAACACTAGATCACGACCCGAGGTTGGAAGTTACAACAATGCTCTTCATGACGAATATGAGCAATGTCAGAGATAGATGGAGTGTTGATTCTCCGCTTGTTTTGCAGATGTTCTCGGAGATCTGCGGAAACAGACTGGGAAGTGTTTGAAGATAGTCTCTGTGTAGAAACTTGTCTTTTATTCTTCTGTCTTTTTGGTTCTTGAATGTATAAAGACCGATTGATCTGAGCGATATAGTTCTTAGCATATTGTGCATCAGGGTCCATTATACTTGTCCCAATTTGATAAGGCTTCTTTATGTCGGAAGTAGAACCGAGACGATTTCGGTTAAGCTTGTTACGAAGGTCCATAGGAGGTATAACTTTGGTATCAGTCCTGGATACTTGCAATTTGCCTTTCTCGGATCGGGAAATTTTGAAAGAAGGAAGATGATAATTATTTCGACTGGGAGTCGGTAATAATCCATCTTTAGAGGAAGTAGCCAAAAGGCATTTTTCTTTGTTTGATCTAGTAAGAGTACTAGTCAAATTAACCCCAGAGGTAAAAACCTTAGGAGCAGAGGAGTTGACTAAAGAGTCGTTCTCCTTGGTTGGCACAAGATGTGCAAGCTGTGGAAGAATCTTCAGAGAATTCTTGTCATACGCTGCCTTTTGACTAGCGTATGGTTGGTCAATGATTGCCATACGCACAGAGTCATTAATGGCTAAAGAGCCGACTGCTGTCGTAGGAGTAGAAGAAGAAGAGACTTTGACATGTCCAGAGATGGGTTTTCTTGGACACGCTGACTTGGCTAAAGAACCCATTTTGTCAGCGTGACTAGAAGAAGCCACTGTCGCTGTATTCAGAGAAGCCGAGGCGTGCTTCGCTGAGGTTGGAGACGTGTTCTTGTCAGCGTGGGAAGTGACAGAAGCGTCTCGGGCCGCCGGAGAAGACTTAGGGACATAGACAGAACGTCCCTTCTTCTTGGCAGAGAGAAAAGCGGAGGAAGCCGTTCGGCCCTCCTTCGCCTTGAGCATTTCTTCGTAAGCAGATTGGTCGAATTGTACAACCATCATCTTCTTCGTCGAACCGATCGACGAAATATCGTATTGAGTTGTTGCTGTCTCGTTATAGGAGACAGCTTTCCCCAGCAGAGTCGCCAATTTATTTTCCATAAATAAATTCTATTTATTTATTATGTTTCTGAGAAAATTACAACTGTAGGAATCTGATCTAGAAGACGATCACTTTATCCCTTGGACGATGCGATGAAGAAGGCTCGGACCTCGAAGAACTTGGACAGCAACTGGGCAATCTCTCTGTTCTCTCTGAATTGAATATGGTGTCTGTTGAAGGTGGAGAAACTCTCTTTTATAGAGTTCTGGATAACTGCTCTGGGCATACGCTCAGTCAGTTACTTGACGTGTGCATAACTGCAGGGACGCGTGGCAAATTTTGGTGGAGACACGTTGGAGTGCGGTTGAGAGTAGTGGAGTATATCCAGGAGAGATTGATGGCATGAATGCCATATTGCATAACTTCTGAATGAGTGGGTAACCGAATACAGGACACATGAGAACGTGTGTTGACTGTACATTTGAAATTATTTTGAATGCATTTGCTTTGATACGCTGTCTTTTGGAGAAGTATGACTAGCATACACTATTTTGTTTGAAGAGGAGTCGTATGGAGTCCATACGCTGTCTTTTGGATACGTATGTCTTGCATATGCTGACTTGGATAGCAAGGAGTCATATGGAGTCTATAGCTCACTTGGGTGACAAGAAGTCGTATGGAGTATATACGCTCACTTGATGAGGAGTCGTATGGAGTACATACGCTGCCTTGATGAGTCGTATGAAGTCCATACGCTGCCTTGATGATGAGTCGTATGAAGTACATACGCTGTCTTGATAAGGAGTCATATAACTGGAGAAGTAGACACGTGGATGTCCTCAATCTTCTCGAATATGCCATATCTCCCAATAACTGACAAATATCTCTCGAGCGTCGTGTTGCGGATATAACGGCTGATAGACTGTCAGAAATGACAGTAATGATGGCTGTGCATTCATGATGGCTAATGAGCTGTCCTCGTAAAAGACAAAATCAACTCTCGAAAATCCATACGACGGTTAATTCTTCTAAGACAGCTGTTTTTTGCACGAAAGACGAAGTGTCAGATTCATTCCCCACTAAGCGTATGCTGTGCTGTCAGTCGAGAAATAATAAAATATTTACTGAGCGTATGACTTTTGCACTGAGCGTATGGCCTTTGGATGAGCGTATGGCCTTTGGCTGACTTGGTCTTATGTCAGCGTGTCAGAATTTTTCACACCCTACACTAGTTACTTGCAAGATGCAATGAGATTGTTCCAACAACCATAAGCCCTTCAGACCATCCAGGTTATCCAGACGCAATTAGGCGTTTGAGTTCATGTGGGTACATCGTCTAAGAAACGCATGTACCCTTAAGTAGCTTGAAGGGTGCAACACATGACAGTGTGCTGGAAATGTGCCCTACTCGACGGCAGGCTACAGATCCCATGATGGTGCGTCCAGATAACGGGATCGCCTGTAGCTGGAAAATCTCTTCATGACTATTGGATTATTCTAGTTATTAGCCTTAGTCAATTTAAGTAGGTACCCCTGACCGTGGTACTCAGGGGCCCATACCCTAGACATGATGCAAGACAATACTGGTTCATTTGTACACACAATCGTCCACGGTGTCCAGGTCATTCATTCTTGTCATGTCAAGCTAGTCGTCGCAACAACATTCAATCATTCCCATCATGCTTATTTGTCATGTTATGCCATGCCATGTCACGTCAGTTACTTGTTATACTATGCCGTGTACAATCATCATTCCAACCATACTAACCAATTCATGATTATCAAGTTCATGACAAAGGTGCAAGAACAAAAAGGCAAACAGGGTACGCCAAGGGGCTCAAGTCTCTACGCTAGCGAAACTACGCTAGGCCAAGGGGCCCTGAGCGTAAAATAGCTTTACGCGGGTAAGACCGAGGAAGGACAACTTTACGCGAGCGGGAGCTACACGCGAGCGAGACCCTACGCGAACGAGACTCTACGCGAGTGAGACTCTACGTGCGTGAGCACTCCACGCGAGCGAGACTCTACACGTACGAGCACTCCACAAGAGCGAGATTCTACATGAATGAGCACTCTCATGCGAGCGAGACTCTACGCGAGCGAGAGTAGCCCCCGCGTAGAGTTCGAATGAACTCGGCGTAGAACAGATTACACTGGCACGCAAATACGTGTGCGTAAAGGGGAACACTATGCTGGCATGTAAGAATGTCGGCGTAAAAGGAAAAATACTACGATGGCACGTGAAAACGTGTGCATAAAAAGCTCATCTTCTCCTGAAGGCTGAGACAAGCAGCCATGGGACTCAAGAAACTCAAGAAACCCCATCTTGGCCAAGACTCGATGAAAGCCAACTATTCAAAAGCCAACTCGCGTAAAATCGAAGTTTCTACTACATAGAACTCTCCATTTCTGGAAACAACCAAGGTTAGTAGATCAAAACCGTGAAGATTTGAAAATACAATAACTTAGATCTACATAAAATGAACCCTGAAATTAAAAAGGCTAAGTACTAAAGTATCTTAGAATCTCGTGAGGAAGATAATGAAACAACAAAAATTGAGTTCCTCCATGAAGCAAGTTGTACTTGCCTAAGCTCTTGGTAGGTGGAGAGAGTTAATGGAGGAAGAAGAAGAGTAAATGAAGAAGTGAATGAGGAGAGAGAATGGGTTGTTGGGTTAATAAATGATGGATGGTGGTAGGTAGGGGTTTGCATACTAACCCAAACCGAGCCCAACCAAGCCGAACCCAACCGAACCCGATGCATGCCAAAGCTAAGATAAACCACACGAACCATGAGATGCTAACTAACCCATGCCAATACAAAATCCAAGGCTAGCCAGCCTGGACGAGTCAAAATACGGGTCCGAGATACGTACACGTATACCAAAATACGTATAACGAAATCCGAGGATAACAATACACTTACTCCACTTATAATTATTTTCTACAGAATCAGGTATGCTTTTAGATCCGTGTACTCGAGGCACGACTTGATACGACATAGAAGAATTATTCGTCGCAGCGAGGGAATTCTAAATTCTGTAAAAAAAAACCTAAATTGAAGATTTAGTTTGCTTATGTGTCAGTGTATTCGTGTCCTATGTCGCACCATAATCTCGGAGACTGTAAAGTCATCACTTGACGTGATATTGTACAAGCCTAAGTTGCACTTGTACAAGGCTCAAACTTACACAATAACAAACTAGACTGAATCAACAACAACACAACATAACTATATTGAAAAAACCCAAATAAACACAATAGAATAAGAACAAATCTCTTCTTTTATTGATACTTGCATTGATTACAATGAGGGGCTTCAATAGCTAACATATGCATGCCAATTTGGCTTACAACTTTCAGAAACTGAACTGAATTACAAAAGCTCTCTTCCATACATTTTCTTTCTTTAAACTGAACATAATTGCAATGACTTCATTCCATACAATACTTTTCTCTATACAAATCGGACATGCACTTCGGATCTTTGGCTCTACATGATGTAGTGTCCCGTCCCAACATCCTGTCCGTTCCTCGTTCGCGACGAAGGGAGCACGGTTAAGAAACACAGTCGCTATCGATTGGTCGGATCGATTGAATCAAGATCCTTTCCTCGCTCGAGCAAGGACTCTATGGCTGAGTCGGAAGAAACCCTACGTTGCTCTGGTTTTTATGCCTGTAACTCCCCAGTCCCAAAATACATAGGATCAAGATACGTAAACTTGCTAGCTACGTATCAAGTGGACTCAAGCCCTACTTGAATATGTATAAGTTTTCTAGAGGTCCAGTCTAATTATAACTAGCAAATCCAACTATATCTCAATCCACATGATATCATCTCAAATGAGAACCAAGTGTACCACTACTGATCAAATAGTAATATATCGATTCCAAAATAATAAAAATATCAAGAAAGATGTACTAAAGTTGGCCAGACCTTAATACATCTATCTGAACAAGCACATGACCATTAAATGTAATGCCATAGGAATATAATGAAAATATCAACCAATATATACATGAAATCTTGAAGATGTAATTGTCAATCACCATCTAGCCTATAAAGCAAACTCAGTAACAACCTGGAGATCACCAGGTCCTTAGGAGACGTAGCAAGATACATAATATATATGCCAAATATAACAGTAAATAACATGCGTGGAAGACAGGAAACAATACAAAAAGGCTTCCAAGAAGTGACATGTTATAGAGAAAACAATACTAAGTGTGGCTAACAAATAAATCAAGTCAATTCTAAAGACTGTAGTCAAGGCAAGTACTCCAAATCTATAGTATCTCAATTGTAGTCCAAGGCAAGCAACTCTAAATCGAGAATGGTCAAGGTAGCCAATCCTAATATCAATCTCTTCTCCTAATGGAAATACAAGGGTCAAAATCCTATAGACTGTAGCCAAGGAAAGCGCTCCCAATCTATAGAATATCTCAAGTTAAGTGATACCCAAGTCAAGTCATGCCAAGTCAAGTCAAGTCAAGTCATGTCATGTCAGGAGAATAGTGCCATAGGACTAGACAACTCTATCATGGGACACATGTGAATACGAAAACCAATATAACAAGCAATAAAAATATAACAGAAATTATATACGTGCACGTAAAACAAGAAAATATGTAAAGTAGTAGATAACAACTCAAGTATGAATGTAAGGAGCTTTTAACCACATGACAAAAAAAATTAACAGTAGGAAAATAAAATATGTAAATATTGTACAAGTTGGCAAGGTATACTTGCATGTCGTCCAAGTCCCCGCTAAATTTGCAATATCAAAACCTATCAAAGATCACACATAATTTAAGAATTATTTTAGCCTTATAATGACACATGGGACACATGGATTTCCTAAACGACAACTCTACAGACTTCTAGGATTCTTAGACCTATTTTTATAGTTTTGACTTCCGAAATTCAAAATTAAATCCCCAAATAAAGGATAAACATATAAATCACTTAAAAAAAAAATCATAAATCATGATTGAAACATAATTTATATAGAATTTAACCTCTGAATTTCAGATATGAAATTTTGGGTACAACTCATGGTTATGCCGACTCTACGTTAACTAGTCTTACCCGAAACATACCTGAAACACTACCAAACTATATATATATATATATATATATATATATATATATATATATATATATATATATATATATATATATATATATATATATATATATATATATATATATATATATATATAACATATTTAATTCTGATTATAACTCAAAAAATAATATCTGATTTATTTACCAAGTCAGACCCTATTTATGAACTACCCTATGTCAGCAATTTAGCTGAAAACCTAGTCCAATGACCCCTATTTTTACAGTTCAGATTTGGGATGAAAATACCATCAAAATAATTTTAGAATACTTATTTTGCAGTAATAAAATACAAGTAAATTTAGTTTTAAAAAATTCTAACAACTACTAAAAAATTCACACCTAAAAGGCTATAACTAGTCCTACCGTAAGTCGATCTTCCAACAATTCAACCTAAAAACTATATGGATGATAATATGGAATAAAAGATGACAAAATATAGATTTAAAAACATTAATTCAAATATTTTTATATAATTAATATCATGGAGATACAAGGTAAAAAAGCTAGGATTTTTACCGAAAGCCTTTATAATATGGGTTGTCGGTGCTCCTTCTCGTCCAAGAATACAACTTTCTTGCTTTGCTTAGCTTGATACTGTCACGACCCGATTCCAAATTATTGGGTCGAACCGGATCATGCCCAGCCTGCACTGTTGTGAGACGGCGGCAGTAAGCTGCTCTATATGCAGCTATTCACAACAACATCTATACATTTGTCACAACTCGAATATACGAAAATTAAAAAAACTTTTTATTCAACAAATTGAAAAGTACAACTGGAAATGAAAGTACTGAAATAAAATACTGAATTCAAATCAACACACTCCAATACAATGAAACTAGATAACTGGAAAACAACTAGCTAGACAGTCGGCTCATCAGCCTCTGGTTCTGCGTCCTCCAAAGGAGACTCTGGCAACACCACATGATACAATACCGGGTCATAGTAGCTATTGTACAATAGCTCAGCATCCTCAATGTCACCTAAAAATGTTGGTCTCCAGTCAGGAGGGAGCAAGTACGAATATGTACCTCACATTTCAAATAATAATGGAAAAGTGCAGGCTAAACAGTTGAAACAATATTTTTCAGCAATTTAACAATTCAATACTTGAAACAATGTGATTTGAATATGTAACGTCTATGACCGGCTTGGATTATACAATAGCATCCTAGCGATGCGACACGGCTTATCACCGTATATAAGAGGGGTAAGCTCGCACAATAACAATATGCAATATGAGGGGTATTGGTCATAAACGCTACACTATTCCCCCAATAGCCCCACAATCAATATCAATCAATATTTGAACACTAGGAGAGGGTTCCGTGTAGCAATGTGGTTTAAACATGTAACTTGAAAATTACTAAATAAATGCAAGAAAATATAACCGTAGCTTGTCTCTGTTGACTGACTGGATCAGGATGTCGGTACATGGGAGGAAGTCAAATACATCCTCAAAACCCTACAGTTGAGAACCCTGACTTAGAACCATAGAGGAAACCATATCTAGGTGTGCTAGTTACAATTTCTAGAAAAAGGCCCTAGTCAAGTTTTAAGTTATTTAATTAACTACCAAAACACGCCTAACATCGCAAGCTACGTTGGTTATCGTTTACTTGGTTAAACCGATTAATTCAGTTAATTGGAAAAAATAGCGATTTATAGGTTAACCTGTCAAAACTCTGTATTTTATAATATATATAAAACTAGACTTTTTTTTAAATGAGAAAAAAAATGTGAATTGCTAAATTACCAGATTATTAATTGTGAAAAAACTTATTAATTTTTTTATAAAATATATATCCATTTTATATTCTACGCGTTTAACGACGAATGAACATTCCAGAAAAATAAGGAAAAGCTACGCTACACAATACATGGTCACAGAGAAATGAAGAAAAAACTGGGCTTGTGCCCTTACACATTTTTACATAAATTAATTAATCATAAGGCAAGCTCTGAGTGCCGCGAATGGTCCAAACAGTAAGCCGAGGCCCTGCACTATAAATACTAAAAGTAGTACCAATTCTAAAATAAATTATAATTAAATTAAAAATTAAAGAGTCTCAGACTTGGTCGTGCAATCTCATGTTGCGGCTTACGCCTCAACGTACAGGTGACCCTGTATCGCTTGCGTTTCGCCGAAGCTCATTCGACTGATATGGTCGTCGCCTAACTGGTGGTACAAAATCCATAAAATCCAAAAACCAACAAATTCCAATCTATAAATCATTTTGCAAAGACCGATTTTCTTTGAAAAATAGGTTTTATTCAAATTGCTAATTTTTATAAGAAAATCTCTTTTTTAAAAATATTTTCTAAAAATTTGGGCAGCATCTCCTCTGTAATTGGGACAACCCAATCCTGGGAGGATGCCAACCACAACACAATTTAAATATCCCCAAACCAGGGATAACTCACAACATAATATTCCAAACCAGGAATAACCACCACAATCCAATATTTTTAATCCAGAAAACTATAGCACAAAAATATGTATATATATCAAAATAGAAATACGCCGCTACGTAGCAATAATCGCGTATCACCAAAGCAGCGTAAACAAAATACCGAATCCCGAAACGGAATCGGGACCGCGTAATCACAGACTAGTTATGGGGAGGGACACAGGGACACAAAATTATACCTTAAATGCTCGGCTAGAGCTCTCAGATATAATTATAAAGAAAGAATAATCCACACGGCAGCAAAACGGGGATAGAAACGCCAGAGGGCACCGCGGGACAGTGGGTCGGAAAACCCGCGGGTCAGCGCTGAGAGAGCAGCTACGGGTCAGCGAGTCCCAGGAAGTCGGATCGGGACAGCACCTCCGCACGGGGACACTGGACCGTCGCGGTCGGTCGGATCGCGGCACGAAGGACTCGGCGGCAAGCGGACAACGGGCCGGGTCGCAAGGAACGCGCTGGACATCGTCCGGACAACAAACAGTGCCCGGAGACAGCGGGTCGGACAGATCCGATTATGGACGGGCTAGGGCACAGCGGCTCGGGCGGCGCACCGGACACCGGCCTCGGGTCGAAGTGGCCGGTCGGCCTGGGCGGACGACGACAAAGTGGTCGGGGCTCGGGATGAGCTGGGGCACAGCGACATGCGGCCGACGGAACGGTGCACGGGGTAGCGCTGAACGGGGTCGGGGGTGCTGGAAGGGTGCGGCCGGCGGGATAGGCCGCCGGGGCGCTGGCCGGGTCGGGAAAGGCGAGTGCGGCCTCTGGAGGCGGACGCGCGGGCGGAGGTGGACGCCGGGAGGCGCTGGCCTCGGGTCGAAGGTGCAGGTGGAGGCGCCGGGTCGAGCGGCGGCCAGATCGGAGGTGGACGCACGGCTAGGGCATGGGGAGGGCTCTAGAGAGTGTGGAAATGGGAATAGAGAGAGAGAGAATGAGATTGAAAGTGTGGGAGAGGTGGTGGGTTAATAAAGAGTGTATGGAAAGAGTGGGGGAGAGAGAGATGTGGAGAGGAGGAGTGTTAGGAGAAATAAGGGGGACTTGGTCCAACGTGGGGGTGGGGAACAGGCCTGGCCGTGGGGAAAAAGGGTTTATAGTTTTTTTTCCTTAACCAAAATAAGATTATATATCTAAGGCCATAATTTAATTAAAGGTTTTAAGGATGGATTAGGGAATGGAAACGAACTTGGGTTCAGAAAACGAAAGTCGGGTTCGAGTTCGGGGTCAGACCCCAGACACGGGATCGGGACAGGCCTATACACAAAAATTCAATAATTAATTTTAAAAATAATGTTTACCTGATCCGACTATAATAATAATAATAATAATAATAATAATAATAATAATAATAATAATAATAATAATAATAATAATAATAATAATAATATTAGTAATAATAGTAATAATAATATTATTAATCCTAATCTAAACTAGTAATCTAATAATCCAATAATTCTAATAAACTAAAATTACGTGTTTTACAACCTTCCCTCCTTAGAAAATTTCGTCCTCAAAATTTCAAAGATAAGGGCCGGGGTACAATCAAAATCACTTAACCTTGACCAAACATGGAATTTTAAATCATCAGCTGCGATCGAATTCTAGTCATGATCACTGGTTAAGATGATAAGATATAAGTACAATCAAAATTATCTAAATATGATATGGGATAGAGTTAGAATATTGATGTGATTGAAATCATTTTAAGCACGAGTTAACCTAGGTATAATAAAATATAATCAAATGATCATAAAATAGAAAAAATCAAATGAGATCTCGGGAAACAGAAAAGATAATGATGAAACGAACTCCAACAATTTATTGAGAAGGCAGAAAGTAATGGAGTCTTTTGAGATGAGGGGCTAAGATGTCAAATCAAATTGGAAGGGGGTACAAGGGTTTGTGACTCAGAAAAGATAAAAAGTTATATGATGGTAGGATAACAAAGATGATCAAAATAAAATAACTATGACATGAATGTAATCGAGTAAAATTTTTCCACTGAGGGCCGAGTGATGATCAAAGGGAATAGAAAGAATATCGTTTCACTATTGCAACGGCCAGAAGATAAGATATGCAGGAAAAAGACTTACAAGACAACTATCTTATTAATACCATGCAAAACCAATCTCTAACTAGCTGAACTTTTGGTATCTACAAAAAAAACTAAGATATCTGTCAAGGTATTAAAACTATTATATATATGGAATCATAAATCACCTAAATTAATTTCCATCCATCGTTGCATGCCAATGGTCTTATCTCAAACCCTATCTGCTTATTCCTTCTCTAGAATCTATCATTCCATTGCTCGTGTTATTCCTTCCATGGCTATATTCGTCTCTTCTAGGTATAATAGTCATCTAACCATAAAAGTTGATCCTCGTCAAGTGTTTCTTTACTTGATCATTTCATTCATATGTTTATATATATTATCCAAATTCACTTCCTCTGGGAGAACATTACAAAATCTTATACTTTCCTCGCTAACTCTACCTACGTCTTCCTTTATCTTCAATAACTCTTCCTTTAAGCATAAAATTCAAAATCGTCAAATACCATCATTTTTGAATGAGGTTTAGGCGCTATTGAGCACTACTAACGATTCTATTCCAAATAAGTCACAAGCTAGGTATACCATTCCCTCAAGGCTAGCTTACTCAAGGTATTCTTTTACCTTTTCTACCCTTTAGCTATCTAATATTAATCCCAAGGATCCCTTACAAGGAATGAGATAAGTAACAATCTATGTTTCTCCCGCATATAGCTATTAACTATATACATATGGTCATCCACAAGATGTATATCAACTATTTAATATATAAAGTAACCACAACTATCTACAGTTTCCAAAATATGTAACAAAAAATAATAATAATAATAGTAAATAAATAAATAAATAAATTAATATAAAAATATATATGCAACGTACTAAGGTTGAAACAAGAAAGAGATTGAGCCAGTAGAGATTGATATGGTCCTAATAAGTTTTAGGAAAAATCAAGTACAATTTTATAGAAAATCTATCCTTTCTGGCTGTGGTAAGAGATTTCTGAAAATGGAAAGCCATTAGAAATACAAATCCTCTAATTCGGACAACAGTCAGAATAATTTGATGGTGCAGAAAAGACAACCATATTATGGATATATCTTAATAATGTTCGAAAACCCAAATATATCCGAGGTTACTTTGCCTCAAATTCATGCCTCGCCAAAGTGCACCTGACTGCAGTAAAATTTTGGCTCCATAATTTGAATAGTAATAGGTTTTCGAGTAGTCTATCAACTTCATCCATTTCCTGGCTGAACAACATAGGAGACAAATTGATGCATTTAGGACGTAGTCTCAATAATATCCAAAAACCTATCAACACCTGAATCACTTCAACTTAGAGTCTATGTCCCGCCAGTGCGCAACTGGCTGCAGTATACTCGCAGTTTCTATAATTCAAATAGATATTTGCGACGCATATATGCGAAGCCATATTAGGTCACTAAATATTTTTTTAACTTTGTCCATGGGAATTTTAAAGGGATAATTCAACAATTCAAAAAGTTTTTCAATGACTAAAGGAAAATCAATATTAGGATGTAATCAATTCTCTGACCGTTCGTGCTTCATGATACTCAAGAATTGAGTTTAAAAGCTTTCTAGGCCTTGAATTGATCAAGAAGTTGCCAAGGGAGAGTAAGGTTTCGAGTTGAGTAGAGAAAGTCAACAAATAAAAATATTTTTGGTACTTGGAATAACTTAGGAAATATCAATCCATATTGAAATTATTTTTTTTCGAAAAATAGTTCCCTTGGGAGATATGTGAAACAGCTAAGTTGAACCAATTCTTTGGTAACAATTAACCTTAGGCTTTATGGTTCCAAAAGAATTCGGTTCAAAATTGGTTCTGAGAAAGTCAATTGCAAATAAGGTCAAGGGAAATGGTTGGATACACTAGTCGTAGAAATACTTTGGGTAGATCAGAGTTTATTAGGTTTGCTATAGAAGAATTTGAAACTCTAAATAGCGAATGGATCTAGATTCCAAATAAAGATAGAGGAGCAAGATTTGATCAACAAATGGAGAAGTTGAAAATATGTTTGCTAAAGAAGGAGATTGAAAAACAGAAGTCTAATCTTAATCCAAAAACGGCGAAAGAGTATGGATCCTAAAGTATGCTAGAATCTGATAGAGATATGGAAGAAAATAATCCCGAAAGCCATGAGACACTAAAATATACCAAAAATCTAGAAAATAAAGTAGGCAGTAAAATATACCATCATACAATCGGCCTAATCTAGATAAGGTTTAGGTACAAACGTAAGCAAGGTAACCTATAAAACTATAAGCAAGCCAAAATAAATATTTAAAATAAATAATTTTGGCCCTATATTGTAACATGGTGAACATAGTAGACTCTCTGTTCACCATGTATATTATATATATAATATCTTGGTATTCCAAAATTCTATTCTTCCAATTCTTAATCACCAATATATCCTTGATAAATACCACCTTACATACATTCTCATTAATTTTTCAGAAATTGTATCGTAGGGGAGGCATGACTTTGGAAAAGATATTGGCCAGAAAAAAGTATAATCAAGGATAATATGTTATGCTTCGGTAGGGTATCATCTAGTGCTAATCAATAATTCTAGGTATCATTAGCTCTTCTGGTCCTGGTCTGGTTCGAGCAGCCTCCCACTGCTCAATCTACTACTACAATTCTCTTGTCATGTTTTCTTGCGTCATGCATAGAAAACAAGATCTTGCTAGTACCGACTGATAGGCATAGGTCAGGTTGTCTTCATAGTTTGGCAAGTTTAGTGGCAAGCATAAACAAGGTAACCTACCGTTCTATAAGCAAGCAAAAATAGTTACTTTTATATAGATAATTCGGTCCTATGTTGTGACAAATCAATATTCTAGTGTTCTAGTTGTTTCTAGGTATGTTCACTTAAGTTGTTGATCGACCTGCATGGACCACCACCAAAAATATGTCACGACCCGATCCCAAGTTATTGGGTCAAACCGGATCATGCCCAGCATGCACCGTTGTGAGACGGCGACAGTAAGCTGTTCTATATGCAGGTATTCACAACAACATCTATACATTTGTCACAACTCGAACATACAAAAATTAAAAAAACTTTTTATTCAATAAATTGAAAAGTATAACTAGAAATAAAAGTACTAAAAAAAAATACTGAATTCTAATCAACAAACTCCAATACAATGAAACTAGATAACTGGAAAACAACTAGCTAGACAGTCGGCTCATCAGCCTCTGGTTCTGCGTCCTCCAAGGGGGACTCTGGCAATACCACAAGATACAATATCGGGTCATAGTAGCTATTATACAATAGCTCAGCATCCTCAATGTCACCTAAAAATATTGGTCTCCAGTCAGGAGGGTGCTTGTACGAATATGTACCTCACATTTCAAATAATAATGGAAAACTGCAGGCTAAACAGTTGAAACAATATTTTCCAGCAATTTAACAATTCTATACTTGAAATGATGTGATTTGAATATGTAACGTCTATGACCGGCTTAGGTTTTACAATAGCATCCTAGCGACGCGATACAGCTTATCCCCGTGTGTAAGAGGGGTAAGCTCGCACAATAACAATATGCAATATGAGGGGTATTGGTCATAAACGCTACACTATTCCTCCAATATCCCTACAATCAATATCAATCAATATTTGAACACTAGGAGAGGGTTCCGTGTAGCAATGTGGTTTAAACATGCAACTTGACAATTACTAAATAAATGCAAAAAAATATAACCGTAACTTGCCTCTGTTGACTGACTGGATCATGATGTCGGTACCAGGGAGGAAGTCAAATACGTCCTCAAAATCCTACAGTTGAGAACCCTAACTTAGAACCATAGAGGAAACCATATCGAGGTGTGCTAGTTGTAATTTCTAAAAATAGACCCTAGTCAGATTTTAAGTTATTTAATTAACTACCGAAACACGCCTAACATCGCAAGCTACGTTGGTTATCGTTTACTTGGTTAAACCAGTTAATTCAGTTAATTGGGAAAAATAGCGATTTATAGGTTAACCTGTCAAAACTTTGTATTTTATAATATATATAAAACTATACTTCTCTTTAAATGAGGAAAAAATATGAATTGCTAAATTACCAGATTATTAATTATGAGAAAACTTATTAATTTCTTTATAAAATATATATCCATTTTATATTCTACACGTTTAACGGCGAATCAACATTCCAGAAAAAATAAGGAAAAGCTACGCTACACAATACATGGTCACAGAAAAATGAAGAAAAAAATTGGGCTTATGTCCTTACAAATTTTACATAAATTAATTAATCCTAAGGCGAGCTCTGAGTGCCGCGAACGGTCCAAACAGTAGGCCGAGGCCCTGCACCATAAATACTAAAAGCAGTACCAGTTCTAAAATAAATTATAATTAAATTAAAAATTAAAGAGTCTCAAACTTGGTCGTGCAATCTCATGTGGTGGCTTACGCCTCAACGTACAGGTGACCTTGTATCGTTTGTGTTTCACCGAGGCTCATTCGACCGATATGGTCGTCGCCTAACTGGTGGTACAAAATCCATAAAATCCAAAAACCAACAAAATCTAATCTATAAATCATTTTGCAAAGACCGATTTTCTTTAGAAAATAGGTTTTATTCAAATTACTAATATTTTATAAGAAAATCCCTTTTTAAAAATATTTCCTGAAAATTTGGGCAGCATCTCCTCTGTAATTGGGACAACCCAATCCTGGGAGGATGCCAACCACAACACAATTTAAATATCCCCAAACCAGGGATAACTCACAACATAATATTCCAAACTAGGAATAACCACCACAATCCAATATTTCCAGTCCAGAAAACTATAGCACAAAAATATGTATATATATATCAAAATAGAAATACGCCGCTACGTAGCAATAACTGCGTATCACCAAAGCAACGTAAACAAAATACCGAATCCCGAAACGGGATCGAGACCGCGTCATCACAGACTAGTTACATGGAGGGACACAGGGGCACGAAATTATACCTCAAATGCTCGGCCAGAGCTCTCAGATGTAATTATGAAGAAAGAATAATCCACACGGCAGCGAACAGAAATGCCAGAGGGCACCGCGGGACAGCAGGTCAGAAAACCCGCGGGTCAGTGCTGGGAGAGCGGCCACGGGTCAGCGAGTCCTGGGAAGTCGGATCGGGACAGCATCCCGCCACGGGGACGTTGGACCGTCACGGTCGGCCGGATCGGGGCATGAAGGACTCGGCGACGAGCGGACAGCGGGCCGGGCCGCAAGGAACGCGCTGGACAGAGTCCGAACAGTGAACAGTGCCCGGGGACAGCGGGTCAGACAGATTCGATCGTAGACGGGCTTGGGCACAGCGGCTCGGGCGGCGCACGGGACACCGGCCTCGGGTCGAAGTGGCCGGTCGGCCTGGGCGGACGACGACAAAGTGGTCGGGGCTCGGGATGAGCCGAGGCACAGCGACACGCGGCCGACGGGGCGGCGCACGGGGCAGCGCCGAACGGGGTCGGGGGCGCTGGAAGGGTGCGGCTGGCGGGACAGGCCGACGGGGCGCTGGCCGGGTCAGGGATGGCGACCGCGACCTCGGGAGGCGGACGCGCGGGCGGAGGTGTACGCCGGAAGGTACTGTTCTCGGGTCGGAGGTACGTACGGAGGCGCCAGGTCGAGCGGCGGCCGGATCGGAGGTGGGCGCGCGACTAGGGCACGGGGAGGGCTCTAGAGAGTGTAGAAATGTGAATAGAGAGAGAGAGAATGAGATTGAAAGTGAGAGAGAGGTGGTGGGTTAATAAAGAGTGTATGGAAAGAGTGAAGAGAGAGATGTGGAGAGGAGGAGTGTTAGGAGAAATAAGGGGGACTTGGTCTAACGTGGGGGTAGGAAACAGGTCCTGGCCATGGGGAAAAAGGGTTTATAGTTTTTTTTCTTTTCTTCCTTAACCAAAATAAGATTATATATATCTAAGGCCATAATTTAATTAAAAGGTTTTAAGGATGGATTCGTGACTGGAAACGAACTTGGGTTCAGAAAACGGAAGTCGGGTTCGAGTTTGGGGTCGGACCTCGGACACGGGATCGGGACATGCCTACACACAAAAATCCAATAATTAATTTTAAAAATAATGTTTTCCTGATCCGACAATAATAATAATAATAATAATAATAATAATAATAATAATAATAGTAGTAGTAGTAGTAATAGTAATAATAATATTATTAATCCTAATCTAAACTAGTAATCCAATAATCCAGTAATTCTAATAAACCAAAATTGTGGGTTTTACGGATACCCCCTTCTTGATGGGTTGAAAGTGATGGCAATGGTGCTTGAATCGGTTTGATGAAAAAGGTGGAGTTTTGTAGAGGTCGGATGGAAGGGTGATAGAAAGGATTGATTTTAGGTTGGAGGATGGAGTTGTTGATGATGGAGATGATGGTTTTTAATGGACAAGGTCTGCTGAAATTTTTGAGAAAGGAAGGGGAAGGGTCGGCCAAAGAAAGAAGAGAAAGAGATTTATGATTAGGGTTTGGGGATTATATATATATATATATATATATATATAATACACGAAACCCTAATTTTTTTTTCACCATTCAAAATCATACCAATTTCTCTCTAAAGCTTCTTAAATTTCTTCTTCCAATGGAGATATAGAGCTTGGGAGCACAAGGAAGCTAAGGGGGAGCTTCAGTAAGGAATCGTGTTCGATTCATCCCCTTTTCACCATCAAATTTGTGGATCCATAAGGAGGAGCTATTTCACATAGAGAGAGGTGTTCCCCACGTCCCTTCTTCCCCCTCTTCCAGTCAGCCGACCACCCTACTGCGGGTGGCCCCCTGGTCAGGTTGTTCTTTCTTCGTACTCTTCCCGGTGGTCTACTGGAGTTTTCTCCCCCTTTTTTGGTGGTTTGGCTCCCTCTTTTCCTGCCGCTTCCCTCTTTCCGGTGTGCTCCCACACTTTCTAGCCTCCTCTGCTATGGTCGAACCCTCCCTCAGAGAGGTGGCTTGCGGCAGGCTTCCACCAGCGGTCGGCAGCGGCCGGCCCCTTGCTTCTTCCTGGTCGATGGATCAACTGGCCATCATGGGCCTGCAGGTTCCTTCGTCAGTTAGATCTTCGGCCGGTTTAGCTTGGCTCTCCGTCAGGCCAGATCCCGCAGCGTCCTCGGTAGACGCGTCTTGCTCCGGTCTCCTAGCCCACCTTGGGTCGGGAGCTCTGCCCTCGGGAGTCGCGTCTCTGACTTTCCGTCCCCTGTTTTCAAATCCCTCCTCGGGCCCTGAGCTGTCCTCGGATGGAGATGGACAGCTGGCTCTCCTCTGGTCTGCGCTAGTCGTACCTTTTCCAGCATATTCCTTTGTTGCGCTTTCTATGGAGGAGCAGGCGGATGCTCCTTATCCTCTCCCTGCCTCCGTGCCATCTGGATCATTCTTGCCTTTTTTCGGTCTACTTGGCGCTGGCAGACTCGCGCCATCCCTGCTTTTTAGCAGTGGTGCTCTCCAACCCTTTTCGATCACCCGCCCATATTTGGACATGCATTTTTGGTCTCGTCGTGGTTACCTCCTCTCATCTCGGTCGCGGTTGGCGCTGACCTCCCCGCGCCATCTATTCTGCCCCAGTTTGGCGCAAGCGTTGGCATGCGCTCCTCACTATCTTTCCCTCTCTGCTCAGCTGGTGCGTGCTTCGTGGCCCATCTATCTCCTGGCGGCGCGAGCCCTTCGCCGTCCAGCGTTGCTGCCCCTCAGGCTCACCAGGGGGTCGTAGTCCCCATTCCTGCGCATGCTTCGGTCGTGCGTTGCTCGGCCTCCTCTGCACCATCTATCGGGATCCCCCTGCTTGCGCCATCGGTGTCCCATTTGTCAGCGCTTCACCAGCCTTCAGCGCTATCGGTAGAGGCTTCCCACCCGGCCAACCCGTCTTCCTCCAGTTACCCCTTCTATCCCCTATCTCGTCTTATGCGGAGATGGTCAGGCTCGACCGTGCAGCACTGCACTTCACTCCTTCCGAGGAGATAGAGATCCCGGACATGAGTACTCTAATACGTTAGACTGTCGAAAGATACGGGTTTCCTTCTTCATCGACAAGATCTCCTCGTTATTAGCTACCTTCTCCCGGACCTTCATCCTTAAATTCTCCAACGACTGCCCGAAGCTAGCCAGAGTTTAGGAACTGATTGCTGGATAGGGCCTAACATCCGGATACAGGGTCGTGCCTATGGACCCTAAACACATGTTCCTTCATCTTTGCTCTGAGAGCGACTACAAGAAGGTCTGGACTAGAGGCATAGGAAGGATCGATGCCCACAACATCAAAATCGTAAAATAGACCCCAAATTTCAACTCTAAAGAAGACTCGACAATCGTCTCTGCCTGGGTCACTCTCCCTAACCTACCCCTCATTTGTTTTGCCTCCGTAGCCTTAAAGAGAATAGCCAACTCATTCGGGACATATGTGGCCTTGGTCGAAGAAACTCGCAACCTCTCCAGGGGTAATTATGCCAAAATCTGCATGGAACTTGATTTATCGAAGGACCTGTCCAATCACATCAAGAAAAAGCTTGGGAATAAGACGTACATCCATCAAATTGTTTACGATAACAATGTCATCTTCTGCAAGCATTGCCATATGCGAGGTCACTCCATGGAGCACTTTTTCAGGGCGCACCCGGAGTTGAAGAAAACGAATCGAAAGGTTATCACTACCCAGCAGTCTAACCCATCACACCAACCTCCGATCCTACCTATTCCTAACTCCATATTCGCTTTGATGCCAACGCCGGAGAACCCCGATCTCTACCTCCCACCTTTCCGAGCAGAGCTATAGTGCTATACAAATCATCTGCTATAAACCTTACAAACAAATTTGACATCCTAGCATCAGCCCCGCCAGACGCCTCACAAGAAACCACCAGCAATAAAGCCCTCACATAGACCATCACTCCGGCAGAGGGTATCGTGATCACTGAGGACTTCGACAGGGGGCAGAAGCAGAACATAAGACACGGGAGAATAAACCAACAAGCAAAGAGGAACCCCCTGACCACGAATCAGTTGCCCCTTCCACTTCCCTCAACGCAATAGGCATTCGAGCGGACGCTCTGGCCATCATCGGTCAAGCACCAGTGGCCATGTTACAACAGGCTATGGACGCTGGTCTTACCACCCCGAATAGTCACTTCAGAGCTTTAGCAGAAATAGAGAGAGAGGTCTACATGCACCCAATAGAGGAAATAATTGGTCTTACTAAAGATACGTTCACCACTAAGGATGGCAAGGAGGCAAGCACTACCAAAACATCAAAGAAGAAGAAGAAGAAGAGTGATAAAGAGTCCACGACCATGACCACTAGATCAGCCACAAAACTCACCAAATCCTCCCTCCACAGTAACCTAAATGCTTAACATCCTCTCTTAGAATGTTAGGGTCCTGGTGAATAAACCCACCTTGAGAAGATTAATCAGTCTCAAAAAAATCCACAAGATTGACATATTAGTGATCATTGAACCCAAAATACCCCACAAAAAACTTAAATCCATCCAGCTTCATTTAGGCTTCCCCTATGCTAGCCAGATGTCATGACATCTGGATCCTCTCAGGGGCCAACGTTAAGTTCGATACCATCCACGACTCGAGGCAGGCGCTCTCGTGTTGGATGGAACATCCCATGCTCAAGACCCGATCCATATTGTCTGTAGTCCATGGCAACTGTGACATCTCAGAATGCAAACTGCTTTAGGATGTTCTGAGGGATACTCACATTAACTACTGCAACCTACCGTGGCTATGCGTTGGCAACTTCAACGCTATCACATGCAGAGAGAAGAAGTTGGAGGGCTGTCCGCCCCCACCGACGACTATGAATGATTTTAACAACTTTATTTTCAGCGCCCACCTGTCTTTCCTTAAGTTATCTGGCAACGCATTCACTTGGTGTAACATGTAGGAAGGTGCCCGACGACAATATTCCAAGCTGGACCGTGCCTTCGTCAACGCTCAGTAGTCAGATATGGGGATCATCTCCACCCTCTCGCACCTAAACTCCACTAAATCGGATCACTCCCCTTTACTCATTGAAATCAGCTGCAACTCGAACTAGATCAAGAAAAGTTTTTATTTCCTAGACCATTCGAGCCATCACCCCTAATTTAGGAACACCGTGGCAGCCACCTGGAGCGCTCCTGACGAGCCCGACCCCCTGATCCGGGTGGCAATCAAGCTAAAAGTCACGAGAAAAGCCCTCACTGTATGGAGTAAGGATGCTTTCGGTGATATCTTATAGGCCGTTGATACGGTTGAGGATGACGTCGCTCGTGCGAAGATCCTATTCGCTACAGACAGATCCCCCGGGGCCCGTGCTTCCCTCAACCTCACCAGGGCACTGTAAAGTTCCGGCTAAAAGTAGAGGCAGAATTCTGGAAACAGAAAGCTAGGCTTACTTGGGATATTGAAGGCGACAAAAACTCTAGCTACTTTCACTCGTGTGCCAAGGGGCATAGACAACAGCTGAACCTTCACCAGATCGCTGAAGAGAGTGGAACCATCCTTAAAGATCAATGGGGCATCCAATCGGCCGCTGCTAATTTTTATTTCCAGTTATTCACTAAAGAAGATATTATCAAGGATGTCGAATTCCTAGCGAAGATCCCTTGTTTGATCAAAGACAGTGATAATATGATACTGCAGCTCCC
The DNA here is from genome assembly GCA_029216955.1 of Iris pallida. Taxonomy (NCBI): domain Eukaryota; kingdom Viridiplantae; phylum Streptophyta; class Magnoliopsida; order Asparagales; family Iridaceae; genus Iris; species Iris pallida. The sequence continues at coordinate 10,923,572 of JANAVB010037219.1, forward strand.
CTTTCTGAGAGTGAAGTCAAAGACGTTGTTTGGGCCCTGAATGAGCATAGTACGCCAGGTCCCGACGGATTCTCTGGTGTCTTCTTTAGAACATGCTGGGACATCATCAAGTCGGATATCTACGAGGCGACCACTGTTTTTGTAATGCCTGTGGTTCGTATTACGTATTCTTGGAATACGTGTACGTATTTTATTCTTGTATTGCATGATTCCTTGTTTAGTTTTCTTAATGGCTTGGCTTAGTTTATTCTTAGCCCGGGTTGGCTTGGTTCGGTTGGGATTATTTTGGTTCATCATGAACCATGGATAACCCCCTACCTACTACCACCAACCCCTTTATTAATCCATTCCTTCATTCTCTCTCTTCATAACTCATCTTCTTCTTCTCCATTACTTCCTTACCTACCAAGAGAGGGAGAGAGAGGTCTAGGCAAGTACAACTTACTTCCACAAGAGAGCTCAATTTTATTGTTCCATTAGCTTCTTCTCGTGTTTCTAAGACACATTAGAACTTGTCATTTTCTAATTCGAGGCTTTAATTTTTGTAAATCTAGAAATTAATTACTTTCGGATTTTGGTGGTTTTGATCTATTAAACTTCTTTGTTTTCAAGTTTTGATGGTTCCATGTTGTAGAGAATTTCATTCTACCCAATTTTGACCTTTGAAAAGTTGGATTTGGACTTATTTTGACCAAGTTTTGATGGTTCCATGTTTTTAAGTTATTTTGTGCCACTGAGCTGTGCATGCTCTTTAGCGCAGCGCAGTCGACCCCATACGCTGCCTTTTGGAAGCGTATGACTCGCATACGCTCGCTTGCTTGACAAGGAGTCGTATCGACCCCATACGCTGCCTTTTGGGAGCGTATGACTCGCATATGCTCGCTTGCTTGACAAGGAGTCGTATGGACCCCATACGCTGCCTTTTGGGAGCGTATGACTCGCATACGCTCGCTTGCTTGACAAGGAGTCGTATGGACCCCATACGCTGTCCTTTGGGAGCGTATGACTCGCATACGCTCGCTTGCTTGACAAGGAGTCGTATGGACCCCTTACGCTGCCTTTTGGGAGCATATGACTCGCATACGCTCGCTTGCTTGACGAGGGTTCGTATTGAGTACATACGCTGCCTTTCGAAAGCGTATGACTTGAGCATAGCCTGGCCTGAGCGTACGCTAGTCTGAGCGTAGCCTGGCTTGAGCGTAGCCTGATTACCCTTGATCTTCTATAGCCCTGTATATTGATATTTTATTAGATATTTAACGTCCATTTTATATCCTTACGCCTTTTTGTCCTGAACTTGATAATCACGAATTTACTTGATATGTTTGGAATTGATAATTGAGCATGACGTAATAGTGACCCGTAATGGTGCACTCCTGACATAATAACCTGACATGACCTGATAGTGGCCCGTCGTGGCGCACTCCTGACAAGTACACTTGGCATGATAACCTGACATAATTATCTCGAATAGCTGTTGCGACGACTACCTGGCATGACATGACCTGTATAATTAATCCTGGACACCGTGGGCGATTGTGCTTGTACAAATATTCCAGTCCTGTCTTGCATCATGTCTAGGAGGGGACTCCTGAGTACCACGGTCAGGAGTACCTACTAAAATGGACTAAGGCTAATAACTAGATTAATACATTAGTCATGACGAGATTTCCCAGCTACAGGCAATCCCGTTACCTGGGCACGCCTTGGGATCTGTATCCTGCCGTCGAGTAGGGCACATTTCCAGCACACTGTCATGTGTTACACCCTTCAAGCTACCTAAGGGTACATTCATTTCCTGGACGATATACCCACCTGAATTCAACTCTAATCTTTTAACCCGGGTAACCTGGATGGTCTGCAGGGCTTGTGGCTGTGGAATAATCTCACTGCATCTTGTTAGTAATTAGGCTTGTGACAACCCTAGTTAGTTAAAGTATCAAGCCGTAATTCTTGCTTGGCCGTGAAATGATTGGATGGAGTCTAACCAGTCTAGTCTTGCCCTGATCCTGTTCCAGATTATTGAATGACCAGAATGCTTGTATTTATTTTATCGATAAATGGTGAGAATTCCAAGTTCTGTTCAGACGAAGGGTTACAATCTCGGTCCTTGTTTGGTTTATGGGTTGTAACCTGGTTATCTGAATAGTTCCATGGTTATCTCGTCGTATATCATCCTGGTGTATTTTCTTTATTTCCAGTTCTTACTTTTATTTATATCTTGTGCTGATTGCTGATTTTAGTTCTTAAGTGAAGCCTCCTTTGTGGCACTTGCTCTTTCTGGGGTCTGACCCAGCTGGTTTTGTGTGGCCAGATTTCGGAGCAGCTCCAGAGGATCTACCGACCTTCCAGCCAGATGGTGAACACTAGACGAAACCCTGGCAACGAGTGGGTTATTTTTGGCTCTCTCACTCTATTGTAAAAATATTCTTTTGAGGTGTTTAGCCGACGAGCACCTGTTAGCTCGATTGCACTTACTTACTGTCTGCCTACGGGCTGTAACATGATTAACAGATCCTAGGGTTGATCATGTATGACTAAACTCTTGCTAGTCCTAACATTTTGTAACGACTAGCTTCATGATCAGCTGAATATGTAATATTTGGGACGCCATATTATTGTATATTTAATGATCATACATTTTGTGACCTTAACTTACTTGCTTGTGATTGAGACACTAGGCTTGTTCATGACCTTAAGAGACTGTTGGCTTGTAGATAAACCCTCATGTATCTAGACAGCCGTGACCGTATAGCGAGATGGATTCCATTTCATATACGTAGCTGGCTATGTCTACCCCCGCTCTCCAGTATTCTGGTTCTGGGGCGTGACATGGTTTAAGTGGTGGCCCATGCAGGTCTTGTAAATCAAGATATGTGAGGGTTTACCGAATAGATGTCTCAATCAGTATTCGTCCTTGATCTCTGCTCGTATCTTCTGAATCCCTGGATTCTTGTCTGATCATATGCTTGTATCGTTGATCTGTTCTGGTCCTTCCTTATTGTTCCCTATGTTGTCTTCTTCAGCGGCATTGTTCGTGGTCCTACCGACCAGCAAGGCGGAGCACCTTCCGTGGACCAGCAGCAACCTGGAGATCAAGCCCAGCATTCCGGAGTAGCCTCCAAAGTCGTGCCTTCTGACGGAGAGCCACCAGTCCAGCCAGTTCAACCTATAGAACATGATGACGGCACTTTGGTAGGACTCGTCAGGACCTTGATAGCTTCCCAAGACCGGCGTGGAGATGCCTTGCACCAGGCAGTGACGGATACTTTGACCCGGGGTGGTCATCAGGGTAACAGCGCGGCCAACAGCTTCAAGCGCTTGAACCCTCCGTTCTTCGACGGTAGTGAAGATGCTATCGCGGCAGATGCATGGCTTCAGGATACAGAAGTGATTCTAGAAGCAGCCAGGACCCCAGAAAACGAGAAGGTGGCCGTTGTGCGCCTGCAGTTGTTAGATCTTGCCCGCAGCTGGTGGGCAGCGCAGGCCGTTGGATTAGCAGCACCTATTGCTTGGGCAGCATTCAGAGAGAGATTCCAGACCAAGTATTTCGATGCCGTGGCTCGGTATGATATGCAGACGAGGTTTACCAATCTGAAGCAAGGAGGCAGGACGGTCGACGGATATGCGGCCGAGTTTTCCAGACTCAGTCGGTTTGCTCCCACTTTGGTGGCAACCGAGTATGATAGAGCCCAGCAGTTCCAGCAGGGACTTCACCTGGAGATCTTGTTGGCAGTCGAGCAGTTTGAGTATCAGACTTTTGATGCAGTCTTGAGAGCAGCCCGGAGGCATGAGTATACCTCCCAGAGGATTGTGGATAGGGCCGGAAGTCGGAAGAGATCTCACGGCCAGATGAATCAGTCTTCAGCACCGGCCCTGGCAGCCAGGGCTTTGACTATTGGAGCTCCGAGGCGAGCGGCCTCAGTAACGTCGGTTCAGCATTCAACTCCGACGCACCCTCAGCAGCAGAAGCAGAAGCAATCTTCCGCAGTAGGTTGTTCTCATTATTGGAAGCCAGACCATGTGGTGGCAGAATGTCGCAGGACACAGGGATTGTGTCTGGCTTGTGGAGCACCAGACCATAGGGTTGGATCCTGCCCGAATAGGGGTGGTTCATCATCGTCCAACCTTTCTAGCTCTTCGGTGAGAGGACCAGCTCCGGTCCAGCAGCAGCAGTATCCATTGCCGAGGCCCTTGCCGCCTCAGACCCAAGTATTCCAGTAGCAGAACCCCCAGCAGCATGTTCAAGTCCAAGCCCAGAGTCAGAATAGGCAGCGAGGATTTCAGCAGAGGGGACCAGCACCCCGAGGGCACGGTCAGGCTATGGTGATGACCGTGGAGGAAGGATTGGCACCAGGAGAGGTAGTGGCAGGTACTATTCTCGTCAACTCCTTTCCAGCTTCAGCTTTATTTGATTCTGGTGCATCGCATTCTTTTATGTCTGCACGATTCGCGACACGGATAGGATTGGAGCCCGAGTTATTATCAGTAAGGCTTAATATACTTACTGGTAACGGACTTGTGGGTGTAGATAGAGTGTTTTCCTCGTGTCGGATCGTAGTTAGCGGTAGAGAATTCCCCGCTAGATTGATAGAGTTCCCGATGGCCGATTATGATGTGGTCCTAGGGATGGATTGGTTGATGAACCAGTATGCTAGGATAGACTGCCACATTGGCAGGGTTGTTTTTAGCATTCCAGGTGAGCCGGAGTTTTTTTTTCTCCCGAGGCGAAGTTGAGTCATCTCCTCCAGTATTGCGGATGGCAGGAGCAGCAGTTCAGTTGCCCAGGATAGTCGAGGAGTTTTCAGATGTTTTCCCAGAAGAACTTCCAGGTATGCCTCCGGAGCGGGAGATCGAGTTCACTATAGACTTGATTCCCGGGACAGCCCCAGTGTCAGAGAGAGTCTACAGGATGGCGCCGTCAGAGTTGGAGATATTGTACAAGATGATTGAAGAACTCAGAACCAAGGGATTCATTCGTGCTAGTGGATCGCCTTGGGGAGCCCCGATGCTTCTTGTGAAAAAGAAGGATGGTACGTCCAGGTTATGTGTTGATTATCGTACCTTGAACTCATTGACAATCAAGAACAGATACCCTCTTCCGAGGATAGATGGCTTGTTTGATCAACTCAAGGGGGCTTCAGTATTCTCGAAGATTGACTTGGGCTCAGGTTATCATCAGATCAGAGTCAGAGAGTAGGACATCCCGAAGACAGCTTTTAGATCGAGATATGGGCATTGAGAGTTCCTTATTATGCCTTTTGGGGCGACCAATACGCCGGCAGTATTCATGGACCTCATGAATCGTATCTTCATGCCTTACTTGGATCAGTTTGTGATTATGTTCTTGGATGACATTCTGGTCTACAGTAAGAGTGAGGCGGAGCATGAGCAGCATCTCCGTATAGTTCTTCAGATCCTCAGAGAGCACCAGTTATATGCCAAGTTCAGTAAATGCGAGTTCTGGCTCGATCGCATTTCGTACTTGGGTCATATCATCACTCGAGGAGGAGTAGAAGTGGATCCCCAGAAGATTGTGGCTATTGAGTCATGGCCAGTACCCAGCACAGTTGCAGAGGTTCGTAGTTTTCTTGGATTGGCCGGCTACTACCGGCGGTTTGTTTCAGATTTTGCTCGAATTTCAGCGCCATTGACGCAGTTGACCCGCAAGGATGCGCAGTTTGCTTGGACAGTAGAGTGTCAGAGTTCTTTTGAGCAGTTGAAGCGAGGCCTGATAACAGCTCCTATTCTTACGCTTCCAGATGGGTCCGAAGGATTCTCAGTGTACTGTGATGCTTCAGGCAGAGGTTTAGGATGTGTTCTAATGCAGCATGGGAAGGTAATAGCTTATGCGTCATGACAACTTCGTGATCATGAGAGGAATTACCCAACCCATGACTTGGAGATGGCAGCAATGGTGTTTGTACTTAAGTTGTGGAGGCACTACTTGTATGGAGACAGGGTAGAGATTTTCACCGACCACAAGAGCCTGAAGTATGTTTTCACCCAGAAGGATCTTAACATGCGTGAGAGAAGGTGGCTGGAGCTTCTTGTGGATTATGATGTCAACCTGTAGTATCATCCTGGGAAGGCCAATGTTGTTACGGATGCATTGAGCAGGAGAGCGGGAGTTTATTTTCTAACAGCACAACCAGAGCTGTTAGCAGATCTTCAGAAGATGGGTATTGAAGTTGTTCTCCCTTCCAGTGTGGCCTTGATGGCCAGTATGCAAGTTCAGTCCACTATAGTCGAGAGGATCCGGATGGTACAGTCGGCAGATTCCAAGCTTCAGCTACTCAGAGCAGAGTGTGAGGCAGGACAAAGACCAGAGTTATGCATTCATGAGGATGGTACACTTCGATATGGTAATCGTCTTTGCGTACCCAGTAGAGATATCAGACAGGAGATCATGTCAGAAGCGCACAGTTCGCAGTATTCCATCCATTCCGGCAGTACAAAGATGTACTTTGATATCCGACAGCATTTCTGGTGGAATAGCATGAAGCAGGAGATAGCTCGGTTTGTCTCTCGGTGTTTGGTTTGTCAACAAGTTAAAGCCGAACATCAGAGACCGACTGGACTTCTTCAGCCCTTACCGATTCCAGAATGGAAGTAGGAGCATGTGACCATAGATTTTGTGACTGGACTACCTAGATCCCCAGCTGGTAGAGATGCTATCTGGGTTATAGTTGACAGGTTCACGAAAGTGGCTCACTTTCTTCCATTCAGAGTTGGTCAGTCGACGGTTCAGTTGGCAGAGATGTACCTCAGGCAGATTGTCAGATTGCACGGTGTGCCAGTCAGTATTACCTTGGACCGAGATTCAAGATTTACGTCGCACTTTTGGCATAGCTTGCAAGAGAGTTTGGGAACTCATCTCCAGTTCAGTTCAGCATATCACCCACAGACAGATGGCCAGTCGGAGCGTACGATCCAGACTCTTGAAGACATGTTGCGGTCCTGCACACTTGACTTCGGTGGTTCATGGAAAGATCATTTGCACCTGGTAGAATTTTCGTACAATAACAGTTTCCAGGCCAGTATCCAGATGGCACCGTTCGAGGTACTGTATGGTAGGAAGTGTAGATCCCCGCTAGCCTGGGATGATATTGGAGAGAGACAGATGCTCGGTCCAGAAATGATTGCCCAGACAGTTGAAGTAGTCAGGCGAGTCAGAGATCATCTTCGAGTTGCCCAAGATCGCCAGCGCCATTGGGCCGATTCTCATCGGCACCCTCTCGAGTTTTTGGTCGGCGATCATGTATTCCTGAGGATTTTGCCTAACCGTGGCGTCATTCGTTTCGGCGTACGGGGCAAGCTTAGTCCTAGGTATATAGGTCCGTTTGACATTCTGGAGCGAGTAGAAGATGTATCCTATCGTCTCGCTCTTCCACCGTCGCTAAGCGAGGTACATGACGTGTTCCATGTATCCCAATTACGACGGTATATCCCGGACCCGAGCCACATCCTGGATCATTCGGAATTGGTTGTTGGTACCAACCTTTCGTATGAGGAGAGGCCCGTGTCTATATTGGACCGGAGAGAGAAGATCCTCAAGAACAAGACTATCAAGTTAGTCCGAGTTGCTTGGGGTCATCACACTTTGGGGGAGTCAACGTGGGAGCGTGAAGATGATATCCGATCACGATATCTCGACTTGTTTGACTCATGAGGTATAATGTCTTTCTTATGCCTCATGCCTTCGATTCCTTGCTTGAATGAGTGATTGTCTGCCTAGAATAGCTTGCCTGTGAATAGTATAGCTTGTCATTTCTCCTCTAGCCTCTTGATTAAATTTCGAGGACGAAATTCTTTTAATGTGGGTAGAGTTGTAATACCTGTGGTTCGTATTACGTATTCTTGGAATACGTGTACGTATTTTATTCTTGTATTGCATGATTCCTTGTTTAGTTTTCTTCATGGCTTGGCTTGGTTTATTCTTGGCCCGGGTTGGCTTGGTTCGGTTGGGATTATTTTGGTTCATCATGAACCATGGATAACCCCCTACCTACCACCACCAACCCCTTTATTAATCCATTCCTTCATTCTCTCTCTTCATAACTCATCTTCTTCTTCCCCATTACTTCCTTACCTACCAAGAGAGGGAGAGAGAGGTCTAGGCAAGTGCAACTTACTTCCACAAGAGAGCTCATTTTTATTATTCTATTAGCTTCTTCTCGTGTTCTAAGACGCATTAGAACTTGTCATTTTCCATTTCGAGGGTTTAATTTTTGTAGATCTAGAAATTAGTTACTTTCGAATTTTGGTAGTTTTGATCTATTAAACTTCTTTGTTTTCAAGTTTTGATGGTTCCATGTTGTAGAGAATTTCATTCTACCCAATTTTGACCTTTAAAAAGTTGGATTTGGACTTATTTTGACCAAGTTATGGACTTTTGAAGCTTTGGGTTCAACCATGGAGTTCCTGCTGATTTGGAGAAGACAGTGAGCAGTGCACGAGCTTTTTAGCTTGTGCCACTGAGCTGCGCACGCTCTTTAGCGCAGCACAGTCGACCCCATACGCTGTCTTTTCGGAGCGTATGACTCGCATACGCTCGCTTGCTTGACAAAGAGTCGTATGGACCCCATACACTGCCTTTTGGGAGCGTATGACTCGCATACGCTCGCTTGCTTGACAAGGAGTCGTATGGACCCCATACGCTGCCTTTTGGGAGCGTATGACTCGCATACGCTCGCTTGCTTGACAAGGAGTCGTATGGACCCCATACGCTGCCTTTTGGGAGCGTATGACTCGCGTACGCTCGCTTGCTTGACAAAGAGTCGTATGGACCCCATACGCTACCTTTTGGGAGCGTATGACTCGTATACGCTCGCTTGCTTGACGAGGGTTCGTATTGAGTACATACGCTGTCTTTCGGAAGCGTATGACTTGAGCATAGCCTGGCCTGAGCGTACGCTAGCCTGAGCATAGCCTGGCTTGAGCGTAGCCTGATTACCCTTGATCTTCTATAGTCCTGTATATTGATATTTTATTAGATATTTAACGTCTATTTTATATCCTTATGCCTTTTTGTCCTGAACTTGATAATCACGAATTTACTTGATATGTTTGGAATTGATAATTGAGCATGACGTGATAGTGACCCGTAGTGGTGCACTCCTGACATAATAACCTGACATGACCTGATAGTGGCCCGTCGTGGCGCACTCCTGACAAGTACACTTGGCATGATAACCTGACATGATTATCTCGAATAGCTGTTGCGACGGCTACCTGACATGACATGACCTGTATAATTAATCCTGGACACCGTGGGCGATTGTGCTTGTATAAATATTCCAGTCCTGTCTTACATCATGTCTAGGAGGGGACTCCTGAGTACCACGGTCAGGAGTACCTACTAAAATGGACTAAGGCTAATAACTAGATTAATACATTAGTCATGACGAGATTTCCCAGTTACAGACAATCCCGTTACCTGGGCACGCCTTGGGATCTGTAGCCTGCCGTCGAGTAGGGCATATTTCCAGCACACTGTCATGTGTTGCACCCTTCAAGCTACCTAAGGGTACATTCGTTTCCTGGACGATGTACCCACCTGAATTCAACTCTAATCTTTTAATTCGGGTAACCTGGATGGTCTGCAGGGCTTGTGGCTGTGGAATAATCTCACTGCATCTTGTTAGTAATTAGACTTGTGACAACCCTAGTTAGTTAAAGTATCAAGCCGTAATTCTTGCTTGGTCGTGAAATGATTGGATGGAGTCTAACCAGTCTAGTCTTGCCCTGATCCTGTTCCAGATTATTGAATGACCAGAATGCTTGTATTTATTTTACCGATAAATGGTAAGAATTCCAAGTTCTGTTCAGACGAAGGGTTATAACTCCGGTCCTTGTTTGGTTTACGGGTTGTAACCTGGTTATCTGAATAGTTCTATGGTTATCTCGTCGTATATCATCCTGGTGTATTTTCTTTATTTCCAGTTCTTACTTCTATTTATATCTTGTGCTGATTGCTGGTTTTAGTTCTTAAGTGAAGCCTCCTTTGTGGCACTTGCTCTTTCTGGGGTCTGATCCAGCTGGTTTTGTGTGGCCAGATTTCGGAGCAGCTCCAGAGGATCTACCGACCTTCCAGCCAGATGGTGAACACTAGACGGAACCCTGGCAACGAGTGGGTTATTTTTGGCTCTCCCACTCTATTGTAAAAATATTCTTTTGAGGCGTTTAGCCGACGAGCACCTGTTAGCTCGATTGTACTTACTTACTGTCTGCCTACGGGCTGTAACATGATTAATAGATCCTAGGGTTGATCATGTATGACTAAACTCTTGCTAGTCCTAACATTTTGTAACGACTAGCTTCATGATCAGCTGAATATGTAATATTTGGGACGCCTTATTATTGTATATTTAATGATCATACATCTTGTGACCTTAACTTACTTGCTTGTGATTGAGACACTAGGCTTGTTCATGACCTTAAGAGACTGTTGGCTTGTAGATAAACCCTCATGTATCTAGACAGCCGTGACCGTATAGCGAGATGGATTCCATTTCATATACGTAGCTGGCTATGTCTGCCCCCGCTCTCCAGTATTCTAGTTCTGGGGCGTGACAGTTTTTTTTAAGGAATGAGGTACCCTAGGTCGATCTCTTGTGCTAACCTCATCCTTATCACCAAGAAGGACAACCCGGAGACCTTCAAAGACTTTCGTCCTCTGAGCTTGTGCACCTTCACCAATAAAATCATCTCGAAGATTATTGCCAACCAAATGTCTGGGCTCCTCCCCAAGATTATCTCTGAGGAACAAAGCAGCTTTGTTCGTGGTCGGAACATATTAGACAACATCCTTTTGGCTCCGAAAATGATCACCTGCATGAAATTCCCGGCCAGAGGCAAAAATATAGCCATCAAGATGGACATGGAGAAAGCATACGACAGATTTGACTGGCAATTCATGATATGGGTGTTCAGAACTTTCGGGTTTTCGAAGACCTGGATTGACATAGTGTATAGATCTATCTGCAATTCTTGGTTCTCTACTATTGTCAATGGGCAAGCAGAGGGTTTCTTCAAATCTAGCAGAGATGTCAGACAGGGAGATCCCTTATCATCCACCATCTTCATTATTACTGGAAGCTCTTAGCAGAAATCTCAATAAAATGGTTGGTACTCCCCGTTTCCAACATTTTCATACCACCAGCGGTTGTTTGATTATCACCCACCTGGCTTATGCTGACGACATCCTCATTTTCTTCTCTGGCGACGTTGGGTCAGTGGAGGTAGTCCAAAAAATGCTAGAGAGATACACCAGATGCTTTGGTCAGTGTGTCAACCCTAACAAGAGTGTAATCTATACCCACCACTAGGTCGGCAAGGACCACTCGATGCCTATCCTCACTAACATTACTTCCTTCTCTGTTGCGTACCCTCCGTTCACTTACTTAGGGTGCCCACTAGTGTACGGTTGATCTAATGCGGGCATCTTCGAAGGGCTGGTGGGAAAAATTAGAAAAAAATCGAGGAACGGCATAATGCGATCTTATTGTCGGGCGAAAAGATGATCTTGATTCAGCACGTTCTCTCTTCCATCCTAATTTATACCCTCGCCGCCTGCTCTCCCCCTAATAAGGTTCTCACTTCTATTGAGAATCTATTCGCCAACTTCTTCTGGGGTCATTGTGACAGCAAGGAAAAACGTCATTGGGCTAGTTGGAACACCATGGCTAGACCAACCGAGGAGGGCGGGCCAGGATTCTGTAGACTATCGAACGTCGTTAACGCTTGGTCCATGAACATGTGGTGGAGGCTTCATGACAAAAGCACTATATGGGCTAGGTTAATAATGGCCAGATGTGAGCACCTAAATTTTAGGGTTTATTTTAAAATTTTCTAAATTAATTATTTTCAATACATATTTGATTTTAATTATTTTTATCATTAATTGTCCATTTTCGTGACTTTGATTTCTGGAGCGTCAGAGATGTCAATCTCTGAAAACTTCCATCATGAGTTTGTAGTAGACAAGATTATCTTTATTTTGATATATCATGTCCGACTCAAACTTGTTCTCTTGTATTCATTTTGTATCGTACAACTTTCGGATCAATTTAGGCCATTTGACCACTCTGACTTTTATTTATGATTATCATTTGCATATTGCCATGACTTTTAATTTAGGAGTACAAGACTAGTTGTTTTCTCAAAACTAACTTCACATGCATGATCTAGTCGAGACACTCTACACCCATGACCTTCGTGTCCCACTCAGATACACCTTCTTGTGCTTCATTTTTGTCGCACAACTTTCCTGACATGAGACCCAATCTTAATTCATTCCACGGAGTCACATATATTTTCGACTTAAATAAGGGATACCATTTCAACCCAAACCTGTCGATCCAAAATATGGACACGACCCATATTAAGCCTACTACACAATGATACCTGTATCCCATTCAATTGAGCCTCCACATGCTACTTATTTATCTGTGATCATAAATGACTAAATTAAGCATTTATTGCCCCAAGCCTGATTTTGACCCGACCCGACTCAATTGAACCCAACCCAAGCTTCATGTTATCCCCTCATGAATACCCACACACTCATTTCCCCTACAAAATACCAAACACCATCAGCCTATACACTTTCAAATCAAACGAACAACTTTTTACCATACTCCTCAAATATAACTTAACCTAATCCCCACACCCAATCCTAGCCCTTAATTTTGCCCCCATTAATTACTACCACCCATTCCTATATGGCACACACTCCCACACCCCCCTTGGCCGACCCTAATCCCCAAATGCCTCCTCTCTCTTTACTTTTGGAGAGATCTCACACTCGCTCTCTCTTCCTTTCTAACAACCAACCCCTCTTTTCTTTAACATATCAACACTCATTGCTCTCTCCTCCAACCCACAACAGCTTCTTTCTTCACTCCCATGGTCGACCATGCACAACCAATACCTCCATCTCCTTCATTTCCTCGTAACACTCCATCGCTTTCTTCTTCTTCATTTTCTTCTCCTTCTTCCTATCCATACCCATTCTCCATTATTATTATTTTCTTTCCCTCCTCCTTCATCTCCATCTTCATGGAACTGCCGCTGCTACGGCCCGCCTGGCCGCTGCAGCGTCGCCCGTGCGCTACCATGCACAGCCGTGGCTGCCCCAAGGATGCCCACGCTAGGCACAGTAGCTGCCGTTGTTGCTGTTGTGCACAGCGGCTGTCGCCGTCGCAACTGCTGCTGATGCCGCAGCCTCTAGAGAGATTGTGCATTGCCCGCGTGCCACCAGGTGCCGCTGCACACCGTCGGTGGTCTCTCACCGAACGTGCCACTGTAGCCCTATGGCTCCTCCGCGTATAGTGCGGCTGGGACAACGTAAATGCTGCTGCATTCGTACGACGAGCTCCGGCTGGCCACCCTTCGTCACACGATGGTCGCGTGCCGTCCAGGGGTACCATCGCATGGCCACCCTACCTGGCCGCAACCTCCTGCATAGTGGGGAGTCGACTTCAAGTTTAGAAGTGAAGTCCCGTCAAAGCGCGCGTAGATCGAGCCAGAATGCACGTCTCGGAACAACGACTTTGCACGTATTTTCTGGGTGATCCGACCGTTGAATCGTCAAACTCTTTTCTCTATTACAAATTTGGAATATACCCCTTCGCTCCTCTCAAGTTTTAACGTTAATTCGATCGTTTGATAGATTCAAATCGGCCGCCAAGTTGCCCGAATAATTGTGTTTATTTTTGGACAATTTTGTGGAGCCAACTTCGTTGACTCGTATCTCCACCGTCGCAGCTCCATTTGACATACTACCAGTTCCTGTACATAGCTGGTATAACCATCTTCTTGTCCCTCAAGTTTTGTTTTATTGTGAGCTCGTTTGATTAGTTGAATTTGATGATAAAGTTGGTCGTTCGAATTCGTAATTTTCAACTTGTAAAATCCCAATTTTGGACCTGGGACTCTGAATTCAAATTTTGACACCACTAATAGACTCGTAGGGTCTTTCTAGCATGAATTCATATATTGTTTGTTAGATTTGGAGGACGTGGGCTCTAGCACGTATTTCGGTGCAAAGCGGGCTCCATAATCCGAGTCAGCGGGTCATTTTGAGGTCGACTCATCGGAATCCGATTCTAGATATATTGAGTTTATATCGTCATTCTGGACTCATTGACATATACTTTGCTAAATTTATTGGACATTGGCTCTAGCACGCATTTCCGTGCAAATCAAAATTTTAATGTCCAGGTCAACGGACCATTTTGAGATCGATTCATCGGAATCCGATTTCGGATATACCGTTGGGTTCGTATCGTCATTCTGGATTCGTGGACATATAATTTGTTAGGTTTAGTGCACTTTTATCCTGATATGTTTTTCAGTATAAAGTGGGTCCAACACGGACATCATTTTGACCTGAAATTACCTTTTTTGCCCTTGTGTCCAAATTGGACTTATGGGTAGGTTATCCTAGCTGATTTGACCATTCTGGACACATTGGTGATGTTTGTTTCATCATCCGGAAACGTCTGTAGATGTTTTTTTTATGTACCACTAATAGTTATAATTAATTCTTATTATGTTCGTATTTCAGAATCCGTGCAGCGAAACTGGAATCAGTCAATTCCAGTGATCTCACATCGCTGAAATTGACAAGATGACCATGTGGATCGCTATGATATGATTATTAACCTTACGGTTGATCGTCATATCTCGATTTGTGTGTCCTAGGTTTCAATGTATGAATAACGAGGTACAAACTTGATATTTAAATAATCTACAACTTGTAATTCATATTGTTAGCTTTTATATATAAATAATTTTGTAAAACTCTGAATGATTTTGGGTTTCTAATATTACCTAATAATATTTTGTAAATAAAATTATAGTTTTTAAATATTATAATAATTTGTAGATAGATATATATTTATAGATATTCTCTTCCCTTAAATCGTAAGTTACGACTATTATAGTCGTTTCCTATTCCTCATCTCTATTATCGTGCCAAATTCTGATTCTGGACTTTTATATATCAAACTAGGCTTTTGGACTTTTCTGGACTAAATGGAACTGGCCGTGTAATTATCTGGGACCACCTTGTGGAGCATAGCATTGGTACCTATTCCGTGTCGACACGTTCGTGTCGTGCATGTCGACTTCCAACTAAATTGAGGCGAGTACATTCTTTGATAGTTTTTCCCATTTACGATAGCTGCTATGTTTTATGTACTTAGTATAGATATACTTGTTCTTGACACATTGGTCACATGATTGGTATTTATGGATCCCGATATGAGATATTATTCCTTGTTACCTTGGTATATCTTGTGCACGTCCCTTGTAGTTCTTGTGCGATGTATGGACACCAATTCTCGAGGAGACTTGCTACCTTCTCGTAGAATCCCATGTCGTAACGTGTCTTGTATGGATCCACTCTACCAGTCGGAGGCGGAGATTATTAGTGTAGATGTGTGGTTATTACGCTCCTTGTGCAAGTGTTGTAGATATTGTGTGTTAATCATACACTCCACGTATGATTAACCAGGCTAGTAGACCTTGTGCAAGTTCCCAATCCGGCCACATGTCGTAGCTAGTACTCACACACCTAGATAGATGATTCTTGACTCTTGTACATGATATGATTAGTCTACTTGCCTTTGCTCTAGCTCTAATTTACAACTTAAACCTTGCCATGCTACTTTCATACGTAGTTTATTAGCTCTTGTATAATCTCTCTATTTACTGTTTTATAGTACATGTCATTTATTAGGATATGTTACTGGAGATGTGCTCATTCTAATCATGACTGGATATGTTGACAAAAATAAGAAATTGTTATGCCCCACATTATTGGACTACAGGATGATGCTAGCCGAGATAGATCTCGATATTCTTTCACAGTGAGTTGTCTTCTGGAAGCTCTAGGCCATTATTTCTTTATTTTAGATTCCTATTTCGCTGCCGGTTTATGCCTTCGACACATTCTTGTTATTTATTGATCTTTGTAAAATTTAGATTTATTTCAGTGTTATTACTATTATCTCTTCTTATTCATATCTTCTTAGATGTTTGTAATTAGAGTACATATTGTTGTATAGATCATCCAGATATTGTAGATTTTTATTGGGTATTTGACAGCGTTCTATCGTCTATACTACGACGTAGGCTGGGAGTGGCCCATGTACTCGTGCCCGAATATCCGGGTGTAGGTCGTGACACATTTTTGTGGTGGTCCATGCATGTCAGTCTTTGCAAATAATACGAAGTTGTGGTAGTACTTAGGCTTAGCCATACTACTGCGAGCCTGCCATGCGGCTCGGATCATGGGGACCATCTCCATGCGGCTCAAATGCTGAGAGGCCACGCCCATGCAGCCTTGACACATGGTCAGCCTTATGCGATTCAGTTGGAAACCACCCTCATGCAGCTCAGATGTCGGAGGCCACACCTATGTGGCTGCCACCTTCATACAGTTCAAATCCTGAGAAGCCACCCTCATGTGGCTCTGTCAAGACACCCTGTCCATGTGGCTCGCGGTTAGGACACGTGGCAGAAGATCAGTTCCCCTCCACGTCCCTACGGCTCGCAGCATAATGATGGTTGGACACGTGGCACCAAATCAATCAAGATTTATCCACTCAGATGTGTTACTATCAACAAATCCCAACAACCAGAGTTAGTACAATCATCATAATTACCTGGATCAAATCAGATTTATTGAAATCAAGCATATTGAACACGTGGCAGGAGATCCGAGCTTGTCATAACAAATCACGAATATTCGCGGCTATCAACATTAATACCATATGGATTTAGCGTAATCAACATTAACTGCCCAGATTTGTTGCAATAAAGATTAATGGCCCAGATTAATTCCCAACGAAACAGGATCATGGAAAATGGTAATTAATTCCCAAACCGTCGACTTTTCAAGGGACAATCATTACAAACCCTAATGATCACACCCCACTCCTATAAATAGCAAGGTGTCATTACCTTGCAAACCCCCGGCTGGACACTTAGAGAGACAAAGGCACGCACATAAGAGTCTCTCCACACATTCTGAGGGCATTTCTTTATCAGAGCCAAGGCTACGTCCGATCGTCCAAGGAGTAAGGTAGAGCTGCCGTCGCTTTCCCGGGCCTCTACCGTCACCCAAAAAAAATAAACAATTGTACTTAGATTGCTGTACCTAGGTTTTCGTCCCTAGGCTTTCTTTGTACGAACGAGTTTGTATTGTGAGTCTAAGTTCAGTCCTCCTATAAAATTGTTCTGCACTTTTACAATCAATGGCAAACACGATGGCGACTCTGCTGGGGACTCACTTCTCCATGGCTGAGGAGTTGGTGACGCAATCGGACGCAGCCAAACTTGGCTTCACTCAACAGATGCCGGTCACCCGGTTCGACCAGCAAGCGTTTGAAGAAATGCTCTCCGACGGAAGCGCTGGCCCGGTCCAACGGCGAGCCCACACAAAAAAGGCCCGCAAGGAGTGGAGACCCAAATCATTTGCTCCTCCCCAAGCTCTCGAAGAAGTACTCTCTGTTGCTCGAGACGACGGAGAAGTCTCGCTTGCGGCCCCACTTCGGGCCATAGAGGACTCTGCTGTCCCCAAGTCTGGCAGAGGAAAATACTATGATGCTGGACTTGCAGGGGCATAGAGAAACTCTGTGCGGTCCAAGAAGAAGTCGCATAAGGGCGCCATCCACATGAAAACTCATGCGGCTACAGAAGCCAGCCGCATGCAGGAGGCTCATGCGGCCAGAACTTCTAGCCGCATGAAGGAAGCTCATGCGGCCATGACTGACAGCCGCATGCAGACTGCTTATACGACTACCGCTCCTAACCGCAAACAGAAGGGTCATACGACAACACACAACAGCCGCATATAGACAGCCTGTACGGCCACCAAACCTAGCCGCATACAGAAGGGTCATGCGGCAACACATACCAGCCGCATGCAGACAGCCTGTATGGCCACTAAATCCAGCAGTATACCATCTGCTCCATGCGGCTCACGGTCAGTCTTCGACCGCCTCTCAGGCGATCCTGACCCCAGATGCTCTCATGTGCCACTCTCTGTGGACTCTTCCTACTATGCACTCTCAGGTTCTAGAAGAAAGAAGTCTCGGGCAGCGCGGGCTTATCGAGCTCAGTCAGCTGTCCCAACTTCTGACTATCAGGGCACCCCACTGACTATTACGCGGGCCCTTGATGAAAAGTTGTATAAAACTATCCGTGTCCAGTCCCCGGCGGCCAACGAACGGGATAGTTATCAAGAATCTCCCAACAATGATCAGGGGCAAGTACTCGTACTACCCCCACATCAGGGAGTAGGCAGGATGCCACCACACTCATGTGCTCAAAACTCCTGGGCCCACAAAATGAGTGACTTGTGCAACGTGATTCTTCACAAATGCAAGGAAAGAGACGAGGACTTGGTGTGCAGAGAGTCCATCCATGGACATCACTGCACTCAAGTCATTGTCAACTGCTGCTGCAGCAAGTTGGACACACAAGATGACCGACGATCCGTCATCCAATGACTGCAACACCCAAGCTCAGAAGACGAGACGCTTCTCGTCGCCTCCTGCAATTCTGCTTAGAAGATCCCTGGCAGCGGGAGAGGGAAGAAAAAATATCTCCATCCCAAAAATCTCAACTAAGAAACTCTCTTCTAAGCGGTTGTCCACGACCGTTACGGAAGGAGTTTTCCAGGGTACTCGCTCAAAGACGAAATCTGCCACACTTGGAGATTCATCGTCCATATCTCTGGGAGGCACTGGAGCATGGAGTAGCACTCCTTCAAACACCCACGATAATCCGGTGTTCCAAGAAAATAATCCAGGGAAAACGGTTACCCCAATAGATGCAGCAGGTTCCGACGTCCCCGAGGATGTCCACAACTCTCAAGACGAGGCAAGCTCTGAAGATGGGGGTATCACTGAGTTCGAACCAGCGGAGAACATTGCCACATACCCTGACGACTTCTTTGTACAAGGGTATGACTCAGAGGGCACGTCCTCCATCATTTTTTTTATCTTTTCTTATGTGAGGACGATGTTCATGACGGACAATAACCAAGACGGTCCCAGTGATCGCCAACGCATCGACACTCTGGAGGCCATATTGCATACCTTGGTCAAATCCGTAGACGAGATCAAAGCGGCCCTTCCAACTCTGCAAGGAAGAACACTTGGCCAAACAAACGTACGACCTACGGTCAATGCGGACTCGAACTCAGCCGCACCAAACCCGGGTGATAATCCTCCTAAAATATCAGCCCCCACCGCTGCAGACGAGGCCAGGAAGGAAAGAAGAGAGTTCCAGGATCTTCGGGCCATGTTCTACGCCCGGGAAAACTGCCAAGACCTCAGGATACGACAACCGTATCCTGCTGCGTGGAGAGATGTTCCCTTCCCACCAAGATATAAACCATTCAACATCAATCCGTATGATGGGAAGATGTCTACAAGCAGGTATATCACCTACTTTGAAGTCACAACCAACCATCTGCCTCATGACGACGCCATCCTTATACGATTTTTCATTGGGGCACTGGAGGGGGTCGCCTTCGAATGGTACCGCAACTTGCCGGACAATTGCATCCATTCCTTCGCTGGCTTCAAACGTATGTTCCTGGAGAGGTTCTAAGAAGTAGGACAAAACGTGACAATGACCATCCTCATGGACGTTGTTCAGGGAGAAAAGGAGCTGACAAGGAACTATATCGAACGATTTCGTCAAACCGCAATGAAGTTGCCTTCCGGTAACCCTGATTCCTCCTTAATTAAAATTTACCAAAAGAGGCTGCTTCCCACAATCAGCCTCTGGATAGGCGAAAGTCAATTTTAGGATTGGAAGACTTTCATTATCGGTGCCACTAGCGCAGAAGACAAGTTGAAGAAAGCTCGCCAACTGGGATTGCATGTATCGGAAGGAGAGGACAAGGGCAAACGCCCTAACGCCAACAACAACAATAGTGGTAACCCCTCCAACAATCAAGACAACAAGGGCAAACAGGCTATGGTGGCTGACACAGCCCCGAAGCCTGAATCAAGACCGGTAGAAAAGCAGTGGCCTCAGATGACCTACTCCTTTGAGGACGGCCATGTCAATCCCATCTTGGACATGCTCATACAAGGAGGCCGAATTTAGCTCCCTCCTCCAAGACGTGAACCTCGTCCTGCAGAGATGGAGAGCCTCAAGTACTGCCACTACCATCGCTATGTCCACTATGCTACACAAGACTGCTACCAACTGAAGCGATACATCCAACATCTCATCGATTCTAAGGCACTGGCCATTGATTTCGAAGAGGTGACCGTGGCAGCCAACATGGTGTCAGTACAATTCGACAACTTTCCTCTGACAAAGACTCAAGATGGAGTAGTACCCGTTTCCAGAGCAAAGATGGAGGTCGCTAATCTTCCACCTCCCAGAGACCAGGCTGCTGGTCTAGTGCCCTTTACCACATCACGGAAGGAGATCATGTGGGTCCATCCGGACCTGGTACCTGAAGTGACTTAGTCCGTACCACCCCCCACCAGCAAGAAGAAGAGTGGGAAAGTCAAATTATGTCGCACAATCTCGGCAGAGGTCGAAGAAGCTACTGCTGTTGTTACCCGCTCCGATGCACAAATCTAACCTCTACCGGGTAACTCGGCTGAAGATCATCAGCCAACAGCTGCTGATGCTCCAGGACCTTTTCAGCCTTCGAAGACCGACAAGCCTAGGCCGAAGGAGACTCGCTTCGACAAACCGCTCCGAAAAGAGACGCCTCATGTGCTGGAGATGCCCTACAACTTTGACATCTTGGCACATTTGGCTAACATACTGGCCAAATTGTCGCTATATGAGCTCCTAAGGCTCTCCAAAGATGTTCGCGTCGTACTGAACGAGGCACTCCAGAATGCCGACGTATATCTGGCTCAGTCGAATCTTACTGGGAAAAACTCGCCTGCAGATCTCCAGGACAGTGCTTGTACAGGTTCAATGCCGAACATTGTCTTCACTCTGCAGGATATGCTTATCAAGACCAACCTACACGATCGCCCTCTGTATTATACTGGGTACATTGGCGATATCAAGGTGGATCGGATGCATATTGATCCCGATTCTTCCATAAACATCATCCCGAAGAGCTTAATACACCTTCTACGCATCCCAATGCATCGTCTGACACCGACAAGCACCGCCATCAGCAGTTTCAATTCAGGCAGAAGCTACCCGATCGGAAAGATTCGCTTGAAGTGCCAAATCGGCGACCTTCAGTCAGAAGTGACCTGTTATGTCATAGATGCAGACACTTCCTATAACATTCTCCTGGGACGTCCTTGGATACATGATTACATGATCGTGCCCTCCACACTGTACCAGTGCTTCAAGTACGTCGACAAGCACGGCTTCGTGAGGACAGAATTTGCCGACAACGATCCCTTTAAAGGGGTCGAATCCTACTACTCAGATTCATGGTTGTACGAGAAGTCGAAAAAGCACCTTGCCGAAGGAGACACTCAAGCTCAAACTGAGGCGACAATTAGATTAGAAGAACCTTTGATAATCCACCTCCAAGCCCGCAAACCTGGCAGAACTGTACCCCTTACGGCCACTCTGCGTAAGGACGCAATCAGCCTCTCTACACAGGAGCAGATGATAACCCGACTAAAAAGGACTGGCCAAGCGCCCAGACCTACGACAAGGCCACTGACAATCAGGCTGCCTAGAGCTAGCCAGCAACAAATAGAGGAGCTCAATCCCTCTGTCAAGCCGATGACGATTCGTCTTCCCAGAATGAATCGGCAGCCGTGTGCTAAGTCGAAGAATGCTAGCAAACAACTCCCCATCCAGCACCGAGCACCAAATTGGGGGTGGCTAGTACGCCAACGACTCCATGTTCTGCTCTACCCATGGAGCCCCTGATGATTAGGCTACCTAAGTCATCCTCTCAGTCTTCATTTACACAGGGGTAGCTGAAGAAGAGTCAGAACTGGCTAAGTATGTGGCTGCTCACACCGATGTTCCATCCGTAGATGATGTAATCCCACTGGAAATGATACCTTACTTCATCAATAAAGGGCTATCTTTGAACTACCTCGAACTTAATAAGCTTTGTACAATGTATGCTATGGAACATGGTATATGTACCTACCACACACACAAATGACAAATGTCTACACCGCAAACCAACTTACTCCAGTGGAAGACGCTTATTGTATAATCGAGGAAGAGGATCATCCAATCATCTTCGATCGGAAAAATGATCCACATCCCTTCAGGATAGAAGAAGTTGATCTCGAACCCGACACCGGAAGACTGCCCCTTTATCTGTATAGCTTCCGATCCAAGTACCTCATGCAAAAATAGGATTATGATCTGAAAACTACACCAGGTTTGAACTATGGTACTGGACGACGGTTATCCTTACAATTGCCGATCCCGGCTGGGAAACCACGAGACTATTACAACAAAACCAGATGTGGGCTAGGTTATGTTATACCGACAACGACCCCTGAAAGCTAAGACGAGGAATGCGACTGGCATTCATACTCAACTGGATCACCCACTTCCGATTCGAATGTCAGCATCGAGGACGTATTCAGGCAAGTCTTGTCCGTCAATATGGCCTTGGTCGACGCCTACGAAGAAGATGAAGACATTCCTGAACTTCTTGAGTTAGAGCCGTGGGCACAACAGCTAGATGCGTAATGAAAGAAACGGTTCGAACAAAGAGAGCCTCCTACCGAAGAAGGTTGTACAAGTCGATCTCAGTGATGAGTCTTCTCCAAAGCCCATCTTCGTCAGCAAAAGTTTGACAGACGAAGAGCGGGAATCGCTACTACAACTCGTCAGAGAATACATCGACGTGTTCGCATGGAGCTACGAAGATATGCCAGGACTGAACCCCGAGGTTGCGCTTCACAAACTCAACATTCATCCGGACGCAAAACCAGTCAAGAAACAGCAACGACAATTCCGCCCTGATATCATGAATGCCATTGAAGCTGAGGTCAACAAACTGATAGCCAGCGGCTTCATCCACGAGAAACAGCATCCAGACTGGGTCGCCAACATAGTACCAGTCCTCAAGAAGAATATAAAGATTCGAATCTGCATCGACTTTTGCAATCTGGATGAGGTGTGTCCTAAGGATGAATTTCTCCTTCCTATCACAGACATCATGATTGACAACACCTGCGACTTTGAGCGTATGTCATTCATGGATGGTTTCTCGGGGTACAACCAAATCAAGATGTTCCCTGATGACGAAAAGCATACATCATTCCGAATACCAATTGGTATATACTTTTACACAGTCATGCCTTTCGGTTTAAAGAATGCTGCCGCCACATATCAAAGAGCTATGAGCATCATCTTTAGAGACCACTTGCGCAAGACAGTAGAATGCTACGTTGACGACATCACCGTCAAGAGCCGCTCTAAAGAAGATAATCTGCATGATCTGAGGACAGTGTTCGACCTGATATGAGCGCACAATTTGAAGATGAATCCCATAAAATCCTTCTTGGGCATATCCAGCGAGAAGTTCTTGGTTTTCATCATTACTTCCCAAGGTATCCACATAGACCCTGAGAAGACGAAGGCAATCATGGAGATGGGTCCTCCGAAAAATGTCCGTAAACTCAGAGGTCTTTAAGGGAGGCTAGCTTACATCAGAAGGTTTATCTCTAACCTCTCCGAACGATGTCAGCCAGTCACCCACCTCATGAAGAAGGGCATTTCATTCGTATGGGATGAAGAACGCCAGTGCGGCTTTGACAGCATTAAATAATATCTGTCGAACCCTCCAGTCCTGGAGGCCCCGGTTGCTGGAAAACCATTCCTGCTCTATGTACGAGCAATAGAACATTCTCTCGGTGCTTTACTAGCACAAAACAATGATGCAGGTCATGAGCAAGCTATATATTACCTCAGCCGAATGATGATGGGGCCGGAGCATCGATATACTGTCGTAGAGAAAGAATGCCTTGCTCTGATTTTCGCCATTCAGAAGACGCGACACTACGTCATGGGATAAACCATTCATGCGTATCAAGAGTCAACCCCCTCAGGGTCCTCATGACTAAGCCAGGTGCACTCAGCTCTTGCCTCGCTACCTGGGCGATATTACTGTCCCTACCACATGATCTTCGTCCCATAGAAGGCTGTTAAAGGTCAAGCTCTGGCAGACTTTTTAGCAGCTTATCCAGGTTCGGAGTCAACTAGAATAGACGAAGAGATTCCAGATGAGGTCACCAATTCAAATGTGGCCTCTCATGATGCCATACGGTGAATGTTCTTCGACGGCGCTTCCAGAACTGGGCCCAAGGGCAACATCATCGCTGGAGTCGGAGTGGTGCTGATTTCTCCCTCCGGGCTGGTGATCAATCGGGCTTACTCCCTCACGGAGCCCTGTTTAAGCAATGTGGTCGAGTACAACGCTTTGGTCATTGGCCTCCGACTTGCGAAGGAGCTGGGGGTAGAGCACCTTGAAGCATACGGCAAGTCGTAGATAATCGTTAACCAGATCCGGGGCTCATACGAAGTGCGTCACGAAGACATGATCCCCATCACCAAATAGCGATCGACATCATCTTATCCTTGGAAGGGTTCTTCATAGAACACGTTCCCAGGCTCCAAAACATTGAAGCCGATGCCCTAGCAGGCCTTGCCGCTTCCTTAGCAATTCTGAATCATGCTCACCACTTGGTTGACATAATAGGCCGTGAATTGGTCTGTCCCAAGGACAATATTCAATGTGTTGAAAGTTACTCTGCTCTGACAGTCGACGAAGCACCAGACTGGAGACAACCATTCATCGACTTCGTTGTCTACGACATCCTGCTAGAAAATCAGAAGGAATCCACTTCTATTAGAAGGCGTTCCCTCAGATTCTTCTATGATACGGAGACGAAAATGCTATATCGACGATCATACGATGGATTACTGCTTCGATGTCTCTCAAATACAGAAGCCAAGGAAGCCGTGCGTGACGATCATGATGGCATCTGTGGAGCCCATCAGCCTGGCCCGAAACTACAAGACCGCCTTCGTCGAATAGGCTATTACTGGCCTACGATGGTAGCAGATGCAGTGGACTATGCAAGAAAGTACAAAGCCTGTCAAGTCCACGCAGATTTCATCCACCAGCCATCCGAGTTTTTACATCCGACGGTAGCATCCTGGCCATTCGAAGCATGGGGAATGGACATCATTGGTCTGATCACTCCACCTTCATCCCGAGGACACCGCTTTATACTCGCAATCACAGATTACTTCTCCAAATGGGCAGAGGCTATTCCGCTGGCAGAAGTCAAGACTTCAAATACGATCAGCTTCCTCAAGCATCACGTCATATATCGCTTTGGACTGTCCTGAACGATCATCCACGATAATGGTCTACAGTTCGCAAGCCACGCCTTCTATCGGTTTTACGACAAATACGGAATCCAGAATATTACTTCAACACCATACAACTCGGCGGGTAATGGTCTGGCTGAAGCATTCAACAAAAAAATCATTAAACTTCTCCAGAAGTTCGTGTCATCACACAAATGCGACTGGAATGAAAAGCTTGGTGAATGCCTATGGGCATACCATATTACAGTACGGACTGCCACCGGGAACACACTATTCTCTCTGGTATACGAAAGTGAGACAATTCTCCCACTGGAGACTCAAATCCCTTCACTCTGCGTCGCCCTCATCTATAGATTGACGACATATGATAATCACCATCGTCGACTGTAAGAGTTGGAGGCCCTAGATGAGAAGCACCGATTAGCTCAACAACGAATCGAGCTGTACCAAGCACGTATCTCCGGTGCCTTCAATAAGAAGGTTGAAATCAGAACATTCCAAGTAGGCGATCTCGTTCTGGCAGTTCGAAGGCTGATGGTTATGACTCACAAAATCGTCGGTAAGTTCCAGCCAAAGTGGGAAAGCCCGTTCATCATCGAGGCTATATTCTCCAATGGGGCTTACCACCTCGCAAAACAAAATAGAGACTTGCTCATGTTGCCCATAAACGGCAAGTTCCTGAAGAAGTATTATGTCTGAAACGACATCCTCCAAATATTCTAGATTGGTGAGTTATGTACCCTCTGGTACCGCTGAACTTACATTCTGAATCAAAATCTTCCAGTTTGTTGAGTTATGTACCCCTGGTACCGCTGAACTAATATTTTGACTCAAAATTTCCCAAAATGATGAGTTATGTGCCCTCTGGTACCGCTGAACTTACATTCTAACTCCAAATCTCCTAGGGTGTTGAGTCATGTACCCTCTGGTACCGCTGAACTTATATTCCAATCCCAAATTTTCCAGATTGTCGAGTTATGTACCCGCAGGTACCGCTGAACTTACACTCTGGTCACTACAGATAAATATATATCGTATCTTTTAGGTAGTATGTCATGTATGATCATACCTCTGAACTTTTCTCCTAAAAGAGCTCCCTCCTCATGATCCAATACCCACACTTTCAGTGCATAAACCGGGTAACAAATCCACAAATTTCCTGAAACAACCACGTCGATGTTACCCCTGAGTTGTTTTCACTTCCATTAAAAACAAATCGCCCCTCTACATAGAACTTTCACGTTCTTATTACCTCTAAGTTGTTCTATGTACCCTTCATGGAGCCCACTCCTGCCATATCCTCATTACCTCTGAGTGGAAAGGCTCCATCGAAGAAACCCTCATATTTACTATGTCCTCATTACCTCTGAGTAAGTATGTTGGTTCTCTCTCATCTTATTATCCGTATCCAGAACCAGGGTACGCCAAGGATAATAGGTCCACAAAAAGTCTCCATTAGGGCAACTACTGCAAGCAAAGAATAGAACGAATGTATTCTGTTCATTCAAAATCAGTTACATTCACATGACTACATCTCATGAGCAAGCCAGAAAAGTTCTCTTTCATTTTATTCAGATAAGAAGAAAAAAGATTACATTGATGTCCAAAAGAAACAAAACACAAACAACAGCTAAAGACAGACAAGAAATATCAAGACAAAGACGAACATTTATGGGAGCCCACGAATCCTAGTTGTGGGAGCGCATATACCATTTCTTCAACCATTTTTCATATGAAGAATCTATTTGAGTAAGATCCTCGTCCGGAACAGGAGGGTCAGAGCTTCCAAAACTACCATCTTCAGACTGGGGCTCCTCCTTTACAGCAACTTTAATGTTGGGAGTGTTTCCCTCCCCTATAGGCGCCAACTCTTCTTTTTGTTCCTCTATTTTTGGTATCACCTCCTCCTTAACGAGCGATGACTCTTGTTTGAGGAAAGGAGGCAGCAGCTCTTCCGTCACAATGACCTCAGCCTTCGACAGGGATGCTGCAAGAATCAAAGATAAAAGAAACAAAGTTAGAAGATGGTCAGGGCATTAAGCGGCCCAGTCCAGATGAGCTTATACGGTCCTGTTTGAGGAGGCTTCATGTGGCTCAGTTCAGAGGAGCTTATGCGGCTCGGTTTAGCACAGCCTCATGCGGCCCAGTCCCGATGAGCTTATGCGGTCGTGTTTGAGGGGGGTTTCATGCAGTTCAGTTTGCTAAGTATTTATGCGGCCACTAGACAACTCCCATGCAGCTCGGACATGGGATATACCCCCCATACGGCTCGAACATGGGACGTACATGCGGCACATACAATTTGAACAGTTCGATGAAGATGAAGGATGTATTAAAGGCTTGTGCATAAAACATGAAACATAGCCATCTTTGTTAGGGTTTGTGAAGCATACGATCCTCCTGTTAGGGTTATATACTAAAAGCATCACTTTTGTAGTAACCTTATTTTCTTAAATTTTGAATAAGAATCATATGGGCAAATGTTTGCATATTGTATTTGTTACAAGTGTTAATGCAAATGTCTGATATTCTATATTATAGATAATATGGTGTGTGGTGTCACACAGAAGATCATATTATCAGTTTTCTATGGAGTATATAAATAGTTCACAACCTAGATGGACTTGGACAATCTATTGGAAATGTTGTAGTATAATCTGGTATTAGTCTATCTTGACTATAGTTTTACACTAGTACACTTTGTGTGTATTGAACAGGACCACTTGAGGTTGTTCTCTTTGTACTGACTACATAAGAGAACAAACACCTCTGTTATTATGGATGCTTGTGCTCTTAATCCGGATATAATAACGGACATATATATGCAGTGTGCATTACTTTGACTCATAAAAGAGTGAGATTCATTATGGATCAACAACCTCTATGAATTGGGTAATAACATTGTATGTATGATGGGCTGTTGATTATAAATGGAATCCATGTCCCGATACATCGGGTTGATGATGTCCCCTTAAGGAGCTCATAAGGATTGTCATGTAAACCCTGCAGGTGGATTATATCCGACATGACAAATAAAGTGCGGTACTACTTAAAGATAAAAGATGTCGAAACAATATAGTTGTCAGTAACTTAATTTGATCGACGGACATACGATAGCTTAACATGGGGAGCCAAACAAGCATATAATAAAAGGAGCCCATAAACATAATTTGGGATTAGGGAGGTAGTGCAACAATAGCTCATTAGTGGACCGAGCTATTGTTAATGGGCCTGGATTGTGTGTTCGGGCTGAACACGGGATATCCAGATCCGTTAGGAGGACTAACCCTATTTTTTCTCATGGTCCCTGCCGTAGCCTATATATATCCTCTATTCTCTGGCCGCCAGATTACCGATCAAAAATCAGAAACTTTTTCTAAATTCATGATTCACGTAAGGAGAGAAAGAGAGGGCTGTCCCCGTATAGATCTGCGCAGCGCCAGATTTTGGATTCGGATAGTTGAGGACGGAGCAGCAAAGATGACCATAATAGTTGGATATTTTTTCTTATTTTTGTCATTTTGCTTTTTCTGATTATGCATGTTTATTATTGTGTGGTTGTTTTTTGAAAAACCAAGCCTACATTAATAATGGACAACATAGACATAATATCAACTAGTAGAAAAACCCTCATTGTTAAATAACTAAGTGGGAGAGGATTTTTATTTAGTATAAATCCTATGGTCTCCATTATTGGTTTGTAGGTGATGTAATTATACTTGCGTGTTGGCTTTAGTGCTTTCCTCTATATCGGATGAGTATTTATGGATCACCAGTACAAACTTCCTTAGGGATAATTGTAGAAAGTTACCTAGTATGTGTTCACTTCTCCATCTGAAGGAACTCATTACAAGGTAATGGACTTAGTATTAAGTAATGTTATACACTTAGATACAAATAATGGTATCCTTTCCATCGGAGTCACTGCTATTATTTGTATGACCAGAGCAAGACCAGCATATTAATTGTATTTGTCATAAAGTTATATTGACATGATATTAAAATTAATAAGAAAAATCTACTTGAACAAAGTTGAATTTGTATACGTCCACACTATCGTGGCATGCTAAATTCATGGTGTTCAAGGTGTTGGTGAATTTCTTATTATTGTTTTGAGGGAATCAAGATTTAGTTTATTCAAAAAGTTTTTTTTTGCCCTACATAATTTTATTTATGTGATTCTCAGGATTTCAAAAATGGATTCTTTCAGTCCACTTATGGTGATTCTTAAAGAAAACAAACTTACTGGACCTAATTATTTTGACTGGAAACATAATTTAGACATTGTTCTGACTGCTGAGGAGTACAAATATGTACTTGTTGAGGAATGCCCACCTAAGCCTGATGCTAACTCTGATGAAGAGGTCAAAGAGGCTTATAAGAAGTGGAAAAAGGCAGATGAGATGGCGCGGTGTTACATTCTGGCATCTATGTCAAATATACTGCAAAATCAGTATCAGGCCATGGCCACAGCTTATGACATGATGTATAACCTCAAGGAACTCTTCGGACATCAGAGTAGAGCAGCTAGGCAGTTTGCTATGAAATGTTTGATGAATACAAAAATGGCTGAGGGTACACCAGTAAGAGATCATGTTCTCAAGATGATGGGTCATCTGAATGAGATGGAGATTCTTGGAGCTGAAATCGATGGGGAAACCCATGTCGATATCATTCTCGGGACTCTGCCTAAAAGTTTTGACAATTTCTGCCTTAATTACTACATAAACAAAAGGTTGTATAGTTTGGCAGAACTTGCAAAAGAGCTACAGGATGCTGAATCTCTCTTTAGGCAGAGTGGTCATGTTTTTGTTTCTGAAAAGACTTCTACTTCTAAGCCAAAAGGCGGTAAGAAGAAGAATAACATTCAGAAACAGGTAAACTCAGCAAAGAAGGGCATGGGACCTCAAGGCGCGGTAAAAAAGCCGAAAGGTAAATATTTCAAGTGCAAAGGGTCAGGACATTGGAAGACTGATTGTCCACTTCTCAAACAAGGGAACAAAGAAGGTATATCTCATTTACTAGTAGTTGAAACATGTTTAGCGGTGTTATCTACCGGCACCTGGTGTGTAGATATAGGATCCACTAATCATGTCTGCAATATATTGCAGGGGTTCCAGAAAACCAGACGGCTCAGTGATGGAGAGATATGCTTGTTCATGGGTGATGCTACAAAAGTATCGGTCGTTGCATTAGGAGATGTTACTTTATCTTTTGGTAGAAATAAGTCATTGACATTGAGAGATTGTCTTTATGCACCTTCACTTAGATGGAATTTAGTTTCTGTTTCTATGTTAGTTAAGGATGGATATTCAGTTTATTTTAATGACAATATTGTTATTAGAAAGAATAAACATTTTATCTGTTCTGGTGCATTGGTTGATAATTTGTATGTTATTAATCCTATTTCGCCCACAATGCAACTTATGGAAATGAATAATATGTCATCTAACTTAAATAAGAGAAAAGAACCTTCTTGTATGAACCAAACATATCTTTGGCACTTACGATTGGGGCATATTAACCTAAAAAGGATTCAAAAACTGGTTGAAGATGGACCTTTGAGTTCATTGGAAGTGGAGGCACTAACAGTCTGTGAATCCTGCTTGGAAGGTAAAATGACCAAAAGGCCTTTTACGGCAAAGGGGTATAGGGCCTAAGATGTGTTAAAATTGGTTCATTCTGATTTGTGTGAACCCATGACTATCCAAGCTAGAGGTGGCTTTGAATATTTTGTCACATTTATTGACGATTATTCAAGGTATGGATACATTTATTTGATGTGCCGTAAGTCTGAGTGCTTTGAGAAATTCAAAGAGTACAAGGCTGAAACGGAGAAACGTCATGGAAAATGTATCAAGTCATTATGATCAGATCGTGGTGGCGAGTACCTCTTTGGAGAGTTTAGGAATTATTTATCAGAGGCTGGGATTGCATCCCAATTGACTGCACCTGGAACGCCCCAACAGAATGGTGTAGCCGAAAGAAGGAATAGAACTCTTATGGAGATGGTTAGATCAATGATGAGTTCTTCGGATTTGCCAGATTCATTTTGGGGATATGCCTTAGAGACTGCAGCTTATATTTTGAACTTGGTTCCTTCTAAGTCAGTACCTCTTACTCCCACAGAGCTGTGGATTGGGCGTAAGCCTAGTCTGAAACATGTTCGCATTTGGGGTAGTCCAGCACATGTGCTGAATGGAAAAGCAGATAAGTTGGAATCTCGTACAGAAGTACGCTTGTTTGTAGGCTATCCAAGAGGAACGAAAGAAGGTTTATTTTTTAGTCCTAAGGATCAGAAGGTCATTGTTAGCACCAATGTCCGATTCTTAGAGGAAGACTATGTGATGAACCATAAACCCACAAGTAGAGTTATTCTAGAAGAACTGAGACATGATACACCAAGTACTTCAGTACCAACAGTACAAGAGGATAAACCACAAATAACTGCACAACGTGTCAGAAATGTTACACCACAACCGATAGTGCCTCGTCGTAGTGGGAGGGTTGTGATACAACCTGATAGATATATGTTCTTGGGAGAGTCGTCAGACTTCGTCCCTGAGGAACAAGATTATGATCCCTGTACCTACAATGAAGCACTCCAAGATAAAGATGCAGAGTCTTGGCAAAAAGCAATGATATCTGAAATAGAATCTATGGATTCTAATCAGGTCTGGAAGCTTGTAGAACCACCCGTTGGTGTAAAAGCCATTGGATGCAAGTGGGTCTATAAGAGAAAAAGAGGATCAGACGGTAAGGTTGAAACCTTTAAAGCTCGGCTTCTAGCAAAAGGTTTTACTCAAAGAGAGGGTATCGATTATGAGGAAACCTTTTCTCCTGTAGCCATGCTTAAGTCTATTCGGATTCTTTTATCTATTGCAGCTCATCTCGATTATGAGATTTGGCAAATGGATGTCAAGACAGCTTTCCTTAATGGAAGTCTTAAGGAAGACATCTATATGAAGCAACCAGACGTGTTCATTGAAAAGGGCCAGGAGCATCTTGTTTGTAAGCTCAAGAAGTCCATTTATGGACTTAAGCAAGCTTCCAGATCTTGGAACATATGTTTTGATCAGGGGATAAAATCCTATGGATTTGATCAATGTCAGGATGAATCATGTGTATACAGAAAGTGTGACGGAAACGTGGTGGTGTTTCTAGTACTTTATGTGGATGACATCTTGCTCATTGGAAACAATGTGAAGGTATTATCTGATGTAAGGGTATGGTTATCCAAACAGTTTGATATGAAGGACTTGGGAGAAGTAGGTCACATCCTTGGGATCAAAGTTCTACGAGATCGCAAGAAAAGGATATTGGGCTTATCCCAAGCTTCCTATATCGATACTGTACTAACTCGTTTTAGTATGCAAAATTCTAAGAAAGGTTTCTTACCTTTTAGACATGGAATTGCTATATCGAAGGAGCAGTGTCCGAGGACACCTAAAGAGATAGAGAACATGAAGGCAGTTCCTTATGCTTCAGCAGTAGAAAGCTTAATGTATGCAATGCTATGTACGAGACCAGACATCTGTTTTACCGTAGGCATGGTCAGCAGATATCAGTCTAACCCAGGACAAGAGCACTGGACTGCCGTAAAGCATATTTTAAAGTACCTGAAAAGGACTAAAGAGTATATGCTAGTTTACCAGACAGATAGTTTAGTTCCCTTGGGGTATACAGACTCAGATTTTCAGTCAGATAGGGATTCCAGGAAATCTACCTCAGGTTATGTATTTACTTTGGGAGGTGGAGCCATTGTGTGGAGGAGTTTCAAGCAAAAATGTATTGCTGATTCCACCATGGAAGCCGAGTATGTGGCAGCCTCTGAGGTAGCCAAAGAAGCAGTTTGGCTCAGAAACTTTCTGTTGGACTTGGATGTGGTACCTAGTTTGCCTAAGTCTATTACACTTTATTGTGATAATAGTGGTACAGTTGCAAACTCGAAGGAACCACGAGCCCATAAGACAGGCAAACACATTGAGCGTAAGTACCACCTGATACGAGATTTCGTAAAAAAAATGAAAAGTTGCTGTGATCAAGATTGCATCAGCCGACAACCTAGTTGATCCCTTTACAAAGAGCTTACCAGCTAAGGCTTTTGACAGTCATATTGAGGGAATGGGAGTCAGATGTGTAGCAGCATGGCTTTAAGTATAAGTGGGAGATTTGTAACAGTATACTGAAAAGAAATGCTTTGAGTATAAGTGGGAGATTGTTAGGGTTATATACTAAAAGCATCACTTTTGTAGTAACCTTATTTTCTTAAATTTTGAATAAGAATCATATGGGCAAATGTTTGCATATTGTATTTGTTAGAAGTATTAATGCAAATGTCTGATATTCTATATTGTAGATAATATAGTGTGTGGTGTCACACAGAAGGTCATATTATCAGTTTCCTATAGAGTATATAAATAGTTCACAACCTAGATGGACTTGGACAATCTATTGGAAATGTTGTAGTGTAATCTGGTAACACTAGTACACTTTGTGTGTATTGAACAGGACCACTTGAGGTTGTTCTCTTTGTACTGACTACATAAGAGAACAAACACCTCTGTTATTATGGATGCTTGTGCTCTTAATCCGGATATAATAACGGACATGTATATGCAGTGTGTATTACTTTAACTCATAAAAGAGTGAGATTCATTATGGATCAACAACCTCTATGAATTGGATAATAACATTGTATGTATGATGGGCTGTTGATTATAAATAGAATCCATGTCCTGATACATCGGGTTGATGATGTCCCCTTAAGGAGCTCATAAGGATTGTCATGTAAACCCTGCAGGTGGATTATATCCGACATGACAAATAATGTTGAGCGGTACTACTTAAGGATAAAAGATGTCGAATCAATATAGTTGTCAGTAACTTAATTTGATCGACGGACATACGATATCTTAACATGGGGAGCCAAACAAGCATATAATAAAAGGAGCCCACAAACATAATTTGGGATTAGGGAGGTAGTGCAACAATAGCTCATTAGTGGATCGAGCTATTGTTAATGGGCCTGGATTGTGTGTTCGGGCTGAACATGGGATATCCAGATCCGTTAGGAGGCCTAACCCTAATTTCTCCTCATGGTTCCTGCCGTAGCCTATATATATCCTCTATTCTCTGGCCGCCAGATTACCGATCAAAAATCAAAAACTTTCTCTAAATTCGTGATTCACGTAAGGAGAGAAAGAGAGGGCTGCTAAGGAGAAGAAAAGGTTGGAAGATCGTCGCCCACACGACGTCCAACTCGAGGAAAGAATACGTGCAGAAGATCTTGGGGTCGTCCGCTCGAGATTGCCAGGAATTACTTATCTCCTTTCCGTCGCAGGTATAATTTGTGAACCCTAGTTTCCGCCTATGAAGGGTTAGAACACGTATTAGATCTGTTTAACTTTCTATCGATCAATACGCACACCAAAGAAAGGGTCCTGGGAATCCCCAGTTCCATCACCTCCCAAATCCTTACCAGCAATAGTGGTGTGAACGTCGAGATGAACTTCAGGTGCCACAGTCGACGTAGAAGCCACTCCCTTACCCTTCGCCGCAGCCTTGGAAGTCGGTCATTGTTGATCGAAGAAGAAGAAGAAGAAGAAGACGATAGCCTAGGGCAAGAAAGGTTCAAGTAAAAGAAGAAAGTAAAGAGTTTCCATAAGAAAATTACTCCTATTTATAGGCAGACAAGAGCTCATAAACTGACGGATACTTCGATTCGTGTGCCGTATAAAGAATAAAATCGATGCTTCGGTCACCGACACAAATCTGACCCTTGGGATCCTGTCCCCAAAAGACGGCTTCAAATAAAAATGAATCAAAGAGCAATTAATGATGACTACGCAGCAGAAAAGACAGCATGCGGCCAGAGCGGTCCATGCGGCTAGGCAGTTCATGCGGCCAGGCGGTCCATGCGGCTAGGTAGTCCATACGGCCAGGCAGTCCTTGCGGCCAGGAAGGCCGTACGGCTAGAAAGTCCATACGGCCAGAATATCTTATACGGCCAGGAGAGCTTATGTGGACATAGCCATGCTTCTCATTCAAAGTATTTCAATTTTTTTAAAATGAAAACTTTGAAGGGGGTCTTGTAGAAGCATGGAAAAGAACAGAAAAATCCATGCGGCTGAAAATAGAGGGAGTCTCATACGGTTCAAAGAATCTCTCAGAGCTTCATGCGGCTCAAGAGTTTTATGCGGCTCAAAAGTCACCAACATAGCCATGCGGCTCGATTAGAAGCCACGTGGCCTTATACGGCTCGTCTCTACAGCTGGCCATTAAACAACGGCCTCATTTAATGCTCTGAAACAATAAGGCAGCTCTGATATAAAGGTGAACTGACAGCTCTGACATAAAGCTGTAATGATTACTCTGACATAAAGGCGTGCTCCTAGGGAAACAAAAAAAATCTTTATAGACGGCACGATCCACCAAATCCTAAAGTCTTCCATACGGCTTTGACACGTGGCCAGCCGCATGCGGTTCAGGTGGAGGCCACCCCCATGCGGCTGCTACGCTCATGCGCTCGGATCATGGGGGCCATCTTTATGCGGCTCAAATCCTGAAAAGTCACCCCCATACGGCCGCTACTCTCATGCGGCTCGGATCATGGGGACCATCTCCATGCGGCTCAAATGCTGAGAGGCTACGCCCATGCAGCCTTGACACGTGGCCAGCCTTATGCGGTTCAGTTGGAAACCATCCTCATGCGGCTCAGATGTCGGAGGCCACACCTATGCGGCTGCCACCTTCATGCAGTTTAAATCCTGAGAAGCCACCCTCATGCGGCTCTGTCAAGACACCCTGTCCCTGTGGCTCGCGGTTAGAACACGTGGCAGAAGATCAGTTCCCCTCCGCATCCCTACGGCTCGTAGCATAATATTGGTTGGACACGTGGCACCAAATCAATCAAGATTTATCCACTCAGATGTGTTACTATCAACAAATCCCAACAACCAGATTTAGTGCAATCATCATAATTACCCGGATCAAATCAGATTTCTTGCAATCAAGCAGATTGAACACGTGGCAGGAGATCCGAGCTTGTCATAACAAATCATGAAGATTTACGGCAATCAACATTAATTGCCCATACGGATTTGGCACAATCAACGTTAATTGCCCAGATTTGTTGTAATCAAGATTAACGGCCCAAATTAATTGCCAACGAAACATGATCAAGGAAAATGGTAATTAATCACCAAACTGCCGACTTTCAAGGGGCAATCATTGCAAACCCTAATGATCACACCCCACTCCTATAATTAACAAGGTGCCATTCCCTTGCAAACCCCTGGCTGGACACACAGAGAGACAAAGGCACACACAGAAGAGTCTCTCCACACATTCCGAGAGCATTTCTTCATCAGAGCCAAGGCAACGTCCGATCGTCCAAGGAGTAAGGCAGAGCTGCCGTCGCTTTCCCGAGCTCTACCGTTACCCCCCAGAAAAAAAAAATAAACAATTGTACTTAGATTATTTTACCTAGATTTTCGTCTCTAGGCTTTCTTTGTACGAGCGAGTCTGTATTGTGAGTCTAAATTCAGTTCTCCTATAAAATTGTTCTACACTTTTACAATCAATGGCAAACAAAAATACACTAAATTTATGAAAGAAATCAAATTTATGTACAAAAATCAACATGTGGCACTGTCTTACTGGCAACCATAATGTGTAATAATTTTTTGATGCAATCTTCTGCACATCTTGGGGCACACGAAAGCCAAAAAAATTATTAAGCAAATTTTATGATGATGGCTAGCATTCAATGGGTGGGGTTTTGACATTTTTTCCTCTACTGTAGGAGGGCAAATTCTTTGACGAAGAAGTTGAACTCCAGTTTTGTGACGAGAAGTACAATATTCAATGCTTCTACAGCGGCACCTATGGAAGCCCATCATGATTTTTTTAGTTCTGATAAGTTACCCTTAGATATGCTGGCAATGGTAGCAGAACCAAGAGCCCAATTGGCCTTACCAATCCATGTAACTCTACGAAGGACTTTGAGTATGCTACCATAAATGAGGATGCGACACTCGGGTCATATCATCTCATTAGGGTAAATGTGAAATAGCTTTAGTTGCTTCAAAACAGTAGTCCCCCTGTAGAATCGTTGAGCACCTCTAAGGGGGATGAATAGAATGCGTGTGAGTACAGCGAAAAATAATCATCAATTTAAATTTTAAACTATGGCAGTAAATAAGAGACAGTAAATAAATAAAGCAAGAGATAGAGAGATCAAACTTAGTGATACAGCGATGTATACTGGTATCCCTCTGAGAGGACTAATCCAGTCTCGAGTACTCTTGCTCGATGTTAATCCACTAAGGCACAAGCTAATTGAGAGCTTGCAGTCTCTTACAACACCGTATTTGGTGACAAGTGCACGACCAACTTCACAAAACCGTGCTTGGTGACAAACGCACAACCGGCTCCACAACAAAGATAATTGCTGTACTTTGAACAACCTCTTTACAACTCTTAAACACCAAAAGACTCTAGATCGAAGTAGATATTACTGGCTTTTGGCTAAGAGGAGTATAGGTGTGATATGAAAACTTTTGATCGGTTGAAAATACTTATTGAATAGAGAAAAGAAGATAAAGAGTGAATGAGTGATTTGAAATGAAAAACTCTCTCCTGTTTATAGGTGTTTTCTGAAATCGAACTCGGGCAGAGTTCTGATAGAGTTCTGATGCAAAGATTTCACATATGTATGTTGCATGAAGTTTTGGAGGCAACAAATATTTGAATTCAAACAGACCGAACTCGGGCAGAGTTCGAACCGAACTCAGGCCGAGCTCGGTTTGAGTTCTGTCTAGGAGAATTTTGAATATTTGTCAAATTCTGTTGCAAAAATAATTTTAAACTTTTGAAAAAATGGAATGGGAATATGTTGGCTTTTTAGAAAAGTGGACTGAGATTAACCTAAGCCAGTATTACCTAGTCGATCTTACAATTTAAATCCTAAACTCAATAAAGATAAAATACATAATAAATTATAAAATGACTCGGACTGGATCCCAATGAAAGTAATCTTCATATTGATGATTTATGTGCTTGATGGTGCAGTAGTACGATGCTTGTTGATATTGATTTCACACGTCCTGAAATGATTAGCAGTAGTTCGTATATTTTGTGTATTGACTTAAGTCTATGTCGATTATTAAAATCGGGTGTAACCATAGAATGGGCCAACAATCTCCCCCATTTTGATAATTGACAAACTTGAGTCTATACCAAAATATATCAAAAAAATAGAATAAATAAAATGTACCTCAACAAAATGGTTTTGTTTTGGATTGTATAATTTCTCTGATTTTTTATTTTTTGGTATGTACTCTATCTTCCCCTTTGTCAATATAAAAATGGATTTGGCTCCCCCATAATATATGAAGCCAACAATTTTCAACAAACAAACAAAGTGAAGCTAAAGAGATAACCAAATAACACAAAGTGCATAAAAAGATAACTAGTACTGAAATAAACTGATAATGTCATGCATAAAACTGAAGGAAAGATACAATCATCATCATAAACTACTAATAAGCTGTCTAACTAAAAAGTTTAGACAAAAAGAAAACAAAAACTACATCATAAGATAGATCAACAGCTAACATCCTATCCACTATCCACTAGCTCAAAACTGCATCATATAGCGGGGTCGTCACCACCAGGAGCATCCGGAGGAAAGTAAGCAGCAGTAGGATGAAAGTAAGGAAAAGTTACCTCATCTCCGAACTTATGTCCTGGGAAGCCTGGGTGAGGAAGGATAGTCACTGGTTGTGATGGGTCCTGTGATAGACTCCAGTAGAGATCAGCAATGCCATTCCGCAATACCTGAGCCTGGGTGATGTGGCGGAACTCTGAGTCGAGGTAGCTCTGACGACGTTGCGCAGAGAGAGCAACAAAGTCATCAAACCGCTAATAGAATCCTGTGTCAAAACTTTGAGCAAGGACAGGAGCAGGAGCTGGAGCAGGAGCATCAGGTGGAGGAGCCTCAGCGTCAGCATCTGGAGCAGGCTAAGCTACAGGAGGTAGAGGTGGAGTAGGATATCGACGAGATCTGTTGAGCTCTATAGCTGTGGAGGAGTAGGTATAGGTTTGAAGATCAATTTTAAACCTTCGAAAGATGGAAGCCAAGTGCATAGGATAAACCAGGTTGCGTCCTGTATTTTTTGCAGTTCAGCATCCAAGCCATCATGGTCTTGGGGATAGAAAAAGAAATGCCAAGAAATGCCAAAAAAGATATGATACATGGCGGACAGCTCTAAGAAAATGATCCCATCAGATGATCCTTTCTTTGGAAGGAGAACTGAGAAAATAAAATGATGGAGTTCATAGAAGTTTTGGTTAAGATCTTTTAAAAAGACTCTTCTAGGAACAAGTCGTGGATGGCAAAGCAGTTCTTTGAAGGAGTCGAGAGTGACACCTGTAGCCTCCCTTCCCAAAAATTTTGAAATATTTTATTATTTATTTGATTTAAATAGTGATTTTAGAATTTTTGTAAATAATTATTTAGTTAATTATTACGGTAGATGATTTTTAATCATGATTAAATTTGGAGTACAAGGTGACTAGAAATTGTGGCACGGATAGTGCAGTGGCGTGCTTTGACTAGTGTATTAGCCTTGGTAGGGTAGGTCGAGCCATAGAGATGTCCTAACTAGGAAAACCAGGCCAAGTTGTGACATGACCATTATAAATAGTTTAATTGTTCATTATTAATATTATTTGACGTTTAAGTGACCCGGTCGTACCAAACTAGTCAAACTGGACCCGAACCGAGCCCGAGCCCATGTAGTCAGGCGGCACATCCAAGGACATACGTATTGAGGAATTTGGCATGCGGGATTGTATTTCATTTTAATGTTTTAACGAATATTTTTCTAGCTTTCCAAATTAGATATTATAATTATTCTTATTTAGTTGATATTCAATGACATTGTTATAAAATAGGTCCTTGTACATTTTAGGATTTTCAGACTGTGCATGATGGTATATACATAAATATTAGTTTATTGAATTTCGTTGTTATTATGATTATTATATTTATTTTATCGAAGTTATATAATATTAATAATATTTTTAGGGTTATTAAATATAAATTACTTATTTTTATTAGTTATTATCATTTTATCCTTTAACAAAAGATATAAGTGAATATATATGTGTATAATAAATATATAGGTGTATGTGTATTTATATGAAAATACATAAATGTATAAATGTGTTTGTATAGATATAAATAAAGGTGTGTGTGCATGTGTATGTGTATGTATATACGAATATATATGGATAAATATTATATATGTGTATATAGATTATATATGTGAATATGTATATAAAAATATATTGACTACATGAGTACGTATACGTACATATAAATATATATTATATCTGTGAGTATATATATATATATATATATATATATATATATATATATTTTTAATTATATATATATATATATATATATATATATATATATATATATATATAATTAAATATATATATATATATATATATATATATATATATATATATATATATATATATATATATATATATATATATATATATATATATATTATAAATTGTTTGCCATTGATTGTAAAAGTACAGAACAATTATCGGAGGATTGAACTTAGACTCACAATACAAACTCGCTTGTACAAAGAAAGCCTAGGGACTAAAACCTAGGTACATCAATCTAAGTATAATTGTTTATTTTTGATTCTGGGGGGTGACGATAGAGGCTCGGAAAGGCGACGGCAGCCCTGCCTTACTCCTTGGACGATCGGTATGCAGCCTTGGCTCCTGTGACGAGATGGTTGGCGTTGATGAAGAAATGCTCCTCCTGCTCTCCTCGTATTGCTCTTCTGGCTTCTCTTTCTGGATTGATCTCTGTGGATTCTTCTCTCTGACTATCGGGGGAGCCTCTCTGTATGTGCGTATCTCTCTCTGACAGTATATATCTTCACAAGGGAATGACACCTTGCTATTTATAATAGTGGGATGTGATCGTTAGGGTTGCCAATGATTACCTCTTGGAGATGGCGGCGGCCTGTGGATTGGTCAATCTAGGCCGTTCGTTTTTGATTGTGACGAATCCGAGCCATTGAGTGTAGATTACACCAAATCCCATCAGCAATTAATGCTAATTAGAATAAATCTTCTTCATAATGATCTTCTGGTGTCTGCGAATAAATTAGATTTATTCTCCTGCCACGTGTCCCAGATTATTGGGATTTGACCCAATCTTTGATTGCAGTAAATCTGATAAATTGATCGGCTTAGGACACGCGTCCTAGGAGCCACTGCGGGATCTGAACCACATGACGAGTGAGCCGCATATGATTTTGGGCCGCATATGGTTAGGGCTGCCTGGGTAGTGGCCCTCCCTCGAGTTTGAACCACATGGAGGTGATCATTGCGAGCCGTATAGGGATACATCCGCCTGAGCCGCATGGAAATGGTCCTCTTGAACCGCATGAGAAGTCTTTGCTCGAGCCGCATGAGGCTATCTCGGCCTGAGCCGTATAGGACGGCTTCATTCTGAACCGCATGGGAAGTCTTTACTCGAGCCGCATGAGGCTGTCTCGGCCTGAGCCGCATAGGACGGCTTCATTTTGAACCGCATGGGAAGTCTTTGCTCGAGCCGCATACGAACGCCCACGTGGCAAGGCCACGTGGTATTTTTATGGCTCTCGGGGGATTTGTGTCAGAGATCTCTCTCTTCCCTAGAAGTCTGTCATTATGACAGAGTCATAATTACTTCTTTTTTGTGTCGGGGCTGTCACTTTTCAGAGTTGTCAGTCGTCAAACAATTAATGTGAGGGGACAGAGAAGAGGACTGTCCTGCCACGTGTCTTCGGAGCCGCATGGGATGTCTTGGACCGCATAGTCCCTTATGCCGTATGACTCTTTGAGCCGCATGGGCTTTCGGAGCCGCATGGGGTTCTTTGGCCGCATGGGTCATTTTCTTTAATATTTTCCATGCTTCTACAAGACCCCCTTCAAAGTTTTCAATTTGCAAAATTGAAATACTTTGAATAAGAAGCATGATCGTATTCTTCTGGCCGCATATAAAACCCTGACCGCATAGAGATCTTGGCTGCATAGATTGTTCAGCCGCAGGAGTGTCTCATCCGCATAGCTCTTTGCCATGTCATTTTTTTTCCACGTATGGCAATCTTTTGTATTTAAATGTTGTTGATTTGCTGTTAGCCTTAAAGGCCACTTTTTGGTACGGGATCCGAGGAGCTTGGCCTCTATTTTCGGCGGCTTATTTTGATAACCGAAGAGTCGGTCTGCGTGTACGCACGGGGATCGAAACGCTTCACTCTTGTTTATAAATATGGATGACTTTGGCCGGAGGGACTTCTTTACCTTCTCCTTCGTTTACTCTTTTTGCTGTCTCCTCTTTCTGATCTTCTCTGTCCGCCCGTCGAAGCAAATGGCTCCTAAGTCTTCCAAAGTCATCTCTGCCGCCGTGAAGGGAAAGAGGGTAACGTCTTCGTCGACCGTCGAGCCCGAAGTGCCCGAAGTGCCCTCTGATGTTCGTCCTGTTTTCAATGGTAAGGGTTGCATTTAAATCTTGAGAGCCCATGGCTCTGTTGCATATTTATGCACAAGCCTCTACCCAAGTTGATGGCAGAGCCGCATATGCTGTATGGGCCGCATGACCTTCTCATACCCGAGCCGCATAGAAAATATCCCGTATTTGAACCGCATTAGAAGGATTTAAGTCTCTAGATAAAAAATCACATAAAGTCTCCTCTGAACGGAGCCGCATATGTCTCTAGCAGGCTGAACCTATGGTATTTTGCGTCGCATGAGCTCTTCTGTTAGAACTGCGTATATTCATCTGATCCGCATAAGCTATCGAACTAGAGTCATATGGAACTCCCGTCTGATTTGGGCCGCATGAGACTGTGTTGACTCGAACCGCATAGGCTTCCTCGAAACCGCATTTCTTGAGACCCAACTGGAATGGAGCCGCATAAGGCTTTGTTGACCCGAACCGCATAGGCTCGTGGGAGCTCCTTTATTCAGTGATTTTTTTGCTTTAACCATCTTTTAATCCTGTTTATCTTTGTCCCTTTTTTAGTGAACCTTCCAACCAACCCAGCAGGAGAGCTTCTTGTGGGTTCAGCTCAGTTC
Source organism: Iris pallida (assembly GCA_029216955.1). Lineage (NCBI taxonomy): Eukaryota > Viridiplantae > Streptophyta > Magnoliopsida > Asparagales > Iridaceae > Iris > Iris pallida. Next base: position 10,967,075 of record JANAVB010037219.1, read on the forward strand.
GCCGTGGGCATGCGGCTTGATGACTTAATCCGTTGTATAGTGGATCAGCTTCCCACTAATGAACCTAGGGAGTGGGTGGCTGCCATTAATAACCAACAATTCTACTTTCTTTGTTCAATGATGAATTCGGAGAAGCTGGATGGAGAATATCTGAAACCGGCTTTTCTCTTTGGGGACGCATTTTCCATAAAGAACTCCCGATTGCTGGATGTTTTAGAGTACTGGGATTTTTCTGTAGACGGAGTAGAGATTCATATCCCCGAGATGGAGCGGCATTATCCTCTCTCATGGTTTAACATGGTACCGTTGGACAGGACAATGGTGGGCTCTCTGACTCCTACCCAACATGGAATGTTTGTGAGCAACATCTACTACAACAGGCGTACGGGTTTAGTATGTGCTGGCAAGGAATCCGTGAGTCGGACTGTGATGGGGCTGCTCCCTGGCACTTTTGTAAACACGACTGGCCCTAATTTTACCTTCAGTCTAGCTGATACTTTTCTGAATCAGCTCGCTCGCAAGGGGTCTTATCCCGTAGGCAAGTTGTCGCTGCTGAACTGGATCAACCCCATTCCCACATGGACTAATCTTACCTCATGGATCTTGAGGAAGTATAGGGAACACCTTTGAGAAATTGACCTCTACTACGCCGTCAGGGGTACCTGCTACGGGTTGCCCATTAACAAGCCTTTGTTTATGGCTCTTTTGGAGCTGTATAATCGGCATACGGGGACTTTCTTTGCCCTCGGAGGAGAGCTGGGGCTTGCTCTTCATGAGATGAACGCTGTTTCTAGATTGCCGTGGAGAGGTGAAGCTTTTGAAGCATATACACCGACGAACGAAAAATTCGAAGACCTGGATCGACGATTTCCTGGTTTCGTCGTCGTGTACCAAGAACTGTTGTGTCATCATAGCGCCTGCCACCAGATGGCTATCAAGAAAGAAAATAGCTCAGAAGGGAGTGCCCCTCACACCACGGCCTGGGTTTTGTATCTTTTCAAGTTGCGTCCTTTCGGCCAAGTTTCGTCTCGAACTCCTCGAACCCCGGAGGAGGTGAAGGACATGATGTTGAAGGTCAAAAGGTCGAGGTCTACCCGTGACCGGTTTGGGAGTCGCACTGACTCCCTGAGTTACTTCAACTATGGTACCCTGGAGATGTCTGATAAAGCGATCTTAGCTGGGTTCTTGATGGTGTGGCTACGCAATTGTGTAGTCTCGGGCGGCGCGGGTTCTATGGAAAGGATCAGCCGCCATTTCATTCTTCCTGCTGTGAAATTGGTCTTCAAGGTAAGACTGGCGCTCCTCCCGGCCATGGTGTGTAGCATACACCACGGCCTTCGTACCTTTTCATCCAAAGTCATTGCTCGTGATGTGTCGATGGACTTTGAACGGATAGAACTACCATGCCACTACCTTATGGGGTGGTTATTGATGCACTATCGGTCATTGATGAGGCCAGAAACTGATAAAAACGTCACCGATGATGACGCCTTCCTTTTCCGGTATCGTCATCAGCCTTGGGAGCACGATACCATGCCAGCCTGCCGGAGGGCGTTGGCAAGAGTTGAAGGGCCCGAATTCTTCGTATCTCTCCCTGAATTCACCCCTGGAGAAGTGAGGAGGGTACACATTGACGGCGTTGATCCTTTCCAACTTTTATCTGAGAAGATGCTTTTTTGGTTACGCAACATCCGCCCTGCGCACCTGGTGTATCGTTACCGGAATAGAGTATACCTGGAGCCTTATCTGTCCAGTAGATTTTCCCGTCAATTTGGGTATAGTTAATTGTTCCTGGATCGCCCTAGCGCTTGCTTGAGCTTTGAGGGCAGTGTACTCGATGGCGTCCGGGCTTGGCATTATTATAATACGGCCCATACCCGGGCCAGCTTTTCAGTACCTGATGCCAAGGTGGCAGGGGATATCTTGTATATAACGGCCCTTTATTATGTTGCAGTGAGCAAGCCTCCTGTCGATTTTGATATGAACACTAGCTTCATCGCTGGCACCGGTTTGGCTGAGAAGCCAGAGGGGTCCAAGAAGAGGAAGAGGGGGGCGAACAGGGTTCCTGTGCCGGACTCAGAGTCCACTAGGGCGGATGAGGAAGATGACGAACAAGATGCTGATGACTCATCTCATTCTTCGGACGAGGAAGTTAGGAATCAACCCCCTGTCGTGCCGGCTGAAAGGGCTGCGGGTCAACCGTCTACTTGGTCTGACGAGGTGGTAGAGGATCAACCATCTGCGGTACCTGGCCCTTCGCGGTAAACGAAGTAGGCGCGTGACTACCGCTGATGACCGAACCTATTCCACGAAGCACGCTGCGGTAAGACGTCGCAGGCTGTTTATTAATGATGTGGACGTTGTTCCTGAGGAGATTTGGGCTTCAGCTGTTTCCTTTCTTCTTCTTCTTCTTCTTCTTCTTCTATGTTATGGCCTAATCATTTATTTCTTTTGCTCTTTATAGGCATCGGATGAGCTCGTTTCTCAGGACCCGATTATCGAGGCTGACCCGGTCCTGTCTTATTTAGTCAGTGATGTGTGAACCGCTATCATGCTGCTGGGGTACTTCCGGTTGCGGCCGAGGATTCCCACCTTGCTGGGACCTCAACCCAGAGGGATGGGGGCTTTACCGCGCCCGTCCCTGAGACATCCGAACCCCAACATGACGACTTTGTGGGTGGGGAAACTACGCCGACTGTGAACGAGCCGTCACCCCCATGCTCTTCCCCTGGTAATGCAAATCAAACCATAGCTCGTGAATAAGCCTATGTATTCTGTCATCTTATCTTTCAGATTATTTCGACTAATGGTTGCTTTGGATGTTCAGATCCCAACCCTTCATTGCTAGTGATGGATATTGCTGGATCGAACCCTACCGGAAAGGGCCTGACGGAACCTCCCTGTATCGAGGGACCTTCGTCTGGGTCGAGCTCGGGGTCCCAGGTAGCAGTGCAGCTAGAATAAGGGACGATGCTCCCTGTGTCCTCCTCTGCGAATGTAGTTTCAGGGGTCAACCTTTCCTCCCTGCCGAGCATCCAGTCTCTTCGGGCGGCGGAAGAGGAGTTAGCCGCCATTCAAGCATCTTTCCGTACGGAATTTGCTTCCTTGGTGGCGGGTGCAGTAACTTCTGAAGCTGCTCCTCCGGTACCGTCTGCTACTCTCCCTCTGACGCCGTCCTCTACAGAGGTCTTGGATGACGTGTTACAGGACGTGGTTGCCAGTTTCCATCGCCACCTGAAGAGGGGGATCGAGGCAGCAGTGGAAAGGGGGACTCCCTTTACTCTGGCCCGTCGATGTGCCGGTGGCCAAATTAATATCCTTAAGACACTCCCTGGAGGAGGGGAACTGGCTGCGCTTTTGGAGCCTAAGCTATTAGAAGTTGATCGTCTCGTGGCCCAGTTTCGCTTGTTGCAACAGACTGATTTACCCACGGTCATAAATCAAGAGCGTAACTTCCTCATTACCGCGGTAGAGAAGGTGATGGCTGCCCGGGAATCGCTTAAGCCGGCTATATTGAAGGACCGCCAGGATCTGACTCGGTTGTACGACCAATAGAGCCGTCGGACTGAAGATTGCACAACTCGGGAAGCGGATGCTTCCCGCGGGGTAACTGATGCCCGGGAACAGATCCTTGAGCTCCAGAGAAAGCTGGCCTTCCTGGAGTCAGAGCTTGAGGCTACTCGTATGGAGAAAGGGATTGCTATTCAGGAGGCTGACAAGTACTGTAGGGCTTCTGCTAATCTAGAGCTTGCCCTAAAGAAGGTGGAGAACAACTGGCAGGCGTATATGCATTTGAATGACGCAGAGCAGTTGTCCCAAGAGGCTGAGCGCCGAGCTAAACAGAGGCTTGATCGGGGGACTGCCTTGGTGAAAAACCGTCTCTTGGAGTTGTGCAATGCCGAACTATAGTCGGCCTTTTCTTCTTGTTTTGTTCCTATTTTCTTTCTTTCTGAAGGGGATATGATCCCGAAATATGTAATACTTTTTTTCTTCCTTCAAATAAAGAGTGCTTTCAATTCTACCCTTTATTTGTATTGCCTGCTGTGAGCACCCTGAATTTCGGGTTGATTTTTTTTATTTTATTTTATTTTCTGATTGTTTAGTTTTATTAAATAATTTATTCTGTTATTTTTCCTAAGTATACTTTTCTGTGCCATTGATATTTGGAGTGTCAGGGATGTTCAACTTTTGAAATCTTCTTCACAAGATTTGGAGTGGACAGGATTACCTTCATGATGGTATATAGTGTCCCATCCAAACTTGTTCCCTTGTGCTCTTTTTGCTTCGCAGAACTTCGGGTCGGTTTAGACCATTTGATTATTATTTATTTTTCCCACTCTTTTCCTTGATCATTTTCAGTGCGTTACCATGACTTTTAAATTTGGAGCGCAAGACCAGTTAGTTTCTTGAAACCAACTTCTCATTGATGATCTACTCGAGACGTTCGTCACCCATGACCTTAGTTTCCCACTCAGACACGTCATTTTGTGCTCTATTTGCTTCGCACAACTTTCCTCACATGTGACCCGATTTTATTTCACCCCACGGCGTCACATTTATTTTCCAACTTGATTTGTGGATCCCCTGTCGACCAAAACCTGTCAGCCCCAACTGTGGACATGGCCCACATTGAGCCTACTACCCGTCCGCCACTTGTGTCCCATTTATTGGAATCTTCATGTGCTACTTATTTACCCACGATCATCAACGCCTAATTTTAATTCGATTTTTGTACAATGTCCGGTTTCGACCCAACCCGGCTCCACCGAGTCTAGCCCAGCTCCATGTTGCCCTCCATCATGACACCCTCAATTTTCTTGCCCAAAAATATCAAGTACTCATTTTGCCTATTTTTTCTATATTTAATAGAAAATTCTTTGATATTAAAATCCTTTGGAATGACCTATTTTTAGCTAAATCAATCCTAGCCCTTGGATTCCCTAATTAATCCTACCCATCAATTTTTTCCTCCAACCCCATAGCAGCAAAATGCCGGCCCTAACTTTCTTGTGGGAACACTTTCTCTTTCTCTCTCTCTCCTTCATTAACTTATTTCTCTTTCTCTCTCTTTCCATGCAAACAAAACCACACACACCAACAACTCCACACAACACAGCATCCACCCGAGCCATGCACCACCACCTCCTCCATGGCCCAACCCTCACTCTGGCGTGGCCTTCGCCGCCGGCCACCCTGGCCAGGCAGGCCGCGCGCCACCTCCAGTTCATCTACATCTCTCCTCCTCCTCCACTCCATGAAACCAACGCCAACACCATCAAAACCGATCACCCCCACTTCAACCATTCGACCGGCCACTCAACACCACCGCACCACCTCCACCCTCGTCGACGTGCTCTGTCGCCTTGTCCCCTGGCCGGGACGGTCGCCGCCGGTGCGCGCAACCACTGCAGCAGCAGCTGCACCACTTGAAGGCGCGCGCACGCGAGCGCGCGCGGGCCGCCGTCGTGCGCCATCGTGCCGCCTCGTGGGCCGCCGTAGTCCCTGGCCGTGCACCCCCTCTCTCCGGCGAACCTTCCCTGACGGGCACCATCCTCCGGGACGCGCCGTCGAGGCGATTTGTGCGTTTTGCACGACGTCCCGTCGTGACGCGCGCGAAATCACGTTCATTTTGGCGCTCCGTTGCAGCGACTTTATGCGCATTTTTCTGGGAATCCGACCGTTGGATCGGTGATTTCTTCGCTCCGTCGCAATCTCGGTATATCCACCTTCACCCCTGACAATTTTCGTCCGTTAATTTTATGGTTTGATACATCAAAATCGGCCACCAAGTTGACCGTTTAAATTGTATTAAATTTGGACAGTTTCGCGGGGCCAACTTCGTCAGCTTGTATCTCCTCCACCGCAGCTTCGTTTGGCATGCTACTAGTTCCGGTGCGAAGCTGGTATAACCCTCTTACTACCCCTCCAGTTTCGTTTTATTGTGAGCTTGTTTGATTGGTTGAATTCGACACCAAAATTGGCCGTCCGAATTCATAATTTTCAACTTATAAAATCCAATTTTTGAACACGAGACTCCAGATTTCATTTCGGACATCACCATTAGACTTGTGGCGTCGTTCTGGCATGTTTTTATATAAAATTTGTTAGATTTGGAGAACGTGGGCCCTGACACGTTTTTTGGTGCAAAGTGGGTCCCATATTCTGGGTCAACGGGACTTTTTGACGCCGGCTCATCGGAATCCAATTCCGGATATACTGTTGAGTTCGTATCGTCATTCTGGACTCATTGACATATAATTTGCTAGGTTTTGGTGGACATTGGATCCAGCACGCATTTCGGTGCAAGTCAGATACCAATATCCGGGTCAACGGGTCATTTTGAGATCGGCTCATCGGAATCCAATTCCGGAGATACCGTTGAGTTCGTATCATCATTCTGGACTCGTTGACAGGTAGTTTGCTAAGTTTTGAGAACTTTGGCTCTGGCACGCATTTTCGTGCAAACCGAAATTCTAAGTTCTGGTCAACGGACCAAATTGAGATCGGATCAACGGAATCCAATTCTGGAGATACCGTTGGGTTCGTATCGTCATTCTGGTTACGTAGACATATAATTTGTTATATTTTATAGACTTGTTTTCTTGCACATTTTTTGGTGCAAAACGGCTCCGACACGGACACCGTTTTGATCCGAAATTACCTTTTTGCCCTTTTGTCCAAATTGGACCGTTGGGTAGGCTATCCTAGCTAATTTGACCATTCTGGACACGTTGGCGATGTTCATTTCATCGTCCGACAATGTTTGTTAATAGTTTCTCTGAGTTTAGCCTTTTTATAATTAATTAATAATTAATTTATATAATGTTCGTATTTTGGGATTAGTACAACGAAACTGAGATCAGCCAATTCCAGTGATCTCACATCGCTGAAATTGACAAGTTGGACACGTGGATCACTATAATAAGATTATCAACCTTACCGATAATCTTCTTATCTCGATTTGCGTATCGTAAGTTTCGACGTACAAATAACGAAGTACACTTTATATTAGACTAGAATTGACCCAGTTTGACCAGAGTTGGCCAGTTGATCCAAAGTCAACTGTAAGTCAACACTTGACCTAGTTTGACTAGATTATTGACCGGAGTCGACCTAGAGTTAACTTGACTTAGAAGAACCTAGAATAATATAGATTGCCTGTAGAGATTCTTTTATTACAACTTGAACACCTTGTAACCTGTGTTGTTTTAAATAGGACTCTGTGGCTTCAGTCGGACCCCCTATACTTATCAGCTGTTCAGATTACCAGGCGAGTACATTCTCTGATCATTTCATATCCTGCTTAGAATTATTTCCTGCAGTAGTTTACTTTACTTGTACTGTCACGATGGTCACATGGATTGGTACTATATGGATCCTTTCTTGAGATGTTATCCTTAGGGAGCATCGGGTACTACGTGTTCTGTGCGTTTCACTTACATGGCGTATCACTATGCTTCTTGGTTCACTTGATTACTTGTGACATGTACCCTCATGATCACAGAGTCTCTTGAATCTTACACAGTTGGGTAACCCCCAGACTCCTCATTTATGGGACATCCATGTATCACCCTTCGGGGGCCGTGCATGGAATCATATAACATAACCTGGCTGGATCCTTATGTATTGATTGGGGGTACGGGGGAGTAGAAGTGGACATGTGAATAATACACCAGTAGTATCTTCATTGAATCATTCCGTAGTATCTTCATTGAATCATCCCAGGCTATTTACATGTTGATGTTGTACTCTGACTCACTAGCCACATGTTAGCTCTCTATTTATAGTAGATATTTCTATTACAGTTCTCTTTCTATTTTTATACTGCACTTCTTTCAGTACTTGTATCTTACTTTACTGCATGTCTATATTTTCTAACCTGCTATGAACTGTTGAGATGTATTGTGCTCGCTCCAGTCCTGACTGGACCTGTTGATAAATTTTACAGATAGCCTGGGATTGCCTGCTAGCCTAGAGGAGACACAGTAGAGGTTGTTTAGGTAGTTATTTCATTTTGTCTGGAGTTGTATTTATTTTGTGGATTACTGTATCTGTATTTGAGTTTTGAGATATATTCTGGGTTTGTGTATCTTAGATACTTAGAATTCTATCCCCTGTATCTCTTTTGGATTTCATGTTTTATCTATCATTATCATACTCTACCCTAGATGTGATTGAGACTGTATCTGCTATGTCACCCCCATTCGGGGAGTATAAACTGTTTAGTCTTATAATATTAGATGCATTGAGACCTAGGACAGCGCTCTACCGCCGACACTGCGACGTAGGCTGGGCGTTGTTACGTTCTCGTGCCCTAACTCTAGGGTGCGGGTCGTGACACCTGCTGCGCCTGTGATATTATGGTGATGTTCTCCCCCGCATAGGGGATATATTTGTGGACCTGTTACCCATGGTATACCTTGGTTTTAGGTACAGATAACAAGTTTTGGTCAGGATACCTGAAGCGGCCATGGCAAAGTGGTCATGGGTGCTCTTGGTATTGGGAAAAGGAGTGCCGTAGAGCAGCTGGGCTTCTGGGGCATGATGAGATGGTGTGTTTGTGCTAAGAAACTTAGCTGAGGATGTTTGTGGGCCTATTATCCTTGGCGTATCCTGGTTTAAGATACGGATAATAGGATGAAGGGAAACCGACATACTTGCTCAGAGGTAATGAGGACATGGCAAACAGGAAAGTTTTTTAGACGTAGAGTTTTCCTACTCAGAGGTAATGAGTACGTGGCAGGAGTGAACTCGACGGAGGGTATTGGTGGTCAACAGAGGACATTTGTGGTCAACAAAGGACATTTGTGAGGATATTTGTGGTCAACAGAGGACATCTGTGGTCAACAGAGGACATTTGTGGTCAATAGAGGACATTTGTGGTCAACAGAGGACATCTGTGGGCCTATTACCCTTGGCGTACCCCGGTTGTGGGTACAGATAATAGGTCGAAAGGGGATCATCATACTTACTCAGAGGTAATGAGGACATGGCAAGTATGAAGGTTTCTTCGACGGAGCCTTCCCATCCAGAGGTAATGAGGACATGACAGGAGTGGGCTCAATGAAGGAGGGCACATAGAACAACTCAGAGGTAATGGGAACATGGAAGTTCTATGTAAGGGATGATTTGGTTTTGGCGGAAGTGGGACGACTCAGAGGTAATGAGGACATGGCCGTCTTAGAAGTTTGTGGACCCGTTACCCTTTTTGTGCACTGGGCGTGCAGGTAGTGGATCATGAGGGAGGATCTCTTATAGGAAAAAAGTTCAGCGGTACGGTTATACATGACTTTCTTTCAAAAGAGTGACCGGGATGTAAGTTCAGGGGTACCAGCGGGTACATAACTCGACAATCCATGAATGTTGGAATCAAAGTGTAAGTTCAGAGGTACCAGCGGATACATGACTTGGTAATTTGGGATATCTTTGTGGAAGAAGGGCATGAGTTCAGCGGTACAAGAGGGTACATGACTCGAAAATATGGAATATTGTGGGTGTGAGTTCAGCGGTACCAGCGGGTACATGACTCGAAAATCATGAATGTTGTGATGGTGAGTTCAGAGGTACCAGCGGGTACGTAACTCGATAATCTGGAGAGAATGTTGTTTAGACATAATATTTCTTCAGGAACTTGTCATTGACGGGCAACATGAGCAAGTCTCCGTTTTGCTTAGCGAGGCGGTAAGCACCGTTAGAGAACACGGCCTCGAAGACAAATAGACCTTCCCATTTTGGCTGGAACTTGCCGGCGGTCTTGTGAGTCATGACCATTGGCCTTCGGACTGCCAGAACAAGATCGCCCACTTGGAATGTTCTGATTTTGACCTTCTTGTTGAAGGCTCCTGAGATGCGTGCTTGGTATAGCTCGATCCTTTGCTGAGCTAGGAGGCGCTTTTCATCTAATGCCTCCAACTCTTGTAGTCGACGTCGGTGGTTGTCATCCGTCATCAATTGATACGTGAGGGCGACACGGAGTGAGGGTATTTGAGTCTCTAATGGAAGAGCTGCCTCACTCCCGTATACTAGAAAGAATGGTGTATTCCCGGTGGCTGTTCGAACTGTGGTACGATAAGCCCATAGGCATTCGCCGAGCTTCTCGTTCCAGTCGCATTTGTTGGAGGAGAAAAACTCCTTGAGGAGTTTGATGATTGTTTTGTTGAATGCCTCTGCCAACCCGTTCGCTGTCGGGTTGTACGGTGTCGAAGCGACATTCTGAATACGGTGCTTATCGCAAAACCGATAGAATACGTGGCTTGCAAACTGCGGACCATTATCATGGATGATCCTTCGGGGCAGTCCAAAGCGGTAGATGACGTAATGCTTAAGGAAGCTGATCACGTTTGAAGTCTTGACTTCTGCGAGTGGGACAGCTTCCACCCATTTGGAGAAATAATCAGTGATCGCAAGTATGAAACGATATCCTCGGGAGGAAGGTGGGGTGATTGGACCAATGATATCCATTCCCCATGCTTCGAATGGCCAGGACGCCACTGTTGGATGTAGAAATTCGGATGGTTGGTGAATGAAGTCCGTATGGACTTGGCAGGCTTTGCATTTTCTTGCATAGTCTATTGCATCTGCCACCATTGTGGGCCAGTAGTAGCCCATTCGGCGAAGACGGTCTTGCAATTTAGGACCGGGCTGGTAGGCCCCGCAGACACCGTCATGAGCTTCTCGTACGGCTTCTTTGACTTCTGCGTTTGACAGACACCGAAGCAGTAATCCATCGTAGGAGCGGCGATACAGCATTTTTGTCTCTGTATCGTAGAAGAATCTGAGAGAATGCCATCTGATGGAAGTGGCTTCCTTTGGGTTCTCGGACAGGATGTCGTAGACGACGAAGTCGATGAATGGTTGTCTTCAGTCTGGGGCATCATCGATCGTCTGGGTGGAATAACTCGCCATAAATTACACATTGTTCTTGGGACAGACCAGTTCGTGGCCTATCACATCCACTGATTGGCGATCATAATTTAGAACTGCTAGAAAAGCGGCAAGACCAGCTAGGGCATCAGCTTCGATATTTCGGAGTCTGGCAACATGTTCGATGAAGAACCCCTCGAATGATGAGATGATGTCAATCGCTGTTTGGTTATAAGGGATCATGTCTTCGTGGCGGACCTCGTATGAGCTCCGGATCTGATTGACACTTAGTTAGGAATCGTCGTATGCTTCAAGGTATTCTACCCCCAACTCTCTCGCAAGTTGGAGGCCAATGACCAGAGCGTTGTATTCAGCCACATTGTTAGAGTAGGGCTCTGTGAGGGAATAAGTGCGGTTAATCACCAATCCGGAAGGGGAGACCAGTACTACCCCGACACCGACGACTATATTGCCTTTAGGTCCGGTCCTCGAAGCACCGTCGAAGAACATTCGCCATATATTATCGTGAGAGGTAGCATGCGAGTCGGCGACCTCATCTGGGATCTCTTCATATATTCTGGAGGACTCCGAGCGTGGGTGGGCTGCTAAGAAGTCTGCCAGGGCTTGTCCTTTGACTGTCTTTTGGAGGACGAAGATCATATGATAAGGGGACAGTAATATTGCCCATGTAGCGAGGCGAGAGCTGAGTGCCCCTGGTTTAGTCATGAGGACCCTGAGAGGGTTGACTCGTGAGATCACATGTATCGTTTGTCCGGTGACATAGTGCCACGTTTTCTGAATGACGAACACCAGGGCGAGGCATTCCTTCTCCACAGCGGTGTATCGGTACTCTGGCCCAATCATCATTCGGCTGAGGTAATATATGGCTTGCTCATGGCCTGCATCATTGTTTTGTGCGAACAGAGCCCCAAGGGAATGTTCTATTGCTCGTACATAGAGCATGAATGGTTTTCCAGGAATCGGGACCACCAAAACTAGAGGATTTAACAAATATTCTTTGATGCTGTCGAAAGCACGCTGACATTCCTCGTCCCATACGAATGAGACTCCTTTCTTCATGTGGTACGTGAACGGTCGGCATCGCCCGGAGAGGTTAGAAATGAACCTCCTGATGTAAGCTAGCCTCCCTTGGAGGCCTCTGAGTTCGCGAAGATTTCTCGGGGGACCCATCTCCATAATTGCTTTCGTCTTCTCAGGGTCTACATGGATACCTTGTGCCGTGATGATGAAGCCCAAGAACTTCCCGCTGGATACGCCCAGAAAGGACTTCGTAGGGTTCATTTTCAAATTGTGTGCTCGTATTAGGTCGAATACCGTCTTTAGATCCTGCAGATGGTCTTCCTTGCAGCGACTCTTAACGGCTATATCGTCAATATAGCACTCCACTGTCTTACGTAAGTGGTCTCTGAAGATGATGCTCATGGCTCTTTGATATGTGGCACCAGCATTCTTTAAACCGAAAGGCATAACTGTATAGCAGTATGTGCCAATCGGTGTTCGGAATGATGTATGCTTTTCGTCGTCGGGAGACATCTTGATTTGGTTGTACCCCGAGAAGCCATCCATGAATGACATACGTTCAAAACTGCAGGTATTGTCAATCATGATGTCCGTGATAGGGAGGGGGAACTCATCTTTGGGGTATGCCTCATTCAGATTGTAGAAGTCGATACAGATTCGAATCTTCCCATTCTTCTTAAGGACGGGTACTATATTGGCGACCCAATTGGGATGTTGCTCCTCACGAATGAAGCCGCTGGCTATCAGTTTGTTGACTTTGGCTTCGATCGCGTCCATGATGTCGGGGCGGAAGCGTCGCTGTTGTTGCTTGACTGGCTTCGTATCCGGCCGAATGTTGAGTTTGTGAAGAGCAATGTCGGAATTTAACCCTGGCATGTCTTCATAGCTCCAGGCGAACACATCAATGTATTCTCTAACAAGTTCTAGTAGTGACTCTCGCTCTTCGTCTGTTAGGCTTTTACTGACGAAAATTGGTTTTGGAGAAGATTTGCTGCCGAGGTCAACCTGTATGACTTCATCTTCAGTAGGAAGTTCTCTCAGTTCAAACCATTTTTTCCATTGTGCATCCAATTGCTAGGCCCACGGCTCTAGCTCGAGGATCTTGGGGTTGTCTTCGTCTTCTTCGTAAGCATCGGCGAATGCTATATTGACTGACAAGACTTGTCTGAACACGTCTCCGATGCTAGTATCCGAGTCAGAAGTTGGTGACCCGGTTGAATGTGACTGCCAGTCGCATTCTTCATCTGAACTCTCAGGGGTCGTAGTAGGCGTTACATATCCTAACCCGCATCGAGTTTTGTTATAGTAGTCCCGTGGTTTGCCTGCCGAGACTGGGGGCTTCAAAGGTAATCGTCGCCCAGTGCCGTAGTTCAAACCTGGCGTCGTCTCCAGATCATACCCCTGTTTCTGCATGAGATATTTGGATTGGGGGCTATAAAGATATAGAGGCAGTCTTCCGGCATCTGACCTGAGGTCGGCTTCCTCTATGGTGAAGGGATGCGGGTCATCCTTCCGACCGAAGATGATTGGATGGTCCCCTCCCTCGATTATTTGGTAAGTGACTTCTACTGGAGTAAGCTGGATCGCGGTGTACACATTTGTCACCTGTGTGTAGGTGAGTGCCTATACCGTGTTCCATAGCATACATTATACATAGCTTATTAAGCTCGGTGTAGTTCAAAGATAACCCTTTATTGACGAAGTAAGGTATCTTTTCTAGGGGGATTACATCATCAGCGGAGGGAACATCGGTATGGACAGCCACATACTTGGCTAGCTTCGGTTCCTCTTCGGCTACCCGCTGTGTAAATAAAAACTGAAAGGACGACCTGGGAAGCTTGATTGTCAGTGGTTTAATTGATGGGGCAGAGCATAGAGTCGTCGGCAGACTAGCGACCCCCGTTTTGGAACTCGATGTGGAGCGAGGAGTGACCGGTTCGCTAGAAGTGTCAGACCTCGCATCGGAGTGACGACCCTTCTTGGAAAGACGTATCGTCAGTGGCCTATCGGAGGGATTGAGCTTCTCCGTTTGGGGTTGACCGACTCTCAGTAGTCTGATTGTTAGTGGCGTCGTTGTGGGTCTCGATACTTGGCCGGACCTTGGCAACCGAATTATTATCTGCTCCTCCTGCGCCGAGAGGCTGATCGTGTCCTTCCACAGAGTGGCAGTAAGGGGTACAGACTTGCCCGGTTTGCGAGCTTGGAGGTGGATCGTCAGAGGTTCCTCTGATCCTGTGGCTGTCTCGGTACTGGCTTGTACATCTCCTTCGACAAGGTTCTTCTTCGATTTTTCGTACAGGCAGGAGTCTGAGTAGTAAGATTCGACCCCCTTGAAGGGATCGATGTCAGCAAATTCCGTCCTCACGAAGCCGTGTTTGCCGACATATTTGAAGCACTGGTGTAGCGTGGAGGGCACAATCATATAATAGTTTATCTATGGGTGCCCCAAGAGGATGTTGTAAGAAGTGTCTGTATCTATGACGTAGCAGGTAACTTCGGACTGGAGGTCGCCAATTTGACACTTCAGACGAATCTTCCCAATAGGGTAGCTCCTGTCCGAATTGAAACAGCTGATGGCGGTGCTTGTAGGTGTCAGGCGATGCATTGGGATGCGGAGATGATGTAGCAGACCCTTCGGGATGATGCTTATGGAAGAGCCAGGATCAATGTACATCCGATCCACCTTCACGTCGCCGATGTATCCCGTGTAGTATAGCGGGCGATCATGTAGGTTGGTTTTGATGAGCATGTCCTGCGGAGTGAAGACGATGTTGGGCATTGCTCCCGTACAGGCACTCTCTTGGAGATCTACGGGTGAGTCCTCCCCGGTGAGGTTGGATTGAGCCAGATAGGCATCGGCATTTTGGAGTGCTTCGCTCAAGGCTGTGCAAACATCCTTCGAGAGCCTCAGGAGTTCATATAAGGACAATTTGGCCGGTGTATTCGCCAATTGTGCTAGTATATCGAAGTTGTAGGGCCTCTCCAACCTTTGAGGTATCTCTTTCCGGAGGGATTTGTCGAAGGGAGTCTCCTTCGGCCTAGGCTTGTCGGTCGTCGGAGGCTGAGGGGGCCCTGGAGTGTCAGTGGTAGCTGGAGGATGATCATCAGTCGAGTTCTCAGCCACAGGTTGGGATTGTGCTCCAGATCGAGTAACGACGGCTGTGACTTCTTCCACATCTGCCGAAATGGTACGGCAGGATCTGACTTTCCCACTTCTCTTTTTATAGGTGGAAGATGGTGTAAGCCGAGTCACTTCTGACACCAAGTCTGGATGGATCCATATGACCTTCCCTCGTGATGTAGTGAGGGGTACTAGACCAGCAGCCTGATCTCGGGGAGGTAGAAGATTGGTAATCTCCATTGTTGCCAGAGGGATGGGGACCACCCCGTCTTGAGTTTTCGTCCGAGGGAAGCTGCCGAATTATACGGACACCATATTGGCTGCCACGGTTACCTCTTCGAAATCGATAGCCAGAGCGTTCAAATCAATAAGGTTTTGGATGTACCGTTTCAGCTGGTAGCAATCGTGTGTAGCATGATGGACATAGCGATGATAATGGCAGTACTTTGGATTCTCCATCTCTGTCGGCCGTGGTTCTCGTCTTGGTGGAGGAAGTTGAATTCTGTCCCCTTGTATGAGCATGTCCAAGATAGGCTTGACGTGGCCGTCTTCGAAAGAATAAGTGATTTGCGGCCATTGTTTGTCTGCTGGCTTTGGCTCAGGTTTTTGTGCTGTATCGGCCACCATAGCCTGCTTTCCTTTGCTATCCCGATTGTTGGAGGGGCTACCCCCATTATCGTTGTTGGAACGCTTGCCCTTGTTTTCTCCTTTTGAGATGTGTAATCCCAGTTGGCGAGCCTTTCTCAATCGTTTTTCGGCACTTGTGGAACTGATGATAAATGCGTTCTAGTCCTTGAATTGACTCTCGCCCATCCATAGACTAATTGTTGGGAGCAATCTCTTTTGGCAGATTTCAATTAAGGAAGAATCCGAATTTTCGGAGGGCAGCTTCATGGCGGTTTGGCAGAACCGCTCAATGTAGTTCCTTGTCAACTCCTTCTCCCCTTGAACGACGTCCACGAGGGTGGACATGGTGACGTCCTGCCCTACTTCATAGAATCTCTCCAAGAACAGGCGCTTGAAGCCGGCGATGGAGTGGATGCAGTTATCCGGCAGATTGCGATACCAGTCGAAAGCGACTCCTTCCAATGCCCCAATGAATAATCGCGTGAGGATAACATCATCATGGGGCAGATGGTCGGTGGTGACCTCGAAGTAAGTGATGTACCGACTTGCTGAGGTCTTGCCATCATACGGGTTGATATTGAATGACTTATATCTTGGTGGGAATGGAACATCCCTCCATTCGGCAGGGTATGGTTGCCGTATTCTGAGGTCTTGAGCGTTTTCTCGGGCATGAAACATGGCTCGGAGCTCCTGGACCTCTCTTCTTACTTCTCGGGCCTCATCTGTCGCGGTAGGGGCTGTTACTTCGGGAGGATTATTGCCCGGGTTTGGTGCCGCTGAGTTCGAGTCCGCATTGACCGCGGGACCCGTGCTTGTTTGGCCAGGCGTTCCTCCTTGCAGAGTTGGAAGAGCGGCTTTGATTTCATCTACAGACTTGACCAAGGCCTGCAGTATAGCCTCCAAAGTGTCGATGCGTTGGCGATCGCTGGAACCACCTTGATTGCTGTCCGTCATGAACACTGTCCTTACATGAGGAGTGATGGAAGGAACGGTGGAGGATGTGTCCTCCGAGTCATACCCATGCACCGAGAAGTCATCGGGGTAGGTGAGAATATTCTCTTCGGGCTCGGACTCGGAGGGAACGGTATCCCCAGCCTCAGAGCTTGCTTCGTCTTCATGGGTGTCCTTGGGGACATCGGTGTCTGTTGTACCTGATGGGAGAGTTGCTTCTTCGGGTTCGTCTCCTTGAAACATCGGATTGTTATGGATGTTCGGAGGAGTGCTACCCCCAGTTTCCCATGACCCCCAGCGATGTGGATGAAGAATTTTCTATTACAGCAGATTTTGTCTTTGAACGGGTGTGTTGGAATATTCCGGTGGAGGACAGCCGTTTAGACGATGGTTTCTTAGCTGTAGATGTTGATATCTTGGGGCTGGAGATGCTTGTCTTCTTCCCTCTCCCCTCGGCGGGGATTTTCTGAGTAGAGTTGCATGGGACAACAGGAGGTGCCTCGTCCTCTGAGCTCGGATGCTGTAGTCTTTGGAAGACTGACGGCCGATCTTCCGTCGCTGCCGCGTTGTTGCAACAGCAGTTGACGATAATTTGGGTGCAGTGACGTCCAAGCGAGGACTCTTTGCACACCGAAGCTCCTTCTCTTTCCTTGCGCTTGTGGAGGATCGCCTCACGTGTGATAGTCAACGGGACGCCCCGATAGTCAGAGGTTGGGACAGCTGACTGGGCTTGATGAGCCCGCGCTGCCCTAGACTTCTTTTTTTTAGCACTTGCGGGTGCGTAATAAGAAGAGTCTAAGTTGAATACCACAGAGTCTGGCTTATCATCCAGAGGACCATCAGGGTCAGGACCGTATGAGAGACGGTCGAAGACTGATCGAGAGGAGCGTGGAACGGACGCTATGCGGCTAGGATTAGAAACCGTGCAGGCTGTCTGCATGCGGTCGTCCTTAGCTACCGGATGAGTTGCTTTTGTACGATTAGTAGGAGTCACGATCGTGCAGGCTGGCTGCATGCGGTTGGCAATTATGGCCGCATGGGTTTTCTGCAAGCGATTGACTTCAGTAGCCGCATAAGCTTCATCCATGTGGTTGGCAACTGTAGCCGCATAAGCTATGCGGCTGACAGACGTGACCGTATGAGTTTTCTTCATGCGGCTAGCGGATGTGGCTGTATGAGCTTTTTCCATGCGGCTAGCACCCTTATGCGGCTCGGATCGCGTAGAGTTCCTCTTTGCCCCTGCAAGTCCAGCATCATAGTATTTTCTTCTACCGGACTTGGGGACAGCAGAGTTACCTACGGTCTGAAGTAGGGCCGCATGAGAGTCTTGCTCGCCGTTTTGAACAACAGAGGGTATCTCTGCAAGAGCTTCAGTAGGAACGAAGGATCGGGGTCTCCACTCCTTGCGGGCCTTCTTTGTGCGGGCTCGCTTCTGGACCGGGCCAGCGCTCTTGTCGGAGAGCATTTCTTCGAACGCCTGTTGGTCGAACCGGGCGACCATCTTTTGTTGCGTGGAGACAAGCTTGGCGGCATCCGATTGCGTCACCAACTCCTCAGCCGTGGAGAAGTTAGTCCCCAGCAGAGTCGCCATCGTGTTTGCCATTGATTGTAAAAGTACAGAATAATTATCGGAGGACTGAACTTAGACTCACACTACAAACTCGCTTGTACAAAGAAAGCCTAGGGACGAAAACCTAGGTACAGCAATCTAAGTACAATTGTTTATTTTTGATTCTGGAGGGTGACGATAGAGGCTCGGGAAGGCGACGGCAGCCCTGCCTTACTCCTTGGACGATCGGTATGCAGCCTTGGCTCCTGTGACGAGATGGTTGGCGTTGATGAAGAAATGCTCCTCCTGCTCTCCTCGTATTGCTCTTTTGGCTTCTTTCTCTCTCTCTGGATTGATCTTTGTGGATTCTTCTCTCTGACTATCGGGGGAGCCTCTCTGTATGTGTGTATCTCTCTCTGACAGTATATATCTTCATAAGGGAATGGCACCTTGCTATAAATAATAGTGGGATGTGATCATTAGGGTTGCCAATGATTACCTCTTGGAGATGGCGGCGGCCTGTGGATTGGTCAATCTAGGCCGTTCGTTTTTTATTGTGACGAATCCGAGCCATTGAGTGTAGATTACACCAAATTCCTTCAATAATTAATGCTGATTGGAATAAATCTTCTTCATAATGATCTTCTGGTGTCTGCGAATAAATTAGATTTATTCTCCTGCCACGTGTTCCAGATTATTGGAATTTGACCCAATCTTCGATTGCAGTAAATCTGAGAAAATGATCTGCTTAGGACACGCGTCCTAGGAGCCACTGGGGGGATCTGAACCACATGACGAGTGAGCCGCATATGGTTAGGGCTGCCTAGGTAGTGGCCCTCCCTCGAGCCTTTGAACCACATGGAGGTGATCATTGCGAGCCGCATAGGGATACATCCGCCTGAGTCGCATGGAAATGGTCCTCTTGAACCGCATGAGAAGTCTTTGCTGGAGCCGTATGAGGCTATCTCGGCCTGAGCCGCATAGGACGGCTTTATTCTGAACCGCATGGGAAGTCTTTACTCGAGCCGTATGGGGCTGTCTCGGCCTGAGCCGCATAGGACGGCTTCATTCTGAACCGCATGTGAAGTCTTTGCTCGAGCCGCATACGAACGCCCACGTGGCAAGGCCACGTGGCATTTTTATGGCTCTCGGAGGATTTGTGTCAGAGATCTCTCTCTTCCCTAGAAGTCTGTCATTATGACAGAGTCATAATTACTTCTTTTTTGTGTCAGGGCTGTCACTTTTTCAGAGTTGTCAGCCGTCAAAATTAATGTGAGGGGACAGAGAAGAGGACTGTCCCGCCACGTGTCTTCGGAGCCGCATGGGATGTCTTGGGCCGCATAGTCCCTTATGCCGCATGACTCTTTGAGCCGCATGGGCTTTCGGAGCCGCATAGGGTTTTTCGGCCGCATGGGTCATTTTCTTTAATATTTTCCATGCTTCTACATATATATATATATATATATATATATATATATATATATATTTATATATAATATATATATATATATATGGTAAATACGTGTATGTGTAAAATATATATATATATATATATATATATATATATATATATATATATATATATATATATATATATATATATATATATATATATGGTAAATACGTGTATGTGTATATATAAATAGGAAGCTATACTATATATACACATACACGTATTTACCATATATATATATATATATATATATATATATATATATATATATATATATATATATATATATATATATATATATATATATATATAAATATATAAATATATATATATATATATATATATATATATATATATATATATATATATATATATATATGGTAAATACGTGTATGTGTATATATAAATAGGAAGCTATACTATATATACACATACACGTATTTACCATATATATATATATATATATATATATATATATATATATATATATATATATATATATATATATATATATATATATATATATATATATATATATATATATATATGGTAAATACGTGTATGTGTATATATACATAGGAAGATATACTATATATATATATAGTATTTACCATATATATATATATATATATATATATATATATATATATATATATATATATATATATATATATATATAAATATATATATAAATATATATATATATATATATATATATATATATATATATTTATATATTTTATAAAATATATATATATATATGGGAAAACGGGATATGAGCCATAGGCTCATACTCTTAAATGAGCCATCCCACGTAGCTTCCATGTGGACCAATAAAAATATAGTGAGTTGGAAAGGAAATTTAAATAGATAGAAATAAAAGATCTCATAAAATATTTGATAAATAATAACTTATCATATTTTTGCTTAGAAACTTAACAAAAAAGTTTGCTTAGTAATTTAAATAGGAATAATACCATTTGTCCCTCCAAATTAAAATTAACATTAAAATTAAAATTAATATTAACATTAAAATTAATATTAACAATAATATTAACATTAATATTAACATTAATATTAAAATTAAAATTAAAATTAATATTAACATTAATATTAACATTATTATTAACATTAACATTAACATTAACATTAAAATTAAAATTAATATTAACAATAATATTAACATTAATATTAACATTAAAATTAAAATTAATATTAACATTAAAATTAATATTAACATTAATCTTAACATTAACATTATGGAATCTTTTATTTCTTTCGATTTAAATTCCTAGGTAAACATATTTGGTAAGTTCCTAGGTAAAGATATGATAAGTTATTATTTATCAAATTTTTATGGGATCTTTTATTTCTATCTATGTAATTAATTTCTTTTCCAATTTACTATGTTTTTATTGGTCCACATGGAAGCCACATGGAATGGCTCATATAAGAGTATGAGCCTATGGCTCATATCCCGTTTTCCCTATATATATATATATTTTATATATATATATATATATATATATATATATATATATATATATATATATATATATATATATATATATATATATATTGAGATTGGTATTTTTCTGTTAAAATATTCATTTAGATTTTTGGGAATTTATTATATAAATAAATATACGAGTATATATGTATAAATATATATTATATGGGTATATATGTATGTATGCATATATGTAGGTATATAAATAATTATATATACAAGGATACATATATTAATATAATTTGTTGAATAAAATAAATAAGGAACAAATTCCAGCCCAGCTGAGAAGGGCAGCCCGGCCATGCAACTAGCCCAGCAGCCGGAAATGACTCACGCCCAGGCCTACAGCCCCAAGGCTGTACATAACAGAGGCCAACCCGAGACTGCGCTCGAGTTCAGACTCCGTGCGTAATAAAGAGTGAGAGAGAACGGAGAAAGAGGTCGAGAGCAGCAAACCATAAACCTAATTTCCGCGCCACCACCTCCTGCCCTGGGCGGCCCAACCGTCGATAGCGCCGCCGCGCGTGGCCACGGCCGCGCGGGTGCGCGCGCGCGTGTGCACGAAACTGAACGCAGCGACAGCAAGTTCGCCACGATCGTTCTTCCTCCACGCTTGATCATTTTCCGATCCAATTGTGCAGGTACGAAGCTAACCTATAGCCCTTCATTTCCCTTCAAATAGTTTGCATTAATTCGCTTCGTGCGCGTCGCAAATCGATTCCCAAAACTGGGAAAAATTTCGATTTCCTGGATATAGAAACTGCCCCAACATCCAAGGTTTGCGGTCGATTTGTGACCAGAACATCGCGAGTGTTAGAAAACCGTTTGAACAGACTTCTAGAAAACCTAACCAAGATGGAAACGCTATTTTTAGATTTAATTCTTGTTGGGCAATTGCTGTTTAAAATTAAGATAAAGTTGACGAAAAATTTGTTTTCAAAACTTAAAAATTCCTCCACATGATGTGCGTCCCGCCAAACCGGGCGACGTGGTCGCGCACCGTAGGCATCGAAAGTTGCGTAACGGCTTCGTGGTCGTGTGGCCTTTGATGGAATTCAAATTGGTCACGTGTGCGCGACGAATTTGATGCGTATCCGTCGAAATTCACCGTATCGGCCTCTGTGCAAGTTTTCCAATTACTTTGTGCACGTTCGTCAGATCGAGACAAAACTTGCGCCAACAGGACCGTATCATTTTTCTGGTCCTGTATGCCAAGTTTGGTCCAATTCTGAGACAGTTGAATCATACGTCGTTTTGCGGGCCCCACGGTCCCACTCAACGGACGATTTTGTGCACGGCCCGCCGAAATCCAACTTTGGACATACGGTTGGGTTCGTATCGGGAAACCGGATCCGTAGACATGTAGTTTGACGACTTTAGAGACCATTGACTTGACACGCTTTTCGGTGCAAAGCGGGTCCAACGGCGGACATCATTTTTGCCCAAAATTACCGTTTTGCCCCTGTGTTCAGAATTGGACTTAAGGACAGGCGATTCTAGCTATTTTGATTATTCTGAGAACATTGGTAATATTTATTTTAGCTTTCGTGGACTGTTGTACGAATTTTGACTATTGTGGCATTCTGAGTGGTTCAGATTATCGGTTACACCAGCACAGGACAACAGGCGAGTACATTCTCTGATCTTTTCATACTTCTTTGGATATGTTCTCTTGTTATAGACTACTATACTTGATGCTGACACGATGTTCACACGGATTAGTACCCTCTGGATCTTTTCATACGATGTTATCCTCTCGGATACATCGAGTATGTCATGTTCATGTACTTTATCATGGCCATCATGTACTCCATGTATTCATATTTATCCATGTGCACTCATATGTTATTCATATACACTCATGACAATATGAGCTCCATGTATACAGTAGTTGTTATCCATATGCAATAACATAAAATGCATTGATCCTTGTGTATTGATTGGGGGCAGGGAGAGTGTAGTTGGTTATGTGATTATTATCCCCAGTAGTTGTTATCCATGTGCACTCCTTAGCTATATCCATGTGCAACCCAAGCTATTTACATAACCAATTCATTCTCTGAATCACGTAGAAGGTTATATTTCTCTATTTATCATATTATATCTCAGTTTATATTCTCTCTCTTATTGATTTCCTTTACAGCAATTCATGTATAGTTTTCTATAGCTTGATTTATATGTCCATTCCTGCTATGAACTGTTGTGAGAGATATGTGCTCATTCCATTCCTGACTAGAAACCAACATTTTTTAGGTTTAGCCACGATCATTCTTAGCATTGGGAAGGCTTGGGTATGCTGAGGTCAACCCAGAAATAGAAAGCATTGTAGCAGATTCATTAATTATAAAATCTTGTATTTCCTTTAACTTTTAAATGTTGTAAATATTATAATAAATTTAGAAATGTGAATGAGCAGCAAATATAATATTTTGAGCATTTATTTCTTACGGGCTTGACAGCGTTCTACCGCAGACTCTGCGGCGTAGGCTGGCTTGGACACGTCTCGTATCCGTAAAGCGGGTACGGGTCGTGACAAGTTTTTATGGTGGCCCATGCAGGTCCGTCTTCGCAAAAGATTGTGAACTCGTGATGGTACTTAAGTTAGTCGTACCATTACGAGCCTGCGACTAGAAACTGCTCATTCACAACTTAGTTTAATTGATTTAGGAAAATGACTAGAACTAGGAGTCCCTGTTTAAATTGACCGATTGGGTAGTTAAGGTTGTGAGATAGGCCATGCTATTTAAGAATTGTTAAATTTAGATAGCTTGCTAGATCCCTATAGGTACACTATTACTTTTGATGTGACAATGTGATCCAACCTGGATATACTATTCGTTTGGTATGTTAGACTTGCATAGAATTAAGGCGTTAATTTTTGATAAACTGTTTAATTTTCTTTTGCTCTATTAGATATAAACATCATTTCATGAGTTAGAGTTTTCTGTTTTTAAATTCTATTTTGCTGTAAGGAACTGGTTTATAGTTTTATGATTTTGTTACTCACATACGAATATCGAGGTAGATTGATTTGAGATTTTTCCTCAACCATTGAAATGCACGTGAAATAGGTACTAGAATGTTTGTATTTCTTTCGTCTTTAATTATTTCCTCCATGTTAAGTCTGTTATTTTAAATGTAGTGACTGATAGGACAAATACCTACGCGCTATTTTAGTCAACTTGTTTGAATCTCTAGAAGCTCATGGATTTTACGGTTATAGTTAGAGGAATATTAGTTAACCCATAAAGCTTAGACAACAGCGCACTGTCGTTAATTATTTGAGAGTGGAGAATGTGGGTTCACTGCAGCCAGCAGCGCACTGGCGAGGCACAACCTATAGAAATGAAACCATTTTGAGGATCATAGGTTATAGAACATTGCTAAAACTATGTCGTAGTTGACCTCATAGATCTTAGATAACCTTGTGTCAGTATAAGGTGGAGTACCTGATAGCTTATCACACCTGAATCACGGAACCAAGGGTTTGTCACAGCCAGAG
Organism: Iris pallida; assembly: GCA_029216955.1. Classification (NCBI taxonomy): domain Eukaryota; kingdom Viridiplantae; phylum Streptophyta; class Magnoliopsida; order Asparagales; family Iridaceae; genus Iris; species Iris pallida. The sequence continues at coordinate 10,991,692 of JANAVB010037219.1, forward strand.
TATACAGGCGAGACATAATTCCCGGTGAAATGATTTCAGACGTAATTATAAGTTAGGATACTATAGAGGATAGGGACTGCCCTGTATGACCCTAAGATCCAAAACCAATACTAGTGTAAGTTCTGTAAGTTGAGCATCATGCCTTCCAACCTAGCAATCCGCAGTCCTTGTGATCTATTGACGAGGTAATTAACTAACACTGATAGGTTTACCTAGAATATAATATTTAGAGGTCCATAACCCATTGGTCGACCAAGGCCTTAGGAATGAGAAGATAGAAGGTTGACTGTATAAGCAGGAACACCCGGTAAGGTTTTGATTCTCTCCAAACTCGAACTACTTGTGCCTCCTTTCCAAAAATATCACCTACTTATATTTTTTTACTATCTTGACCAATACTGCTATTACATCCTAGTTTTGCAAGCTTACTTTTTATCGAGCTTGATTCGAGACATGTTTATTGGGGACGCCCGCTAACATATTGTCTAATCAGAATCATTGTATTACGGTCTGATCAACCATGATGCATTTGGTTCGCTCTTCATCTAATTTTTTTATGTGGATTGAGATGTAGATGTCTCTAGGATCTCATTCGCGACTGCTTTGACAATTCCTCTTGAATTATACATTCGCCTTTAAATCACTTAATTGTATTCAGTGACATCTCTCTTGAACTCCTTATCGTTTTTGTCTTTCACTGACTGGAAAGACGAAAGCTCGTAATTGATAGGTAGATATAGAGTATCCACATGGCTATAATAGTGGTATACGTAAGTGTAGCTACCATCGACCAGCTCTGTGACGGGAACCTTGCCTTGGGTTACTCGTCCTCCCTTCAACATTAAACCTACTATCTAAATCTTCTAGTCATCGGAGTCCGGGAATAATTATGATCTTTTCCTTAACCAAATACCAACCTAAGAGACTATCTATTCTCAAGAGACCAAATGTTGTGAGCCTCTAATCATTTGTTTGAAGCTTGTTTCAACTAGAACCCTTGTGATAATAGTCTGGCAGGTTTGACCCCAATAGAAATTCATGACTCAGTTGTTAGAAATCTTTTCATATGATGTGCCTTTACCCCGTCGACAACTCATGTATACTGAGGAAGAGTAGGTCATTCTATTTTACCGACCATGTGTCATTGCACACGCACTCACTTTCCATTTATTGAGGAACAACCCTTGACTTGACTTATATCTACCGTATCCCGATATGTCGTGCCTTATTCTTTATTAACAAGAGTCGAGGTACAATATTCGGACTTCGGAATTCTTCTAACCTCACCATTCCTAAAATCACATCCTAACTTCTAAGGTGGGTAGACTGTACGCCTTCTAAAATTTTAGGATATACAAGGATTTTTGAGTAATTGGAAAAATCTCCATTAGGATGATATTAGTGCCCCATGGAATCCCACCTTCCATTTAGATCATTTTGTGCCCCCGGCCGTGTCTTTAATATTCAGAGCACAAGACCAGCTGTTACCTCTCAACAAATTTTACATGTAAGATCTAGACGAGTCCACCTTCATCTAGGTATATCATGTCCCACTCAAACTCGTCCCCTTATACTCTATTTTTATGGTACGACTTTCAGGACAAAAGGGCTAGTTATAACCCTTACCATAGCACCGGTGTACTATTTAAGTTCCACTAGAGCCTCAACCTTGACTCAGTTCCTTCGATCCAATATATGATTGTGATCTACTCGAAGCCCACTACACACATGCGACTAGTGTGCCACTCGATAGAGGCCTCTTGTGCTACTTAAACACAAAAGTCACTGAAGGCACATTTCAGGCTTATGGACCTAGCTAACCAACCCGGCTAGCAACTAGCTCAATCACTTGGAAGGAATCCTATTCTAGAATACCCTAATCTAGTAGGAATAGTTTTATCATTAGAGTCTTGTCCAGTCCATATAGATCGCAATCCAAGGTTTATCCAACCAACGATTGATGTCCAATCATGAGACCTATTAAAATCTACCCAGGCATACCACCATACTTGGACAATAAAATCGAACTACCTGAAATAGGCCCCATACCTATTAGGTAGTCCCCACCTCTTAGAATGGGAAGTCATACGTAACCCTTATTCCATCTACCTAGAAGTTACGATACGATCTTGTGTTGCATTATATCCCTTGCTCATGTATTTAAGTAACCACGGGGAAGATCACAATCTTGACTTCTCAAATTTCGTTATATTATGGAACCTTGTCTAGAATTTCGAGAACGAAAATTCTGTATTGCATGGATTGCAAGCCCCTCTAAGAACGAAGGGTCCTTCGATTTAACAAGTGACTAAACTGGAGTAGCCCAATCTAGCAAATAAGTCAGTGGTTCGTAGACATTCTTTCTATCTGTGCCATTGGATACCCTCTATCGCTCTGGGAGCTTCATATTCGCTCTTTATTATTTTTCTTTATTTTCCTGACCTTTCTATTGTAGAGTGGCGAATGGTCATACTTATTATAATTTACCAATATACCATAGCTACTTGTGTAAATTTGTTGCTTGTTAGATTTTGGGTTAATTGATAGGTAAGAGAGGATTATAGAGGCCAAAAGCAATAGAGATCCATTTTAGCAAGTAGCTGGTAGATTATAAAATTTAGGGACATACCATTGAGGGAGTAGTATGACCAAAGGTGGGTAGGAGTCCTCGGAGTTTCGTAGTTACAACTATTTTTGGGAATTAAAATTTAAGGAGATTAAGGCTCAGGTAGAATTCTTATTGAATTTTTATTTAAGGAATAGTTATGGATTAGAATTTCGAGGACGAAATTATTTTTAAGGTGGGTAGATTTGTAGCCTCCCTTCCCAAAATTTTTAAAATATTTTATTATTTATTTGATTTAAATAGTGATTTTAGAATTTTTGTAAATAATTATTTAGTTAATTATTACGGTAGATGATTTTTAATCATGATTAAATTTGGAGTACAAGGTGACTAGAAATCGTAGCACGGTTAGTGCAGTGGCGTGCTTTGACTAGTGTATTAGCCTTGGTAGGGGAGGCCGAGCCATAGAGATGACCTAACTAGGAAAACCAGGCCAAGTTGTGACATGACCATTATAACTAGTTTAATTATTCATTATTAATATTATTTGACGTCTAAGTGACCCGGTCGTACCAAACTAGTCAAACTGGACCCGAACCGAGCCCGAGCCCATGTAGTCAGGCGGTACATCCAAGGACATATGTATTGAAGAATTTGGCATGAGGGGTTGTATTTCATTTTAATGTTTTAACGAATATTTTTCTAGCATTCGAAATTAGATATTATAATTATTCTTATTTAGTTGATATTCAATGACATTGTTATACAATAGGTCTTGTACATTTTAGAATTTTTAGACTGTGCATGATGCTATATACACCAATATTAGTTTATTGAATTTCGTTGTTATTATGATTATTATATTTATTTTATCGAAGTTATATAATATTAATAATATTTTTAGGGTTATTAAATATAAATTACTTATTTTTATTAGTCATTATCATTTTATCCTTTAACAAAAGATATAAGTGAATATATATGTGTATAATAAATATATACGTGTATGTGTATTTATATGAAAATACATAAATGTATAAATGTGTTTGTATAGATATAAATAAATGTGTGTGTGTGTGTGTGTGCATGTGTATGTATATACGAATATATATGGATAAATATTATATATGTGTATATAGATTATATATGTGAATATGTATATAAATATATATTGAATACATGTGTACGTATACGTACATATAAATATATATATTATATCTGTGAGTATATAAAATATATATATATATATATATATATATATATATATATATATATATATATATATATATATATAATATATATATATCTATATATATATATATATATATATATATATATATATATATATATATATATATATATATATATATATGAGATGGTGTGGGTGTGGATCCCCCTCGAGGGAGAGTCGATCCTCGGTTCCCCCCCTCGGCCAGTGGCCGGTCGCCCCCGGGCAGCCGGGGCCCCTCTGCCCCCCCTCCCGCGGGGAGCCCCCCTCCTCCTGCCGGAGTTCGAGTTGCGAGCGGCGACTCCTTCCCCTTTCCCTCTCTTCCGCGGAGTCGCCGTCGGCCTCGTCGTCATCGTAATCGCAGATCCCGGCGTCCTCAGTCGGCCCCGTCTCTCCTTGGCCCCCCGCCTGCCCTCCCCGGCGCTCAGATCGTTTCGCGGCCACGCCCCGGCCCGCCGCGCCCCCGAGTGGCTGACCTCGCCGCTGGGCCTCCCCCTCCCTTGGCGGCTCCGGAGGATCCTCCTGCCCTTACTCTCTTCTCCAAGGCAGTCGATCCATCTCCGACAGCCCCCCCGAGCCCCCCCCCCCGCTTCGGCTCCGGTCCGTCCCCCTCTCGCGCCTCTCCCCGGCTCGTCTGCGAGTCCCCCCCCCTGTGCCTCCCGCCGCACCCGAGGCGGCCCCCCTCTCCCCCGCCTCTGCTCCGTCTCCTTCTTCAGGCTCGGCCGGTACTTACTGGCAAGAGCCAGCCACCTTGCGGTGGGTCTGGGTCCCCGCCCATCCCCAGGCAGAGGCGGTCCTCCTCTCTCTCGGCGCGAGGCGCAACCCCTAGCGCTCTCGCCACCGTGGAGGCACTCTCGTCGTCGCGCCATCCCCCTCCGGGGACGTGTCTCCCCCGCGGCCCCCTCTCCCTTCTGCAGGTGGTCGAGCCCGTCCCTGAGGACCCCCCCGGCGACTCCTTGCCGGAGCCCCCCTCTGCTCCGGTCCGCTTGGGCGCCGCACTGGCCCCGGACCCTCCCCTACCCTGGGCAGCGCACCTGCCTTAGGCAGCGCGCCCTCCTCGCGCGGTGCGCTGCTTTGGTCTGCGGGACCCCCCTCGGGCAGTGGGATAGCCACCCGACCTTGGGCCCTGTGTTGTAGCCTACCGTGGCCTCTCCGGCGTCGTGACTGCTCGCCGTTCCCTTCCCCCCCTTCGCCTGGGCAGATCCCCAATTGTCTCCTCCTCCCGTTGGCCGGCGGCTCCCCTCCGCCGTCTCCCCCCGCTCCCCCCGTCGTGGACCCGCCGTGGGCTGCGTTCCCCCGGTCGCCTCGCGCGTGGGTTGCTCCCTCGAGACGCGCCCCCTTTCTGTGTCAGGCTCAGTCCCCCTCGGGACGCGCGTAGGGCTGCCACATGCCCCCCCCTCCTTTTTTCCTCTGGGTTGCGTGTTTGCTGTTGGCTCGTTTGATTTTGTTAGGTTGCGTGTTTGCTGTTGGCTCGTTTGTTTTGGAGTGTCTCGGGCCCCGCGTCTTCCGTTGGGCAGCGCGCGCAGTAGATTTCTTTTGTTAGTTTCTTTGTCTCCTGGTTGTATTTTGGCCGGTTCCCGCCTGTGGGATCCGAGCAGTAGTGGGCTTCATTCAATAAAAGGTTTTCTTTAATATATATATATATATATATATATATATATATATATATATATATATATATATATATATATATATATATATATATATATGGTAAATATATATATATATATGGTAAATACGTGTATATGTATATATACGTAGGAAGATATACTATATATATATATATATATATATATATATATATATATATATATATATATATATATATATACCATATATATATATATATTTACCATATATATATATATATATATATATATATATATATATATATATATATATATATATATATATATATATATATATATATATATATATATATATATATATAAAATAGATAATATAAAAAATATATATATATATATATATTTATATATATGTATATTTTATATATATATATATATATATATATATATATATATATATATATATATATATATATATATATATATATATATAGTATATCTTCCTATGTATATATACACATACACGTATTTACCATATATATATATATATATATATATATATATATATATATATATATATATATATATATATATATATATATATATATAAATAGATAATATTGAGATTGGTATTTTTCTGTTAAAATATTCATTTAGGTTTTTGGGAATTTATTATATAAATAAATATACGAGTATATATGTATAAATATATATTATATGGGTATATATGTATGTATGCATATATGTAGGTATATAAATAATTATATATACAAGGATACATATATTAATATAATTAGTTGAATAAAAAAAAGGAACAAATCCCATCCCAGCTGAGAAGGGCAGCCCGGCCATGCAACTAGCCCAGCAACCCGAAATGACCCACGCCCATGCCTACAGCCCCAAGGCTGTACATAACTGAGGCCAACCCGAGACTGCGCTCGAGTTCAGACTCCGTGCGTAATAAAGAGCGAGAGAGAACGGAGAAAGAGGTCGATAGCAGCAAACCCTAAACCTAATTTTCGTGCCACCACCTCCTGCCCTGGGCGGCCCAACCGCCGACGGCGCCGCCGCGAGCGGACACGGCCGCGCGCGCACTAAACTGAACACAGCGACAGCAAGTTCGTCGCGATCGTTCTTCCTCCACGCTTGATCGTTTTCTGATCCAATTACGCAGGTACGAAGCTAACCTATAGTCCTTCATTCCCCTTCAAATAGTTTGGATTAATTCGCTTCGTGCGCGTCGCAAATCGAATCCCAAAACTAGAAAAAATCTCGATTTCCTGGATATAGAAACTGCCCCAACATGCAAGGTTTGCGGTCGATTTGTGACCAGAACATCGTAAGTTTTAGAAAACTGCTTGAACAGACTTCTAGACAACCTAACCAAGATGGAAACTCTATTTTTAGATTTAATTCTTGTTGGGTATTTGCTGTTTAAAATTAAGATAAAGTTGACAAAAAATCTGTTTTTAAAACATAGAAATTCCTCCACACGATGTGCGTCCTGCCAAATCGGGCGACGTGGTCGCACACCGTAGGCATCGAAAGCTGCGTAACGGCTTCGTGGTCGTGTGGGCTTTGATGAAATTCAAATTGGTCGCGTGTGCGCGACGAATTTGATGCGTATCCGTCAAAATTTACCGTATCGACCTCTGTGCAAGTTTCCTAATTACTTCGTGCACGTTCGTCAGATCGAGACGAAACTTGTGCCAATAGAACCGTATCATTTTTCTGGTCCTGTATGCCAAGTTTGGTCCAATTCTGAGACAGTTGAATCGTACGTCGTTTTGTGGGCCCCACGGTCCTACTCAACGGGCAATTTTGTGCACGGCCCGCCGAAATCCAACTTTGGACATACGGTTGGGTTCGTATCGGAAAACCAGATCCATAGACATGTAGTTTGATGACTTTAGAGACCATTGACTCTGGCACACTTTTCGGTGCAAAGCGGGTCCAACGGCGGACATCGTTTTTGTCATAAATTACCGTTTTGCCCCTGTGTCCAGAATTGGACTTAAGGACAGGCGATCCTAGCTATTTTGACTATTCTGAGAACATTGGTAATATTTATTTCAGCTTTCGGGGACTGTTATACGAGTTTTGACTATTGTGGCTGTTTGTCATTAAAATCTTTTGATCGTAAATTTCAATACAAACAGAACAGTGTTACAATATAGGACTTAGATGTAGTCCTAGGAGTACACTTTTGTTTATCTGGGTTCCTTGTGCCAATGGAGCGAGTGGTAATGCGTTGACTCCGTTGACGATCTGACGACGGTTATCGGTTCCCTGAATGTTTGGATTGCTCTGGGTACTGGAGCTTGCTGAGAGGAGAAAGACGTTGAGTGTCTGTATCTGCCTCTCTGGTGGTGCGAAGTCTCTATCTGTTGATGATTGCTCACCTCTGTGTGTGTTCATTTTTTCATTCGTGGGTGAGAAGGAAATGATCCCTCTATTTATAGCTTTGCAGGCTGGCTACTCATGTGCGCATATGTAGGATGCACCTGGACGTGGGGACGCCACGTGGTGATTGCTGATGGAGGTGCATGGACGATGCGCCCTGATTGAGTGGTTGAATTCTTCATACTGTTGTTGTGAGCCGGCACGTAGCAGAGAAGAAGATCTTTCTGTTGGTGAGATCTTGGGTGAGTTGAGTCAAAGGACACGTGTCATCGACCCATGGCTCGGAGATCTCAGATTTGGTAGGGAATGATCTGGTATGATGCACCTGGGATTGGGCGCATGAGGAGGCTTTGGCTCGTAATCTTTAGGAGTCACGAACCATTCGGGGCGTATGGCTTTTGAGGTGCATGCGAGGCTTCAGTAGTGACTTTACTTCTGTCTTTAGGGATCAGAGAGAAGTCTGGGGTGCATGGCTTTTGAGGCGCATGCACAGCTTCAATGGTGACTTTCCTTCTGTCTTTGGGATCAGTAAAAAGTCTGAGGCGCATGGCTTTTGAGGCGCATGCAGATTTGGGTGCATGGCTACGGAGGCGTATGCGAGATGATTGGGTGGCCACGTGGCAGTAGCCGTCGGAGGAAAGTAATGATATGCTGACGTTGCCGACGCTTCGTCTTCGGAAAAAGCTGTCAACTGTTCAGACTTCGGGAGGCGTACTGCCAACTCTGTCACTTCAGCATTTAATGTTTTTGACATTCGATCGACAGCTGAGTGGGCGCATTGATCGGTGTTCCACTAGGCGTATGGGGACACATGGGGGGCGCATCCCCTGTGATGCGCTTGGTGCTGAAGGGCGCGTCTGTGTGATGTGCTTGATGCTGAAAGGCGCGTCTGTGTGATGCGCGGTTTGGCCGGCGCATCCGCTTCGTGACACGTCTTTAATAGTACGACTGTTACGATCTTCGAGTACTTTAAATAGTCGTTTTGACTTAGCTGAATTCGAAGCGTCTGGTTCATCCATTTAATGCAAATTTATTGCACAGAATTCGGAGAGCCATCCACTTGGCGCATGGGTTTGATTTGCACGGCCTATAAATAGTGGCATAGAGAGAGTTTGCTTCTCGTTCTCTCACGTTCTTCCGACATGAACTTGTTTACTGGGATGCATTCTGTCGATGAGATACTCCCGAAGGTGAAGATGCGACACAATGTCTTCATTGATGCACTTGAAGGTGACTGTTACATCCAAAAGTCGGAGTCGAGGGCTTCCGAGGCAGGCAGAAGGTGCCAGTTTCATCCAAAGATCGGGATGCTCGAGCCTCATCTCCGTTATTCCGGAAGAGCCGCAGATCGGAATGGCGGTGCTGCGGGTTTGGAGGCTCTTTCTTCCTTCAAAGTGGGTGTTGTCCACTCTGGTTGTGTTGAAAGCTGCTCCTTTAGCCGCGATTTCGATTGCGGTCTTTCTTGGTCTTTGAAGGCTCTTTTGAAGCCTCTCCTGGCCACATGTTGGCTTGCGGTGCTCTTCTCTTCCTCGATTTGGGAAGAACTTCCTCTAGCTAGAGGGTTGATTGCCACCCACGTTCTGCTCAATAAATGCTTCATTAGTCGAAGCATTCAGACGGCGGCGAGCCTGGCTGGAAGAGCGGCCCCTAACTGGGCTGCTGAAGGGATGCACATAACTGAGCTGTCGAAGGGATGCACATAACTGAGGATGCATATAATTGAGCTGCTGAAAGGATGCTCCCTGCTGAGGGTCCATGGTGGGATGTGCCTGACTGAGAGCGCATGGTGGCTGCTGCGCTTGTTCAAGAGAGCATGATGATCGCCGCGCCAGGCTGTAGACTTAGGATCTTTTCTTTTTGTAGAAGTTCTCCTTTGTACAACCTTTTCTATACATGTAATAGACTTTTATATGTAATAAAAAGTCCTCTTTCAATGTCTATATTTGTTGTTTTGCTGTGTGAAGTACTTTGTCCGAGCTGTTTGGCGCATAGGATTTCTGGTCCTGAAATTCCATGCTTCTACAAGACCCCTTTCAAAGTTTTCAAAACTTTTGGACAAGTTTTGGAATACTTTGAATAAGAAGCATGGCGGTCGAGGCGCATGACTGTTGGGGCGCATGTCTGTTCGGGTGCATCTGCGCATCAGTGATGGGGCGCATACTCCTCTCAGTTAATGTAAATGATAACGCCTAGATAACCAAAAAAGATTAAAGATGATCCTTTTGGATTTATTCGCAGTTATCTCCACACAGAACCCGAGGCGGCGGCTGAGGTCACCCTTCATCGTTTCACGCGTGCGACCGAGCCTATAAATAGGTGTGAGATGGAGAGAGAAAGAGTTCTTCCTCTCCTTGCTTTTACTTTTTAGAGTTCTTCTTCACAAAAACCCTAACTTTCTTCGAATGGCTCCCAAGACTCCTCGCGGCAGTGGCAAGGGAAGGGGCAAAGGAAAGGAGCCTGTAGAGGCTGCCGCGGCTGATGTTCCCCGTCCGCCTGTCGACATTCGGCCGGTAGTGGTTGGTGAGTTTCATCATCTTTACATACACCAACGCACATGGACCTTGAGTCTGGATGATGTGCTGAGGTTTTTTGCCGTCGACGTGCATGGGTTTAAACCCTAAAGATGCGTCGAGGCTCTACTGCTGACGCGCACGGGTTTAGACCCTGATGATGCGCCTAGGCTCTACTGTTGACGCGCATGGGTTTAGACCCTAATGATGCGCTGACGCTCCACTGCTGATGCGCATGGGTTTATACCCTGATGATGCGCTGAAGCTCCACTGCTGATGTGCATGGGTTTACACCCTGATGATGCGCTGAAGCTCCAATGCTGATGCGCATGGGTTTACACCCTGATGATGCGCTGAAGCTCCAATGCTGATGCGCATGGGTTTACACCCTGATGATGCGCCGAAGTTTCTTTTTCAGACGCGCTATGCGCTTTTGATGAGGCTCAGATTCTTTTGTTATTTCTAACATTCTTAAATCTTTGCTAGTGTCGATGACTATCCCACTCTTGAATGAAGTACTTCTAGACGCTGTCCTCTGCTAAATGGGAGTAGATTATGATGAAGAAGTGATAAACCCTGCTCAAGCTGCTATTATGCTGGATCAGCATCCCGAAAGAATGACTCAAATCCAGGAACAACCGTATGGGTTCCTCAAACGGATGATGGAGCGTGGTGTTTTGAAATCTGCCACATCTGATAAAGTGACCTTCTTGAAGCCTGAGTTCCTGTTTAGGGACCGCCTTACCTCTACTGAAGCAAAGGTATTGAAGGTCAAGGAAGACTGGTTCTTTACAGCAAGGAGAGTGCACATGACTGTTAAGCAACTCGAATGTCAATGGACTTTGACAGCTTTCTGTCATCTTGCTTCCAAGAGGAGGATATCTTAGGATCTTACCCCATCTCAGGGGGGAGTGGTGGCAGGCGTCATCAAAATCGATTCTACCTCCGATCAAAGGGATACTCTGGCCGCCGTACGATCTGGGCCTTCTTTCACCTGGCGGACTCTACGTCCTGGGAGCATTTACAGTGATGTTTCTATCGATACATTTTCCTTTGGTGCCTCAACTTTTGCAAATCGCATGCTATTGATGGAGCGATCATACCCGAAAGGAGAATTTTGGGTAGAGGGTTGGTGTCATTACGTTTCCAAATGGGATAAACTGACACTCTGGATCTTGTCGCGGTTTCAGACTGAGCTCCGAAAGATTGGGCTGACTGTCATGATCCGTGCTACTCAGACAGGTGTTGACATTAACAGGCATATGTTCCTCGTGCTCCTGGAGATGTTTGATACTCATACCGGGACCTTCTTTACTCCGGTGGGGGAGCTAGGGCTCGCACTTCATGAGATGTACGAGGTATCAAAACTCCCTTGGGGATCAGAACCCTATGAGGAGTACTTTCCAACCAACGAGGAGTTCCAAGTCCTGGAGGACAAATCTGAGGAGATGATGGCCGTCTTTAAGGAAGTGGCGAGTCATTATTACTATATGCAGAAGAGGGATAAGAGCGGGTCACAGCCTCATGTGACCGCTTGGAGAGATTACGTCTTTAAGCAAGACAAGGAGGATCCCTCACAGTTTTCCACTCCGCTAGCGCTCTCTCGTAGCGAGGTGCTCTCTGAAATGAGCAGGTTAGGTAGGAAGAATCCCCGGGAGAACGAGGACCAGCAGTCGGATGAACGCTCCTATAGCTGTTTCTGGCACCTTACTCATCGGATGTCATCGAAAGCAGTATTAGTCGCGTATCTTATGGTTTGGCTTCGGGATTATGTCTTCTCGGGCGGATCCGGCTCTGTAGAGAGGGTGACGCGGAACTTAACCCTGCCAGCTGTGAAGTTGGTCTTTGGCCGGCGCCTGGCTCTACTCCCCGCAATGGTGTGTAACCTGCTGCGAGGTTTACGAGAGTTTGCAGGAAATGTGGTTCATAATCGAGGTAGAAATAATAACTTCCCACACGCCGAACTGTCGTTTCATTATTTGATGGGGTGGTTAATTTTACACCATCCCAATGTGATGAGTCCGAGTTCGGAAGAAGACTACAGGGCCGGAGATGCATTCATCCGCTGTTTCTAGCAGAGAAGTTGGTCGCACACTAGCTTCCCTATTTGCAGAAAAGTTTTATCCCATCTTCAGGGATGGGATGTTTTCCATAAATAAATTCACTTTATTTATTGTGTTTCTGAGAAAATTACAACTATAGGAATCTGATCTAGAAGACGATCACTTTATTCCTTGGACGATGCGATGAAGAAAACTCGAACTTGGACAGCAACTGAGCAATCTCTCTGTTCTCTCTGAATTGAATGTAGTATCTGATGAAGATGAAGAAACTCTCTTTTATAGAGTTCTGGATAACTGTTCTGAAGCATACGCTTAGTCAGTTACTTGACGTGTGCATAACTACAGGGACGCGTGGCAAATTCTGATGGAGACACATTAGAGTGCGGTTAAAAGTAGTAGAATATATCTAGGAGAGATTGATGGCATGGATGCCACGTTGCATAACTTCTGAATAAGTGGGTAACTGAGTACAGGACACGTGAGAACGTGTGTTGACTGTACGTTTAAAGTCATCCTGAATACATTTCCTATGATACGCTGTCTTTGTTGAAGAGGAGTCATACGCTACCTTTTGAAGACATGTCTTGCATATGGTGACTTGGATAGTATAGAGTCATATAAAGCTGATACGCTCAATTTATTAACAAGGAGTCGTATGGAGTCCATACGCTCACTTGATTGATAAGGAGTCGTATGGAGTCCATACGCTCACTTGGTTGACAAGGAATAGTGTGGAGTCCATACGCTCACTTGGTTGACAAGGAGTCGTATGGAGTCCATACGCTCACTTGATTGACAAGGAGTCATATGGAGTACATACGCTCACTTGGTTGACAAGGAGTCGTATGAAGTCCATACGCTCACTTGATTGACAAGGAGTCGTATGGAGTCCATACGCTCACTTGGTTGGCAAGGAGTCGTAAGCATTGAGGGAGTAGACACATGGCTGTCCTCAATCTTCTCAAATATGCCATATCTTCTAATAACTGACAAATATCTCTCGAGTGTCGTGTTGCAGATATGATGGCTGACAGACTGTCAGAAATGACAGTAATGATGGCTGTGCATTTATGATGGCTGATGAACTGTCCTCGTAAGAGACAAAATCAATTCTCGAAAACCCATACGACGGTTAATCTTCATAGGGCAGCTGTCTTTGCACGAAAGACGAAGTGTCAGATTCATCCTCCATTAAACGTATGTTGTGCTGTCATTCAAGAAATAATAAAATTTCACTAAGCGTACGGCTTTGGCTGAGCGTATGGCCTTGAGCGTATGGCTTTGGCTGAACGTATGGCCTTGAGCGTATGGCTTTGGCTTATGTCAGCGTGTCATAATTTTTTACACCCTACAAGACCCCCTTCAAAGTTTTCGAACTTTATAAATTTCAAAAGTTCGAAATTACTTTGAACTTAAAGTGGGAATAAGTCTTGACACGCTAGCATGATTTTGTTATTTTTCTCAATATCAGTGCAAATCTTTAGGGATTCTGTTTAAAGAACGGCCGTCGTTTAAACTTCTCTTTTCTTCTATAAATAGGTCTTTCAAAACCTAATTCATTTCTTTACTTCTGCATTTGTCTTCGAGAGAGAAAAAGCTCCAAAACTCAAACTTCTTCTTCTTCGACTCAATCTTCATCAATGGCACCCAAAGTTGACGCTGCTGCGAAGGGAAAGGGGAAGGCTCCTGTGGAGTCATCTCGACCTGTCGTCGCTGCTACTAAGAAGACTGCTGATGAGCGTATTCGACGAAGTGAACGCCCATTGAAGCCCCTCTATGGTGAGGATGGAGATGATGAACAGTAACTATCCCCTATTTAGGGCTCTGGTTAGGACAAGATCATAAAACGTATCCCCTTTTTAGGGTCAATACGTCAGAAAATACGCTTCCCTCTTTAGGGTTTAGTCATATTCCATATTTTTCGTTTATACGAAAAATATGTTTGGAGCGTATTCTGTAAGATACGCGTATCTTTGATAGAAATGTCAAAATACGCTGATTTGAAGAAATATGTTATGTCAATTGTCTCACTGAGATACGCTAACTCCTTTGTTAGCGTATTTTTTATGAACATCATGTCAACCATACGCTGATACGCTTAAGAAAAAGATCCAATCATCCTCTAATCTTTGAATAAAAGCTGAGCGTAAACTGAACTTAAAATTTATCATACGCCTAGGATAGACTGAGCGTAAAAGTGATCTCTGAAATCGTCATACGCTTAGGATAAAAAGTGATCTCTGAATCCGTCATACGCTTAGGATAGATTGAGCGTATGTTGATCTTTGTCATCTCTTTGTGTTGAAGATTTCTAACTTCTTATTCTTCTTTTGTAGTGGATATTCTGGCTCAGGATGCACAATTTGAAGGATGTGTAGGGAACAACTATAAAAGTGACCTATCACATGTCCATTTTCCTCAATTTGATGGACCTTCTACAAGGATAGCTATTCTGACAAATCAGAAGAATGACACCCAGCTGAATTTGATGAGTGGACTGCCTCTACAGAGTGTGGATAGTGCTACCCACTTGAAGCCAGCATTTCTTTTTGGAGATGCTATTGATATAAACTTCCAGCCTGCTCTTGATAAAGTGTCATACTCATATTATATAGATGGTGATGAGAATCAGCCAATGTATCTGACTGGTTTGTCCAAAAGCATCAACATAGTGCGCTTATTCCACGCGAGTCATCAAAGGCAAATGAAGTGGGATATCACTCCATTCCGTCAAGCAAAAGCTGGATGGATAGGATACAGTCAAGGAAGATTCCGCAGTGGTACTGAACCACATGTCTCAGTTTTGCGAGGATTGCTGCCAGCTACCATTCCTCCTGAGGACTCGGCACTTCTGAGGCCAGTTAGAGTCCCAATCTTTACAAATGAATTTGTTCAGCTAGAAAATGCTGTTTACCCAAAATAATCTATGAGGCTTACTGGTCTGGTGAACCCGGAGAATACCAGATGGATTGTTCTTGTAAGATGGATTCTGAACAACTTTGGGGAACAGTTAAAGGTGATAGGCCTATATAATGCCATCAAGTGCACCGCTTATGGTTTTAGGCCAAACCCAGATTTGTTCTTGGCATTAGCGGAAAGGTATAATTACCGTACCGGCACTTTCATGACTCCAAGAGGCGAGATGGGATTCGCCCTCCATGAGATGGCATACATTTCTCATCTGCCAACAGGAGATTTGCCATATGAAGAGTATATTCCTTTTATTGATGAAATAAATAAAATTTCCGATGCTAACCCACTGGTTCTTCATGTATTTGAAGAATTAATGTGCCATTACAGCATATGTAAGGCTTTTTATAAGGCACAAGGTGCAGAGGGAGATTCCAACTGCTATTCTTCTAAGTGGATGGCCTATTTATTCCAAGGCCGCACTGAAGAAGTTCAGAAGAAGAAGAAGACTGATCAATATGTCGGTCACTTTAAACCCCTGAGTCAAGCTGAGATTGACAAACTAATCCGGGACACCACTCATGACGACATCATCATTGAAGAAGACGAAGGCACCTACAAAGCTGGTGATAGGTTGGAGACCTATATAAAGCAAGGTAGCCGGAAATTATCTGATGAAGGTCATCTGGTCGGATTTATATCCCTCTGGCTGAGAAAATTTGTAGTACCCGACACCTGTTCAGCAGACAGGATGCACAGAGGAGTTGTTTTTGCAGCAGTCCGTCTGACTTTTGGGTACAAGATGGATTTGCTGAGAGCAATAACATGCCGTCTGAATGCTGGCTTAAGGGCATATACAGACATGATGTTTGAATTGGCGAAGAAGAAGCTCACAACTTTTCCCCGGGTAGAAATGTCCTTTACATATTTATATGGGTGGCTGCTTCTCCATTTCGAATCTCTCATGAATGTTGGAATGGCTAGACCAGACGATACCTTTTTGGAAAGATACCATCATACACCAAAGTGGAGGTATGAAACTCTGACAAACTGTAGAACCATATTAAACATGGGAGAATTATGGAGTTTCACTTGTGTTCCTCCACCTGTTGGTTATGAAACCATGTCTGGGAAGTTGATTGATGGCATTGGTGCCAATGAGTTAGATGATATTCAACATGAATGGCTGAAAAGGATCAGGCCATCTCACTTGATCTGTCGCCGTGACGATGTCACCTATCAGAGCTATATCTTCCGAGTAGGTTTGCTCGGCAATTTGGCTATGATCACTTGCATGTGGGAAATACAACGACATGTTTTGGCTACCAAGGCGGATTAATCGATGGCGCCAGAGCTTGGATATACTATATTGCTAAAGGTACCGGAGCTACTTTTTCCATGCCAGATCCGGTTACTTATCGGAGAGGAGCTAGAATGTTGGCGTCTTATGCCAAATTCTATGTATCGGCTAATACCTTTGATGAAAAATTCAGCATCTTAGGTAGAAGCTTCATCCATGTTGATAAGAGATCAACCAAATCAGCCCTGCCAAGAGATTGTCATGACCGAGAAGATCCTCTGGCTACTGATGAAGTTTATGATGAAGTTTTAGAGAATCTCTTCTCTGATGAACTTCATCAGCCATTACATGTATCCATTGGAAGTGCTGAAGAGAGTGTATCTGCCGACAGTACACCAAAAAGGAAGCGGGGCAAAGATGCTTCTGGGCCTGCTCCAAAAAGGGTTACTCGGGCAGAGGCTCGTAATCGTGGAAGACGAATCAGAGATGCGGACGAAGCAGGTAGTGACTCCAAAGATGATTATCCTACTATTCTACTAACAAAAAGAATAGGAAGGAAGGTGATAGTTTCAAAAACTAAATCTGTGATTTGTCTCGATGCAGAGAGTCCCACCAATCGTGCCGAGCGATTGGCTTTAGAGAAGCAAGCTGCCTTTGCTTCTTCTGTAAAGATAGAACCTATTGAAGAGGATATGCCTGAACCTGCTGAACCATCTATGCCTTCTGATATGGAGTTGATTCCGCCAACGGTCGATGATGCGCAGGTGATTAGTCAACCCGCGGTAGAGGCCGAGAATCAGACTAAAACAGCTAATGACTTACTGATTTCGAGAGAATCAGTGAAGGAAGCCACTACTCTCAAGCCAATTGCTAAAGTTTCGGAGAGCAATAAAAGTGACGACGAACAGGTTGACTATGAACCTTTGTCTCGTTCTTTTGAAGAAGAGGACATGGAGATAGAAGATGAGCCACCATCTAAAACTCAAATTGATGTACTGAAGACAGCTGGTCAACATTCAGGATTGACTCCAGAGCCTGAGAAACTTCTAGAAATAGAAGTCCATATTCCGAGTACTTCTGGGGCGGGCAGCAGTAAAATAAATCCAGTGTCAGAAAACACTCTGAACAGACTATGAGCTGGGCTGAATGATCCAAAAGAAACAGAATACGAACCAGCTTCAGGTAATATTTTATTCAGCAAAGTTTTGTCTTTTTTTTTGCTTTATTGTTTTTTAATTTTGATCATGCTTCTTTGATTCCAACAGTTGCAGGAACTGCACCAGCAATGAGCTCGACTCAAGCCCCACTTGTCCAGACTGATATGGGTGAGGGAAGCTCACATTTGCCTAGTTCCCCAAAAGCACCCACTTCAGCTCCCAGAATAGAGGCTACTCCTGCTCCTTCCTTTACAGTTGCAGCGACTCCCGATTTTGAAACAGGGTAAGCAAAGGTCATGGGGATGTATTCAGAGATTATTTATTCATATCTGGATACATTCTTAAGGCGACTTATGAAGGATAAAATTATGCCTTTTTCGAATCTTCGAGCGGCGATTAGTTTCCCGCTTTTAGCTTTGAGACAGGATGGTTAAGAGACCCAATGTGTCTTCTTTGAGCATCTCCTGGATGATTTAGAAGCAACCATCCATAAGTACTGGGAGATCAAAAAGGAGGATATTAAGTCTTTTACTGCAGCTGAGATTGCCCAATTAGAAAGTGAAGCTCAAGCTCAGCACACTGCTTTGAAAGAATTCCTCGCTCTGTCTTCTAAAGAGTTAATGGCGAAAGATGAAGAAATAATAACCACTCGTCAGAATATGGAGCGTTTAGAGAAAGATGAAGCATCAAAAGCTGAAGAGCTTAAGAAGTTGAAGGAGGAGCTGGCTCGTCTTCAGGAGCGAATTGCCTCCATGGAAAAGGAGCAATCGGAGATTGCCACTGCTCGTATATCTGAAGCTGAACACTGTCAACTTTTACAGCAAGAGCGGGAACTGATGCAGGCTAATCAGATTGAAGAGACAAATCGTCGTAGCTCTATTATCATGGATTATGACCAACGAATGGTTGGAGTTGAAGCAGCAGAGTGAATCCATAAAAATCATGAAGAAAAGATGAATAATGTAATTGTTCGTATTCAGGAGATAATTACTCCTCTTAAATAGATCTTTTATATTTTTCATGTGTTGAATTTTTTGATACCCACTTGTAATCAATATTTTGACTTTGATTGAAGAAATGAATATCTTGACTTGATTTCAATTCTGTGGATAATATTTTTGTAGAAAATATGTTCAGAGGTAAATAATACATGACATATTTCAATAGAATAAAATATACAAATGAACTTTGTAATTCTATCAGATGATATTAAACCAAAGATAATTTTAGTTTAATACTGATTAGAGAAAACAGAATTCAGATATAAAGATATCTTTGGACTCTATTTTCCATGATCTTTGAACTCGGAAATCAAAAGACTAGATATCATTTTCATAGAATAGAAAATATGATACTGAGATAGAAAATTCAGAGGTAATATGGACGTAATTTTTTATACGAGATCTTTATTAAATCCACTGGGGATCTAATAAGACAGAATATCAAATTCTCTGGGAAGATAATACGTGGCAGAATATCAGTTTCCGCTGGGGATAACGATATCGAGATAACTTTTGTAGGAAAGAATTAACTCTGATTTTATATTCGCTGGGGAATAATGAAAATATTATATATTGATGAAATTTATACATAATATTTCTTTAAGAATTTGCCATTGATAGGCATCATCGTGACTTTACCATCCATAGAGGCAAGCTGATATGCTCCATTAGAGAAGACTTTGTTTACTACGAATGGGCCTTCCCATTTCGCGTCAAATTTGCCTTTGCTCATATGTGTCATAGTCATAGGACGTCTGACGGTAAGGACCAGGTCTCCCTTCCGATATGCTCTGACTTTTACTTTCAGGTTAAAAGCTTTTGAAATTCGGGCCTGATACAGCTCGATATTTTGTTGAGCATACAATCGCTTTTCATCTAGAGCTTCCAGCTCTTGAAGTCGAAGACGATCATTATTTTCTGTTGTAAGTTCATTGGAGATTGTGATTCTCAGAGAAGGAATCTAGATCTGAAGGGGAAGAACAGCTTCACACCCATATACTAAAGAGAAAGGCGTACATCCAGTCGCATTGTGAACTGTGGTGCGGTAGGCCCATAAACATTCACCAAGCTTCTCGCTCCAGTTGCGTTTGTTGGAAGAAACGAACTTTTTCAAGAGTTTGATGATCGTTTTATTGAAAGCTTCTACCAATCCATTAGCTGCTGGATTATATGCTGTAGAATCTAAATTATTGATTCGATGGTCGTCACAGAATCGAGTAAATTTCTGACTGACGAACTGCGGTCCGTTATCATGAATAATATGCCGAGGAACACCAAATCGATAAATGACATGATATTTGACGAAGTTGATGACATTAGAAGTTTTGACTTCAGATAACAGGATTGCTTCAGCCCATTTGGAAAAATAATCGGTTATTGCTAGAATAAATCGATGTCCTTTTGATGATGGTGGGTTGATAGGACCAATGACGTCCATGCCCCAAGCCTCAAAGGGCCATGATGCCGCTGTTGGGTGTAAGAACTCTGATGGTTGATGGATAAAGTCTGCATGAATTTGACAGCCTTTATATTTTCGAGCATATTGAATGGCGTCAGCCACCATCGTAGGCCAATAATAACCCATGCGTCGGATACGATCTTGAAGTTTAGGACCTGGTTGATGGGCTCCGCAAACACCATCATGTGCCTTACGGATAATCTGTTGTGCTTCTTCACCAGCGATGCATCGGAGGAGAAGACCGTCGTAGGCCCGACGATATAGTGTCTTCATTGTATGATTATAATAGAATCTGAGAGATCGACGCCGGATAGATGCTGCTTCGCTCGGATTATCGGGAAGTATGTCATACAACACAAAGTCTAAAAATGGACGTCTCCAATCTTCAGTTATGGCTTCTGTTTTGTTAGAAAAGACATATTCCATAGTAGAATCGGAAGAAGACGAGGACACTCTGTCAAACCTTAATCCAGTGCTAAGTTTGGATGAAAATTCATCAAGGTTGAGAGAATTTTCGTCTAGATTATGGGGAAAACCTAAAGCCAAATTATTCTCAACATAGAATAGTTCTCGGTTATGAACCACTATCACTTGCTGACGTCTGATTGGTATGGCTAACACAGCGGCAAGATTAGCCAAAGCATCGGCTTCTGCATTATAGACTCGTCGAACGTGTTCAATAAAGAAACCTTCAAAGGAGGAGGCCATAGAGAGTGCTGCTCGATGATAAGGTATCAAATCTTGATGACGGACTTCATACGTTCCTCTGATCTGATTGATGATAAGCTTGGAGTCTCCATAAATTTCTAAATATTGAATATCCAGATGTTTAGCAAGTTGAAGACCGATGAGCAATGCGTTGTATTCGGCTACATTGTTTGAACATGATTGATCCAAAGAATAAGCCCTCTGAATAGTTAGTCCTTCTGGGGATACGAGAACAATCCCAACTCCGGCGACAATATCGCCATTAGGACCTATTTTAGATGCTCCATCAAAGAATAGACGTCAGGTAGGAGTTTCTTCAGAAACCAGATTCGAATCCAGAACTTCATCTGGAATCTCATCATATAATTTAGAATCTTCTGGAACCGCATGAGCTGCCAGAAAATCAGCAAGAGCCTGTCCTTTAACTAATTTTTGAAGAATATAATGCATGTCGTATTGAGCTAACAAGATTCCCCAATTAGCAAGTCTAGAATTGAGAATACTGGGTTTCTTCATCATAATCCTGATAGGATTCACTCTGGAAATGACGTGAATCGTTTGACCGATAATATAATATCGCGTCTTCTGAACGGCAAACATTAATGCTAAGCATTCTTTCTCGATTGGAGAATAACGCGGTTCAACACCTGTCATTGTGCGACTGAGATAATAAATAGCATGTTCATGGCCATCTTTATTTTTCTGGGCGAGTAATGCACCGAGAGAATAATCCATGACTCGAACATATAGAAGGAATGGTATTCCCGAGATGGGAGGTACCAAAACCGGAGGGTTCATGAGATAATGTTTGATATCGTCAAATGCTTTTTGACATTCTTTGTTCCAGACGAAAGATACACCTTTCTTCAGAAGTTTGTTGAATGGTCTGCAGCGTCCTGATAAGTTGGAAATGAATCTCCTGATATAAGCAATTCTTCCTTGAAATCCTCGTAGCTCTTTTAAGGTGCGTGGAGGACGCATCTCTTGAATGGCTTTGATCTTCTCAGGATCCACGTGTATACCTTTAGCGGTAATGACGAAGCCAAGAAATTTGCCACTAGAGACACCCAGGAAGGACTTAGTAGGGTTCATTTTAAGTTGATGCTGATGCATTAAATCAAAAATAGTCTTCAAATCTTGGATATGATCCTCCTTTCGTCGACTTTTGACTACAATATCATCAACATAGCATTCAACTATTTTTCGGAGATGTTCGCAGAATATAGTGCTCATTGCTCGCTGATATGTTGCTCCTGCATTTTTGAGACCAAACGGCATCACTGTATAACAGTATGTACCAATCGGCGTTCTGAAAGAAGTATGTCTCTCGTCATCTGGAAACATTTTGATTTGATTGTACCCCGAATACCCATCCATGAATGACATTCGTTCGAAACCACACGTGTTATCGATCTTGACGTCGGTAATTGGAAGAGAAAACTCGTCTTTAGGACAAGCCGCATTGAGATCGCGAAAGTCTATACAGACTCGGATCTTGTCGGTCTTTTTGAGGATAGGAACGATATTAGCCACCCATTCAGGATGTTGTTCCTCTCGAATAAATTCGGAAGCCATAAGCTTGTTGACTTCAGCTTCAATTGCATCCATAATGTCTGGACGAAATCGTCGTTGTTGTTATTTGACCGGTTTAGCATTTGGTATGATATTAAGTTTGTGCGTTGCGATCTTCGGATCTAGTCCTGGCATATCCTCGTAGCTCCAGGCGAAGACATCAATATAATCATGAATAAGCTTGATCATGTCTTGCTTATCTGTTTCTGAAAGACTTTCGCTGATGAATATTGGTTTGGGGGACCCCTCTTCACCAACATCAATTTGGATCAATTTATCTTCAGTGGGAGGTTCTCTTTGCTTGAACCTGAATTCCTATTGGTTATCTAATCTTTGAGCCCATTGTTCTGATTCGGGTGATATTTCAAAATCATCCTCATCTTCATCATTTTCTTGCGGGCCATCGGCAGAGACCATATTGATGGATAGAATAGAACGATGAAAATCGCCAATACTTGTGTCAGAATCCTAAGAGAGGGAATCGGAAGACTCAGATCATTCGTCTCCATCGGATTCTGAATCCTTATGGACTGCGTTGATAAAGGAGAGAGGAGTAATGTAACCTAAACCACATTTTGTCCTTCCGTATGTTAATGGAGGAATTCGAACAGGCATTCTTCTTTCTTTTCCATTATTGAGGCTGGATCTGAAGTCATAACCCATATTCTTGATGATATTCTTGGACTGCTGACTGTAGCGACGTAGTTGTAACCTTCCAGTATCATCGTTTTTGTCATCTTCTTCCAGATTATGAGGATTCTGGGATCCTTTATAGAAGAATATTGGATTTTCTCCCAACTTTCTAATAGGAACCATGAAGTATGATTTTTGTATAGACTCTAATGATACTTCTGTGTGAAGAGTTTGAACAACTCCTATAGTTAGTGGCTCTAAGCTATCTAGCAATTGTAAATAACTTTGTACATGATTATAGACATCAATATACTGTAAATTAGATGCTTCATTAATATTAGATGTTGTATTTACAGAAGAAGGCTGAGCCTTATCAGACTTAGTCAAATTAATGACTAAAGGGGGAGAAGAAGAGCGATCAGAAGTTTTGTTTCGATTAAGATCGATAACAAAAGGCTCAGAAGAGGTGAGCTCCCTTGAAGAAGATCGTGGATAAGTAGTACGTCCACTGACCGGAATGACTAGAGTATCTGGTCTAGCCTGAGAAGATGGAGGGGGAGTGGTGCGTCCACTGACAGGAATTATCAGCAAACTTTGTGGAGCTTGGGAAGACAATGCAGTAGTACGTCCACTGACAGGAATTATCAGTGAAACTTATGGAATTTGGGAAGGTAATAAAGTGGTACGTCCACTGACAGGAATTATCAGTGAGTCTTCTTCAGATGGTTTAAGAGACTGCGGATGAGTGATACGCCCTTTTACAGGAATAACAAAGGTGTCGACTTTTGATGTCTCATCGTCGTCATCCATAGCTTGCAAGACTTTTGAGTATTCATCTTTGTACATGCGAGAGTCACTGAAGTAAGATTCGACTCCTCTGAATAGATAGAGATCTGCAACTTCCTTTTGAACCTCTCCATTGTTATCAACATATTTGAAGCATTGATGAAGAGTCGAAGGAACAATATTATGTTCATGCAAGAATGGTCTCTCCAATAGAGCATTATATGAGCAACCATGATTGTTGATGATGTAGAAAGTAACCTTAGTGCGAAGATTGCCTATTTGAAATTTGAGGCGAATCTTGCCCAAAGGTTCACTTTTTCCTTGATTGAATCCCAGGATGGTAGTGATAGTACCGGAAAGACTATGCACGGATATTTTCAGTGCATCTAGCATAGTCTTTGGCATAATACTGAGAGCGGATCCTGGATCAATCAGTAGGCGATCAACTTTCATAGAATCGACATATCCTGTATAATATAAAGGACGGTCATATCGATTATCCTCTAGCAGCATATCGTCCTGCGTAAAGGTAATGTTTGGAATTAATTCCAATATATTATGGCAATGAAGACGAGAGACTGGTTCTGTTTCTGGCTTCTTGAGGAAAGTTAGGCAGGCTTCTGCTTGCAACATTGCTTCACTCAGAGTTTCTCGAGTCTCTTTAGAGAGGCGTAAGAGCTCAAAGATTGACAATTTAGCTGGTGTATTGGCTAGTTGAGCCAATATATCAAAATTATAAGGCCTTTCAAGTCCTGTAGGAGATGACTTCTTTAATGGTTTGTCGAAGCGGACTTATTGTTTGCCTTTGTCAGCTGCTGTTGGTTTAGAAGGAACCGTCTCAACAGGAATATTTGAAGGTCCTTCGTTAGAGATTGGTGTTGTTGTAACCGGAGGGACATCAGGAGTTTCTTCAGGAATTTTAGCATAATCTTTCAGATATATTTTTCCTGACCGAGTTCCGGCAAGAACTTCGACTTCAGGCTCAGGTTCAGGGTCTACCGAAACCATGTTGCAATTCTTCATCTTGCTCTTGGCTCTTTTGTGCTTGATGAGAGTTTCATTCCAGAAACCAAGGCCAATACGAGATTGATTATATCTCATAGTGATGGCTAGAGGTGCTTGGAGTCCTTTGCCTGAGTTTAAACCAGGAGCAGTGGCTAGATCATAACCCATCTTCGCCATTAATTCACGAGATTGTGAACTATATAGATGGAATGCAGGCTTATATCTATCTTCAAATTGAGGTACAGTTTTTACTTCCGTAGGAGGTGAATTTCCTGCCAAGATGAAAGTAGAGGTTAGAGAAAGATTAGGTGTGATACTAGAAGTCACATTGCATGACTTAGTCTTCCCAGGCTTCTTTTTAGACAAAGGAGTCTTCCGAGGAGAAGAGGAAGACGTCTCGAACTCCGTCATTAAATCCGGGTGAATCCACATGATCTCTCCTTTTTTAGTTGTGACAGGAACAAGTCCTTCATTCTGTGCTGGTAGGATGTTCACAACTTCAAGAGTTGCTTTGGGGATAGGAACAATCCCACTTTCCACCATTAACGGAGGGAAGTCACCGAACTGTATTGAAATCATATTTGCTGTGACTGTCTTGTCTTTAGGTGTCAGTGTCACAGCTCCTGATTTAATCATTTCCTGGATCTTTCCTTTTAATACATAGCAAGACCGGATTGTATGACCCAGCATTCTATGATATGGACAGTATTTTGGATGATCCGTCTTGTTGGCTTCATCAGGCTTTTTGATTTCTGGCAATTGTATCTTGTTACCTTTGAGCAAGCATTCAAAGATACCCTGAACATCGTCATCGTCGAAAGAATACTCTTCCTTCGGCCGAGGAGGTCTCTGTTGTTGATTTGTTGGAGCTGGGGTAGCTTGGGTAGTCATTATCTCTTGACTATTGCTCTGGAGATTGACTTCAAGAGCCTCTTTTCCTTTGCGATTGTTGGGTCGAGCACTATTACCAGTACTCTGATTTGATTCCTTGGGAGTCATTTATACCCCCAGGCCTTTGAAGGTCTCAGCACTGACTTCGGCGGCTTTGGCACTGACGATGAAAGAAGGCCAATCTTGGAATTGAGTGGACCCTGTCCACATGCTGATGATTGGTAAGAGATTCGACTTGCAAGTGTCGATAGTAACAGCATCAGGAGTTCCGAGAGGCATTTTGAGGGCTTCTCTTCTTAATCTTTCAATGAAGCTCTCCGTGCTTTCATTATTTTTCTGTTTAATTCTTATGAGGGCCGACATGGTCATGTCGTTGACGCCTTCATAGAATCGTTCTAGAAACATCTGTTTGAATCTAGCAAATGAAGTAATACACCCATCAGGGAGACTTCGATACCATTCATAAGCGGTTCCTTTAAGACAACCGACGAATACCCGAGTGAGGAGGGCATCGCTTGGTTGCAACTGATCAGTCATTACTTCAAAGTTATTAATGAACTGACTTGGGGAGGTAGTCCCATCAAAGAAAGAGATGGTCGGAGGTTTATATTTTGGTGGATACGATACCTCCTTTCATTGTATGGGATAAGGCTTCTTGATACCCAATCTTTGTAAGCCATCTTTTTGCTTGAATGCTTCGAACTGAGACCGAAGATTTTTTCAACTCTTCAGTGACAGCTCCGAAAGATTGCGGTGTGCTTGTTGAGTATAATTGGGAGGAGGGACTGCAGCATATGTATCACCCCCAGCTCCGGACTGACTTGGAGTGGGTTGTACAGAAACATTAGACTGTACCCCCAGAATAGTAGAGGTTTCCGAGTTTGGGGCAACAGGAGTATTTAATACCACTGGTGGTACTGTTGGTTGAACTTATTGAGTTCGTTGTTGAGCTTGCATAAGAGTATGCATAGCAGTCAATGTATCTGCCATAGCTCGCAACTGTTGTTCCAAGGAAGAAATCCTCTGTTCATGAGCTTCAGTGCTCGTCGAGGGCTCTTGATTACCATCTACCATATAAGTGGTAATCGTTCGAGGAATAGACGATGAAACAGTCTGTTCTGAATCATCGCTGTGAGAATCAACCTCTTTCCTGGGGCTATTTACGAGAGTCAATACCGGGAAGTTGGACTCTCCAAGGAAGTCCTCTGTGATCTCCGGATTATTACTTGGATGAGAAGAAGAAGAGACCCTGGTCGAGGCTCCGGTCCTGGATCGGGTACCGAGGTAAACACCATCTTCAGAATCTGACATAGCATCAGATCGTATTCTACTCCCAATATTTCTGGAGGTCATGTTGACAGAAGCATAAAGAGGTTCGTCTTCGTCCAGTATTGGTTCATGTTGAATCCGTTCGAAAACAGATCGTCTTTTTGGTGAACAACAACACTGAATCACAACCCGAGGTTGGAAGTTATAACCATGCTTTTCATGGCAAATATGAGCAATGTCATAGCCAGATGGAGTGTTGATTCTCCGTTTGTTTTGCAAATGTTTCCGAAGATCTGTAGGAACAGATTGGGAAGTACTTGACGATAGTTTCTGTGTAGAAACTTGTCTTTTATTCGTCTGTCTTCTCGGTTCTTGAGTGTATAAAGACCGATTAATTTGAGCGATATAGTTCTTGGCATATTCTGCATCAGGGTCTAGTATACTTGTCTCAGTTTGATAAGGCTTCTTTATACCGGAAGTGGAACCGAGATGATTCCGGTTAAGCTTGTTACGAAGATCTGTAGGAGATATGACTTTAGTATCAGTCTTGAATACTTGTAATTTGCCTTTCTCAGATCGGGAAATTTTGAGAGAAGGAAGATGGACATTATTCCGACTGGGAGTCGGTAATAATCCATCTTTAGAGGAAGTTGCCAAAAGGCGTTTTCTTTTGTTTGATCTAGTAAAAGTACTAGTCAAATTAACTCCAGAGGTAAAGACCCTAGGAGTAGAGGAGTTGACTAAAGAGTCTTTCTCCTTGGTTGGCACAAGATGTGCAAGTTGTGGGGAAATTATTTGTATGTTCTGTGGAAGAGAACCCCCAGCCTGATTTTGAGAAACAGTCAAAGGACTGTATTGGTTGGCATACGCTGACTTCAGTTTGGAATTCTGGTCATACGCTGCCTTTTTACTAGCATACGCTGGCTTTGGCTTAGCGTACGCAGCCTGCTGTTGGCTTTTATTGTACGCTGCCTTTGCCGTACGCTGCCCTTTGACTGCCATACGTACAGAGTCATTAATGGCTAAAGAGCCGACTGCTGTCGTAAGGGTAGAAGGAGAAGAGACTTTGACATGTCCAGAGATAGTTTTCCTGGGACACGCTGACTTGGTTAAAGAACCCACTTTGTCAGCGTGACTAGGAGAAGCCACTATTGCCGTGTTCAGAGAAGCCGAGGTGTGCTTCGTTGAAGTTGGAGACGTATTCTTGTCAGCGTGAGTGACAGAAGCATCTCGGGCCGTCGAAGAAGACTTAGGGACATAGACAGAGCGTCCCTTCTTCTTGGCAGCAAGAAGAGCAGAGAAAGCAGTTCGGCCCTCCTTCGCTTTGAGCATTTCTTCGTAAGCAGATTGGTCGAATTGTACGACCATCACTTTCTTCGTCGAGCCGATCGACGAAGTATCGCATTGAGTTGTTGCTATCTCGTTGGAGGAGACAGCTTTCCCCAGCAGAGTCGCCAATTTGTTTTCCATAAATAAATTCACTTTATTTATTGTGTTTCTGGGAAAATTACAACTATAGGAATCTGATCTAGAAGACGATCACTTTATCCCTTGGACGATGCGATGAAGAAAACTCGAACTTCGAAGAACTTGGACAGCAACTGGGCAATCTCTCTGTTCTCTCTGAATTGAATGTAGTATCTGATGAAGATGAAGAAACTCTCTTTTACAGAGTTCTGGATAACTGTTCTGAAGCATACACTCAGTCAGTTACTTGACGTGTGCATAACTGCAGGGACGCGTGGCGAATTCTGATGGAGACACATTAGAGTGCGGTTGAAAGTAGTAGAATATATCTAGGAGAGATTGATGGCATGGATGCCATGTTACATAACTTCTGAATAAGTAGGTAACTGAGTACAGGACACGTGAGAACGTGTGTTGACTGTACGTTTAAAGTCATCCTGAATGCATTTGCTGTGATACGTTGTCTTTGTTGAAGAGGAGTCATACGCTACCTTTTGAAGACATATGTCTTGCATATGCTGACTTGGATAGTATAGAGTCATATAAAGCTGATACGCTCACTTTATTAACAAGGAGTCGTATGGAGTCCATACGCTCACTTGATTGATAAGGAGTCGTATGGAGTCCATACGCTCACTTGGTTGACAAGGAATCGTGTGGAGTCCATACGCTCACTTGGTTGACAAGGAGTCGTATGGAGTCCATACGCTCACTTGATTGACAAGGAGTCGTATGGAGTACATACGCTCACTTGGTTGACAAGGAGTGTATGAAGTCCATACGCTCACTTGATTGACAAGGAGTCGTATGGAGTCCATACGCTCACTTGGTTGGCAAGGAGTCGTAAGCATTGAGGGAGTAGACACGTGGCTGTCCTCAATCTTCTTAAATACGTCATATCTTCTAATAACTGACAAATATCTCTCGAGCGTCGTGTTGCAGATATGATGGCTGACAGACTGTCAGAAATGACAGTAATAATGGCTTTACATTTATGATGGCTGCTGAACTGTCCTCGTAAGAGACAAAATCAATTCTCGAAAACCCATACGATGGTTAATCTTCATAGGGCAGCTGTCTTTGCACGAAAGACGAAGTATCAGATTCATCCTCCATTAAACGTATGCTGTGCTGTCATTCAAGAAATAATAAAATATTCACTGAGCATACGGCTTTGGCTGAGCATATGGCCTTGAGCGTATGGCTTTGGCTGAGCGTATGGCTTTGGCTTATGTCAGTATGTCATAATTTTTTACCCCCTACATGGGAGATCACCAAAGTTGGTCCAATCTTCTTGGGTTTTGAGGCCAACGAAGACTTAAGGGACTCGGGTGATGATGCCACCACCCTGCCTTCATGGGGATTCCGCTGGTTGCAAAGTATCCGGCCGTCCCATCTGGTGTACCGAAACAGAAACCAGTGTTACCTGGAACCGTATTTGCCGAGTCATTTTGCACGACAATTCGGCTATGCTCAACTGATGTTGGATAATCCCAGTATCACCCTAGGGTATGCTGGAAGTTTGTTGGATGGTGCACGAGCTTGGCATTACTACAATGCCGGATGTACCGGAGCTCGCTTTACGCTGCACGTCCAGAATCCGCGGCCGTCCATTCTTTACTCGGCCACCAAGTTTTACTGTGTTATGGCTGCCGCGCCTCCCAGATATGATAGGGAGACCAGTCTTATCGCAGGCACCCAGTTAGCGGTGGCCGGAAACATGTTGGCGAAAGCTCGATCGTACCGTCCGCCAGAGACGGGTTATCGAGGTACCCCTGTCATGTTCACAGGAGGTCAGGCAGAACCCTCGTTCGATCAATCAAGAAGACGTACAGATACAGAGGCTGGATCTCCTGTGTCGAAGAGGCAGAAGAAGGCATCGTCACCGACGGTGTCATCGGACTCAGCATCTGCAGAGGTAAGGATGTCCTACATAGTCTAGTTTAAGTTTAACATTTCATGTAACCACTGCTTCCTTTTTGTAGGAGCCGCTAAAAAGGAGGCCTCGTACTCCAAAATCTGATGGGAGCAGGCCAAAGGAGGTGGCGGGCTCGTCTGAAGTGCACATCCTGCCGATTGTGATGTCTTCCATGGAGGAGAACCCGGATGATATTGTTGTCGTGGAGATTCCAGCATCCCCAGATTATGTCAGAAGGGAAGCTGAGGATGCAGCAGCTTCCGAGATGACGAAGGCCGCAACGGGGGCCTTGGATGCCGAGGGTCTAGCAGACACGGGGCTTCCTGGTGATGAAGTGGGGTGGAGTTCGTCGTCTTCAGATGACGTCGCTCCAGAGTTGCAAGAGTCTGTTGCGGGGGCAACATATGTGGTTGGAACAAAGGAGAGGGTTGATTTCCCTCCTTGTCATGATGAGGGGAGGTCGGCTGTAGCATTGCCGAGCCCTATCCCAGACTCAGCAGCAGAAGCTGAGGTGGCTATCGATCAGGAGGTAGCGACAGATCCCGTCCCTGTAGAGGGATTTGATGAGGAGAATGAGACTCATTTGGCGGTCCTGACTCCCGGGACGGGCCAGGAGACAAGTGTTGATCTTCCCGTTCTGCCAGAGAGAGAATGTCCCGTACTGGCTGCTGATAGCACGTTGGGGGCTGATGAGGTGGCCACTGACGTCGGCGATTCTTCCGAGTTTGGGAAGGGTAAGGGTTTGATGGAACCCTCTGTTGCTTCTTCCACTTGGGGTACTATCTCGACGCTAGTTTCGGCTTCTTCTGTTCCCTCGGCTCCTCGGGCTAGTAGTCAAGCCCCTGCTGATGAAGAGCCTGTCGATACCGAGGGTCCAGCCTCGCGGATTGAGGCAGGCGGGCCTTCCTGCGGTCCGTCTGCTAAAGCAGCTCCTCTGACTCCTGCTATGACGCCGCAGGTGCTGGCGGATGCAGATGAATACGTAAAATTCATCATCGAGGCAATGTATAAAATGCTGCAGAGGGGTGTATCGGCCGTGATGGACGCCAATGGGAGTTTTGCGACGACAAGAACTCTGGCAATACCTCATATCAACCTGATCCGTCTTCATCAGGGCTATGATCATATGGCCGACATTCTAGAAGCCTCAGTGGTTGCGTTGGACCAGCGGCTTTCCGAATTACAGCACATCCAGCGAAACGACCTGTCCGTCCTGATAGATACGGAGAAGGAGAAGCTGATCGTCGAAACTGAGTCTTCTTACCAGGCCACCGTGAGTGTCTGGGAACGCAAAGTGGTTGAGACTGAAGCTGCAGTGGAGCGGTTGTCTCAGTCTACGCGGGAGACGGTGGAGGCGCGAGCTGTGTTGGATACTAGTATCGCGGATATTGATGCCCTGATCCGCCGCCTTGAGGACCAGCAGGCCCGACTCCTATTAGACGTCGAACGTGTCCAGGCTGAACATGTAGCATTCAAGAAAGATGAGGCAGCTTTCACCCACCAGGCTCTTGCTCTGGCTCAGCAGCGGCAGCAGCTGGATGAGAAGCATGAGAATGACACTTCTCCTGAGGCCGTTGAAGCGATACGTCAAGAAGCTGGACGTCGGGTCTTGGCGACTGTGGAGACTCGGGCGGCAGACTTGAGGCGTCGAATTGAAGAGCTTTCAGCAAACCCTGGAGATGTTTAGAGCTTGTAGTCTCTTCTTTTTGTGTATTCGCAACTATTGCTGGGGATAGTATAATCCTTTACTCTCTTTTTTAGAAATAAAGAAGTACACAATTTTTTGTAATGTGTTCATTTTTGCTTGTCATGAACTTTGATGATTTGTGTGGACCTATTATCTTTTGCGTACCTTGGTTTAGGTACAGATAATAAGTTTGAAAGAACCAACATGTTTGCTCAGAGGTAATGTGGACGTGGCAAATATGGGATTCAAAATGATAGAATCTTCCTACTCAGAGGTGTTATGGACGTGGTAGGAATGACTCTGGGGGATACGCGAAACTACTCAGAGCTAATGTGGACGTGGAAGTTCTGCGATCAATGTACGGCAACGCATGAGTTGTCTGTATGGGATGTTAACTCAGAGGTAATGTGGACGTGGTAAACATGATGGGTAGCGTAGTCTTATGGAATGTAAGATTCCACTTTGTAGGGTATAGGGGAACAACTCAGAGGTGATATGGACGTGGTTGTCCTTCTACTGGAGGATGCTACAGAACAGCTGGGTTCCGGAAGCGTATAATTTTGTGGAAGGGAATTGTCTGTGAGCCCGGATGATTGGGTCCACAGATCCCCTAGTGGAAGCATATGTCTGAAAGATGTCAAGATTAGTACTTCTTTAGGAACTTGCCATTGATGGGCATCATGAACAAGTCCCCATTGGGTTTGGCGAGGCGGTAAGCATTGTTTGAGTATACCATCTCTATGATAAAAGGTCCTTCCCACTTGGCCTCGAACTTTTCTGGTGTCTTGTGAGTCAACACCATCGGACTCCTGACTGTCAGAACCAGGTCGCCTACCTGGAAAGTCCTCTGTTTGACCTTCTTGTTGAAAGCCCTGATATACGGGCTTGGTAGAGTTCGATGCGTTGTTGAGCTAGGAGACACTTTTCGTCAAGTACCTCCGGTTCCTGCAGACGACGACATTGATTGTCCTCTTCTGTGAGTTGGTTTGTGATCGCTACACGGAGAGAGGGTATCTGGATCTCGAGAGGCAGTACCGCTTCGCTCCCGTAGACCAGGGAGAATGATGTGTTGCCTGTCGGTGTCCGTACCGTCGTACGGTAGACCCAAAGGCATTCGCCGAGCTTTTTGTCCCAGTCACGTTTGTTGGATGACACGACCTTTTTGAGTAGCCTGACGATAGTCTTGTTGAACGCTTCAGCCAATCCGTTTGCTGCCGGATTATAGACGCTTGATGCCACATTTTAAATGCGATTCTTGTCACTGAATTGCTGAAAACATGGCTGATGAACTGAGGACCATTATCGTGGATGATCCTCTGGGGTACTCCGAAACGGTATATGACGTGGTGCTTGATGAAGCTGATCACTCTGGAGCTTTTTACTTCTGCCAGTAGAACTGCTTCTGCCCATTTGGAGAAGTAGTCAGTGATGGCTAGGATGAAGCGGTGTCCTCTCGATGAAGGAGGGGTGATCGGTCCCACAATGTCCATGTCCCAAGCTTCGAAGGGCCAGGAGGCGACTGTAGGATGTAGTGGTTCTGACGGTGTATGAATGAAGTCTGAGTGAAGCTGGCACGCATGGCACTTCTTGGCATATTCAACAGCGTCATCGACTATGGTTGGCTAGTAGTAGCCCATGTATCGCAGTCGGTCCTGCAACTTAGGGCCAGGTTGATGGGCCCCGCAGGTTCCATCGTGAGCTTCTCGAAGGGCTTCGGCTGCTTCTTCGTTAGACAAACATCGAAGAAGAAGTCCGTCGTAGGAGCGTCGATACTATCGTAGTAGAATCGAAGAGAGCGCCTCCTGACTGAGACGGCTTCTTTCGGGTCCTCTGGAAGAATTTCGTTGACAGTGAAGTCGATGAACGGGAATCTCCAGTCTCGAACGTTAACACCGACACTGGTTGTAATGGCATGGGCCATTCGTGAGCACAGGTTGTTTTTAGGACAGACCAAGTCTCGACCTGCCACTGTGACGTAGTGTTAAATCCCGAGGGGTGCTGCCAATGAGGCTGCGAGGCCAGCCAGAGCATCAGCCTCCAGATTTTGTAGATGAGGTACGTGTTTGATGAAGAACCCGATGAAGGTTGAAATGATGTTCAATGCAACTTCATGGTAAGGGATCAGATCTTCATGACGAACTTCATATTGCCCTCCGATCTGGTTTACGACGAGTTTTGAGTCGTCGTAGGCTTCCAGATGATTCACCTCCAGCTATTGCACCAGCTGGAGTCCCATAATGAGCGCGTTGTACTCGGCAACATTGTTGGAGCATGGCTTTGAAAGGGAGTAAGCACGCTGGATGACCAGCTGATCGGGGGAGACTAATACTACCCCTACTCCTGCGATGATTTGGCCTTTGGGGCCTGTTCTTGAAGCACCATCGAAAAATATCCGCCAGACGGAGCCTTCTTCGGTGACGTTTGATTCTTGGACCTCATCCGGGATGTCTTCGTAGAGTCTTGAGAACTCTGGGATGGGGTGTGCAGCTAAAAAGTCGGCCAGAGCTTGACCCTTAACAGCTTTTTGTGGAACGAACACCATGTTGTATGGTGTTAGCAAGATCGCCCATGTGGCTAGCCGGGAGTTTAATGATCTTGGCTTCGTCATGAGGACTCTGAGTGGATTGACTCGAGAAATGACATGAATTGTCTGCCCCGAGACATAATGACGAGTCTTTTGAATGGCAAATACCAAAGCCAAGCACTCCTTTTCAACGAGGTTGTACCGGTGTTCGGCCCCGATCAGGGTTCGGTGAGGTAGTAGATTGCTTGCTCATAGCCTGTATCGCTGTTCTGAGCTAGCAGAGCACCGAGGGAATGATCCATGGCACGGACGTAGAGGAGAAATGGTTTGCCGGCGACGGATGCCACCAGGACTGGCGGGCTCGTCAGATAAGCCTTGATGTCGTCGAAAGCCTTTTGGCATTCCTCTGTCCAGACGTAAGAGACTCCCTTCTTCATGAGCTGAGTGAAGGGTTGACATTTTTTGGAAAGGTTTGCTATGAACCTCCGGATATATGCTAGACGCCCCTGTAGGCCTCGAAGTTCTCGAAGGTTCTTCGGAGGGTCCATGTCTAGGATGGCTTTGGTCTTCTCGGGATCAACATGAATGCCTTTCGCTGTGATGATGAAGCCCAAGAACTTTTCGCTAGAAACCCCAAGGAAGGATTTAGCGGGGTTCATCTTGAGTTGGTGTGCCCGCATGATATCGAAGACTGTCTTGAGGTCTTGCAGGTGATCTCCTTTGAGACGGCTCTTGACTGTGATATCGTCAACATAGCATTCGACTGTCTTGCGAAGATGCTGACAGAAAATGGTGCTCATTGCTCGTTGGTATGTCGCACCAGCGTTCTTCAAGCCGAAGGGCATCACTGTGTAGCAGAAAATGCCCTTTGGAGTCCAGAATGACGTGTGTTTTGCGTCATCGGAGAACATCTTGATCAGGTTGTAACCCGAATACCCGTCCATGAAAGACATGCGCTCGAAGCCATATGTGTTGTCGATCATCACGTCGGTGATTGGAAGCAGGAATTCGTCCTTCGGACAAGCAGAGTTGAGGTCCCTGAAGTCGATACAAACTCGTATCTTCCCATTCTTCTTGGTGACGGGGACGACGTTGGCTACCCAATCTGGGTGTTGTTCTTCACGGATGAAGCCGCTGGTCAAGAGCCTGTCCACCTCCTGATCGATGGCGTTCATGATATCTGGACGGAAGCGCCGTTATTGTTGTTTGATAGGCTTGGCATCAAGTAAGATGTTCGTCCTATGCATCACGATCTGGGGATCAAGTCCCGGCATATCTTCGCAGCTCCAGACGAAGATGTCGATATACTCTTTAGCCAGCTGGATTAAAGATTCTCGGTCTTCTCCTTTTAGGCTTTTGCTGACGAAGATGGGTTTGGAAGAAGATCCATCCGCAAGGTCGATCTGCTCGACCTCGTCTTCGGTGGGAGGTTCATGTAGTTCAAAACGAGACTTCCATTGTTCTCCTAGGCGTTGGGCCCAAGGTTCTTCTTCGAAGAATTTTGGCGCTTGGTCTTCGCCTTCATCCTCTTGAGGTTGTGCTGATGTCATGTTGGCTGACAGCACTTTCTTGAAGACTGATCCGATGCTGGTATCGGAATCCCAGGTCGATGCTTCGAACGAGTGATAATGCTTTACTTCTTCTGCATCTGAACTCTCTGGAGATGACGGTGGCGTGACATAGCCTACCCCCCGTCGAGTTCTATTGTAGTAGACCAGCGGCTTTCTTTTAGGTGTTGGAAGTCGGAGAGGGAGACGTCGACCCTTGTCGTAGTTCAGGCCTTTGTTGCTTTTTAGGTCGTAACCCATCTTTTGGATGAGGTACTTTGCCTTGTTCATGTACCGATAGACTTGTATTCTGCCGGTATCTGGTTCTGGCTCGAGTGGCGGGAGGTCTTGATGACGCTCAACTTTGCCGAAGATGATGGATTCTTCGTCCCGACTTCGTGGCGGGACTATGTAACAGACCCCTAGGGACGGGACTACTCGATTTACATGATGGACGGTCGTTATTTGTGTTTACAACGACCGTAGAACGTTATCTAATGTATACATGGCATTCTAATGTGGAAGACTAGAATAATTAAAAGACACTCTATTATTGATGAAATACGAGATTTTATCCCGCGGGATTACATTGTCCAGCGAGGGTGCATCTACATCAGCAGAGATACATTTCCCTAGCTCTTCATATGTGAGTACTGGAGTAGGATCGGGAGAGTCCACCACAGCGTTGGTCTTGGAGTCCGAGAGGACTACGTGGGCCTTCTCTGGCAGTTGGGATTGCGGCAGCTTGCCTTTAAGACGCACCTTTATAGGTGCCTCCGCTGTGCCTCCGGTGATTGGTGTCTTCCCTTATAGTTTTGCCACAAGGGGAGCCAATGTTTGAGGCAGCTTTCCCTTGAGTCGTATCTTCAGGGGAGCTTTAGGAACAGCTGGTGCTTTACAGGGTAGCTTAATGCTCATGGGAGGCAACTTCTGAGGCTGTTTGCCTTTGAGTCGGATCTTCAAAGGAGCGTCGGGAGTGACCTCAGGCTCCATGTCCGGCTCTACTGCCATTTCTGCTTCGTCGTCAGCATCATTGGCTTCCTCCTCGTCAGGTGACTTGTACAAGTCGGAATCCGTGAAGTAGGCTTCAATCCCTTTGAAAGGGTCGATGTCTGCGAACTCCGTCCGGATGACGTTGTTGGTGGACACGTACTTCATACATTGGTGGAGCGTGGATGGCACCACCATGTACTCATGGAGCCGTGGACGACCCAACAGAAGGTTGTATTTAACTTCGGCATCCACGATATAACAAGTGATCTCGTTTCTGAGGTTACCGATGTGGCACTTTAGTCGTATTTTGCCTAGTGGCTCGCTTCTGCTGGCATTGAAGCCACTGATTGTTGTCTTGGAGGGCGCCAGTCGGTACATTGGGATCCCCAGTGTTGAGAGTAGCATCTTCGGGATGATGCTGAGGGAAGACCCCGGATCGATCTGAATCCGCTTCACCTTGACTGAACCAATATACCCTGTATAGTACAGCGGCCTGTTGTGTCGGTTGTGCTTGAGCAGCATGTCAAGCTGGGTGAAGGTTATGTTGGGGATAACCTCATCCGCACAATGACAGTGCGCACATACAGTCGGAAGATCTTCAGGCTGCTTGACCTGACTGATAAAGGACTCAGCATCCTTCAGAGCTTCACAGAAAGCTTCTCGGGTTTCTTTGGAAAGACAAAGGAGCTCAAACAGAGATAGACGGGTAGGAGTACTGGCCAGTTGTGCCAGTATGTCAAAGTTGTGGGGCTTGGCTAGCCCCGAAGCATTCTCCTTTCGCAGAGGCCTATCGAAGCGGGCCTCTATCTACTTCTGCTTATTGGCTGCTGGGGACTTAGACGGGCCCTCCTCCTAGACAGCAGGGACGGTGCAAGGAGGCACCACCTCGACGGTAGCTTCGTCAGGTTGAGCGTTTTGTTGTGAACGCATCTGTATAGGAAGTGCCTCTTCCGCAGAGGAAGAGACCATGCGGCAAGACTTGATCTTCCTGCCTTTGGATTTGGAGGTAGGGCATACCTCCGGTTGAGTCACCTCGGAGACAAGATCAGGGTGAACCCATAGGATCTCTTCCCGAGATGTGGTGAGTGGGATGAGTCCACTCACGTTGTCACGAGTAGGTGGTAAGTTAACCACCTCCATTATCGCCTTAGGGATGGGGACGACGCCATCTTGTGTTATAGTCGGCGGCAGGGTGTCAAACTGGAGTGACACTACGTTGGCTGACACCGTCTTCTCCTCGTAGTCGACGGAGATTACATCCG
Organism: Iris pallida; assembly: GCA_029216955.1. Taxonomy (NCBI): domain Eukaryota; kingdom Viridiplantae; phylum Streptophyta; class Magnoliopsida; order Asparagales; family Iridaceae; genus Iris; species Iris pallida. The sequence goes on from JANAVB010037219.1 coordinate 11,030,137, forward strand.
CATTGATCATGCGCTGGATGTAATTCTTGAGGACATAGCAGTCCTTGGTTGGGTGTCCGACAAACCGATGGTAGTGATAGTACCTCGGGTTATCCACTTTCCCAACCTCGTCGGGACGCTTCGGGTCCGGCAGCTTGATCTTGTCACCCTGCTTTAGTATCTCAAAGAGTTGCAGGGTGTCTTCATCGTTGAACGAATAAACCTTCTTTGGCCTTGGTGCAAGTGGAGGCTTCTGAGTAGGCGCTGATGCACCTTTTGAGACATTGACAGTCAATACCTGTTTCCCCTTTGTCTCTCGTCCGGGGTTGCTGGCTGCAGGCCGTTTCCCCTTGTCCTCAAAGGCAGGGAAACTGACTCCCAGAAGACGAGCATTGGCTGCCTTCTTTTCTGCGGCTTCTGCTTCAATGGTCAAGGAGCTCCTCCAGTCGGGAGGAGGAGTAGAGTTGAGCCAGAGTTTGACTGCAGGCAGCATATTCATGCTGCAGGAGGAGAGGAGTGCATGTTCTGGCATGCCCGGGGGCAGTCTGAAGCAAGCCTGTCGGAAGCGTTCGATGAACACTCGAACTGTTTCCTTCTCTTCTGGCGTATCTCTATAAGGGACGCCATTGTCATGTCCTTTCCGCCGTCGTAGAAACGGTCGAGAAAAAGACGCATCAAGTCGTCAAAGGAAGATATGGAATTATCGGGGAGGCTGCAGTACCAGTCGTACGCCACTCCTTTCAGTGCCCCGGCAAATATGCTGGTAAGTAGCGCATCCTCCTTCGGAAGATGTCCCGTCTGAGACTGGAAGTACGTCAGATAGCGACGCAGAGAGTCTTTTCCGTCGTATGGCGTCAAGGTTTGTGGTTTATATTTGGGAGGATAAACCACCTTGTTCCATTCGAGGGGATAAGGTTGGGGAATACCCATCTTTTGGCGCTCCTCTTGTCTCGTCTTGGACTCGAAGCGCTCGCGCAAGTCCCTGATCATCTCGACCACGTCTTCCGTGGAGCTGGGAGTCGGGGAAGGTGGTACCACCTGAAGTTGAGTATTTGAGGGCTCCGATGTCCGAGGTGCTTCTCGGCGATCCGTATCCAAGGATACCCATTGAAGGGGTACGCTTGATTCTCCATTGGCCCCGGGGTCGGGACCGGTAGAAGGTGTCCTGGCCAGAGCTGACCGTATCTCAAACACTGCTTGAGTCAGTATTTGCATAGAGGCGGAGAGAGTCTTGAGTCCTCCCTCTAATGTATCCATGCGCTGGACGAGGTCTGGTGGCGGCGCATCAGACTCGGAGTCACCCCCAGCCATGTATACTGTCATGACACGGCTGGAAGTGGATGGACCGGTTGAGGCTTCACTCTCAACTTCACCCTCTTGTAGGGGAGTTGCCTCTCCTGGAGCTTCGTCCTGGCCACCCCCGGCTATGTTCTGGAGAACATTCTCGACGGGAGCATCTGCAAGGGCCTGATTACCCTCAGTTCCGTCTTGAAGAACTTTTTCGTCTCCGAGACTCAGATCCAAAGGGGCTAGACTACCCCCAGCTATGTTTTGGGGGATACCCTCGTCTTGAAGGACTTCTTCGAGACTGTCTTCGCCTCGGGGATGAAGATCCGCCCCAGCTGTGCTTTGGAAGACCCCTTCGTCTTCGGAAGAAGGCTCGACAAGGGTCTGACTACCCCCAGCTTCCTCCAAGATCTTCTTCCTCCCTCGAGTGCCTTCGAACACTCCGGATGACGAGACACTTGCCTTGGTTTTCCTTGGCTGGCTTTTGGATGAGGAAGAGGAATTGCAAGTAGCCTTTCGGACTAACGAGGAGTTGGAGATCACGTTGCATGAAGCAACCCTTGGTTCTTCTTTTGTCGACACCTTCTTTCCGAGGCGACGTTGGAGGGGTGTCGATGATTGCAGCCGCTGGAACACCGACTGCCTTGGTGGGACTGCCGTCTTGCAACAACGGTTGATGGTGACCACAGCACAAATGTGCCCTGTGAGGGGCGTATCGTGCTTGTCAGTCGACTCTCCTGATTGGTGCTTGTGAGTGATCACGTTGCGCAAATCGTTGGAGGAGGTTTGTGAGCCCCTAGCCCAAATTTTTTCTAATTATATATCTATATTTATTATATATTAAGTTAAAACCTCCCCTAATATTTTTCCTTTTTGTTAATGAGTGTAATAAATTGAAAGGAGGATAGTAGGCTTGTAAATAGAAACCCCTTAGGGACCTTTTGTGCAAAAACCCAACGCAGATGCAATTTCCCAAACATCCAGGGACCTAATTGCTAAAACGGTTAATTCAAACCTCTGTTGCTCAAAACTGAGGTTTGAAAACTCTGTTTTGAAACTTTTAAGCGGCTGTTTGAACTCAAATCCTTAGATCGATTTAATCGAATCTAACCTCAGATAGGGAAGGAGAAATTCAATCCTATCATCTTGCTCTATCCAAACCCTAGTATAAATCCTAATGATCAACCTAACCTTGCCTCTCCCGAACCCTAATAATTTTTCCCTGCTCTGCATCGAAGAAGCCTGAGGAAAACACTCAACTTGGCATTCGAAATACCAGGTAATTCCTTGTCATTAATGGAGTTTTTACTATAGTATATTAGGTGTTTGATTTAATGGTTAAAAGGAATCCCCATGAACTGTACTCTAAACAATGAAATGTAGAAAACAGTGGATCAATTCGTAGGACTTCAGGGTATTTGTTTTGATATCTGATGTATATGATTCAACATAGACTATGTTTTGATATCTGATGTATAGGATTCAACATAGACTATGTTTTGATAGAACACGAATTTTGCACCATTCTAATGTTCGTGTAATAGCCAGTAGGTTCCCTTACCATTGGTTCCCTCCTTGTATAGAGAGATGCAATTATACACATTGTTTAAACACAGAATACATGGTTTACCTATTTGATACTGTAAGAGACTCCTACAAATGCAATATTCACTGTTTCATTTTGATAAGGGTTTAGCAGTTTATCTTGTCGTTTGAATATTCAACCCAAGAATACCCTGAAATTCTATGAATGAGAATTACTAGAGTCTATGCATAAGAGAACCTAATTAGAGAGTACTAGTGCACAGGAAGCCTATGTTGACAGCCTGGCATGGGTGTCACCTCATAGACAACAGGAAGATCTATACTAAAAGGACACTGTGCCTAAGACCCTAGCAATAACCTGACTTCCTGCATCAGTCTGCATTAGGCTACATGGTAAAAGAAATTGGGTTGCATCAGTCTGTAATAAGCAGGGTGATATATAGTTATCTGTCTTAATTTAGTTGGTTTTAATTGAAAAGTTTACACAGGAATGGTTTTCTAGTGTTAATGAATGGAGTTTAATCTGGAAAACCTTCAGCCAAATCTCTGAAACCATCTTAAAGTGTTTCAGCCCCTACACTTACCATTGGCATTGTGTCTTGTTCAATAAGGTGGACTTGTTCCTAACCCTTCACCACCTGTCCTGTGTCTTGACAGCACTAATTACATTCCATCTAGTGTAGACATCCTACAATCGAATAGGCACATTGCATCCCCTGTAAAGTTTAGTATTACCTACATCTATATATACATATTGCACTCTCCAGACATTCATATACCATTGCTGAGTTAGTGCCTGTCTATACTACCCTCTTCATTACTACCTAGCCCATTCCAATTATCCTGTTTTATTCGACAAGGCATTTCCCACATTCCCACTGGAACTACATGTCATCAGAACATTGCTCTGCAAGTTTAGTCATGAGTTCATCCATGTTTACAATTTTCAGTTAAATCGCACTAATGGCATTAGCACAATCCTGAAACAAACTTTTGCACCACATCATGACATATCACCTGGGAACCATTAGTCTCAAGTTATGGGAGGCCTTGCATAAGCAAGGCCAATGTGGTGTCATCCCTGAGATGTTGGCTAGGAGCACTCATAAGACTAGCTAAAGGCTATGCATAGCTGTTAGTTTGGGGTCATGCCTAAATCTAATACACAGGGGTGATGTTGTTTATAGACATAGGCTTGTGGTTCTGACAGTAATGAGGCTGAGAACCAATTCATTCTTTACGACTGAATAAGCCTGGTACATATGCATGTGTGAATACAAGCCTGGAATGCATTAGGAGTTCAACCATTTATGAATAACAAGTAGGTCTTGCATACACAACACATGTTCTGTCATCACGTCCCTTAATTCATTTTCTTGCTTGCGCCCACTTATACTGCTGAGTATCAGAAGCTAAATTGTCCTGCATTACTTTAGCCTACTGCAAACTCTACATGCTGTCTAGCTACAAATTAACCACGGCATGTTAGCATGCCCTGCACCTATATGCATTACCTGTAATATACACAATAAACCGTTCCTTGTAGATGTGTGAATGTGTGGGTTTACATCTTGGTATAAGGATAATTGGGGTCTATGGTGTGAGTCTCATACTAGACTGATATCGGTTAGATCAGTCCAGGAACTCAAATGTCCAGTTCTTGAACTTAGTATATAGCCAAGCCTTCCATTTTTCAGTTGCCAATAAGGTATCCTGCCCAACCTCTTAGTTCGAGTATTGGATTGTATCCTATAGAGTTAAGGATACTTGAATATCAGTTAAGGGGAATGGGTATCCTACTCAGCACATCTGGCAGTTGAATGTATTATACATAGAGGTCTAGGTTGGTGGTTAAGTCCATACCTGGATAAGGGAGTTGGCTTTCAGTCCTTCCATTGGTCCTACTATTTTGAAACCTTATTCACTACACTTTTGAGTATGAGTCCTAATTGACACCATGTTTTAAGCTCAGATGGTTTAGATGCAGCCCATATGACATACTGTATCAGTGGTGTTTTGGTATGAGAGGACTTGTGATAGCCAAGGATCTTTCTGCATTCTGTATGGGACAAGTTAGGTACACACAAAAGTAACTGTTTCCTCAGTCCAGTTACCAGTGCACCAGTCTATATCACTTAGGATCCTGTCAACCTCCTTTCCTTATTACCCTGTGCACACATAAGGCTGTGAGAGCAACCTGGGGTGTGACAAGTTTAACCTATCCTACCAGTAGCAAGAGAGACAAATACTAAGATGCGGTTCCCTCTAGTCTATTTAACTGATGCACATGGAGTAGCATCATAAAGGTAGGGGGTGCTCTGTTCAGGAGTAGGAATAGTGATACAGGTACCTATAGGCTAAGAATTGAGTCTAGTGCCAACCCAGAAATAAGAAACCAGTCGATTTCACATAGAGACCATTTTCTGTATTAGGCTTGACACTTGAGGGGCATCAGCACACACTACACTAGGACTGTGCATTGATGGTTGTACAAGGAGAAATCCTGAAACTTCCAGTTAGGGCACCTAAGTATCAATGGCTAGTTGTATCAGACACCAGAGAGTGAGTATCACCAAGAAAATAGTGGTTGTGTAACAAGGGTGTGCATACATAGGACAAGTGTTCCCACCCATTAATACTAGGCAAGAGGATTTGGGATAGGATTAGTGTAAATTAACCTTAAAACCATTATGTACAAGAGTAATTGTAATAATTAACGTAGGCTCCTTGAGTAATTTCAGCTGTTGATTTGAAGTTGATTCACAATATAGGTTACTTGGACTCTAACTCAGTGCTCCAACCACACTCACAGCTCAGGACAACAGGCAAGTACATTTTCTGTTCTACTTCCAATTCTGATAGTTTTATACAGTAAATGATCATATGTTCTTTTGCTTGATGACACGATGGACACACGAGTGAGTGATGGGAACCCCATTATTATACTCTTGTTTAGCTTCTTTTCGTAACTTATTTGGGTTCATGAGTATTGGTCGGGAGGGGAAATATTCTAGTAGACGTGTGAACTTCCCATTCTATCTCCCGTGTCTCTCGTGAATGCTAGCCGCTGCACACGACACGTGCAGTGAGCCTGATTTACCCCTTAGCCGTTCACATGTCGAAACAGATATTTCAATTCACGTAGATAGCTTGTCTTTTACTATTTTTTCACCACTTGACATGTCACTATGTTTTCACATTCTTTTTCAGTTGACATATCTTTCTGCGACTCTTACCTTATTCTAGATACACCATGTCATCACATTACTGTTCAGTTTTCTTTACATATGTTATATTCATGAACTGTCGATTCTATTATGTTGCGGATAGTTTTTCAGCTTGTGTACTTGTTCCAATCCTGACTGGATAACCAACATTTTAGGTGAGGAGTTAGAGGACTTTTGTACTACATATTATGAGCACACTACAGATCCCGACTTTGGTGCACAGGACGAGTTGGAGGCTGCCTATGCGGACATGCCTGTTACAGATGGCTTCCAGTAGCCTTATTTTCTTTTTTTTTCTCATAGTTTGTTCAGTTGAGACTCTTAGTTGTATTTCCTATTTGAGACTCATGAGTTGATATTTAGTACATTACCTTTCTTGGAGATTATAACATTTGATACTTTGATATTGGAGGTTCTTCAGATTATTCATTATCTATCTTCCCAGTTATTTACAGAACTCTTATAAACTGGCCCTCTATGATTTGGTTTACTTTGTGAAAATGAATATAAACTGCGTGGTTGTATTTATGAACTGTGGAGATGACTAGACAGCGTTCTACCGCCGATACCACGGCGTAGGCTGGACATACCCACGACTCATGTCCAAAACCTGGGTGCGGGTCGTGACACGTTTTTATGCTGGCCCATGCAGGTCAGATTTCGCAAAACACAGCGAAACTTATGGTAGTACTCAACTTAGATGTACTACTACAGGCCTGCGAGTAGGAAGTAGACTTTAAGGACCATCTCCACATGTTTAATATCGTCATTGAATTCTGCATTTGATCTCAATTATTCCTTGATCTGCATCCTGTTTGAATTTTCATACCGACTAACGATTTTACTTTTGTGGCAGTTAGATGGATCAAGGCAGGAACCCTGCTAACCCGAACACCCCAGCAAACGTTGGTGGGTCCTCCATTAATGGGACCCCGTCGACTCACGGGAGCCGCTTCACCTACCTAGGCGAGACTCCCCGGCCGCAGGCTACGAGATTTCGCCGTAATGATATTCCGCCACCACCGCAGTTCTCTTTGCCGATTCCACCACTAGCACCTTTCCACCAGCCTGTACCTTTCCTGCAGCCAGCACCCCTTCCGTATCCGGCACCAGCTCTTCCCCCACCACCTCCGCTGGACAACGTTGCCATCCTCGGGTTTTTCCAGCAGATGATGACTTCTCAAACCCGACAGGCTGACGTCTACTGTGACACCATGAGGGAGGCTCTTCAGGCTAGGGAGGCTCCTCCGCAGCGTCCCGGCACCTCCAAAAATTTAACAGACCTCAGGCCCTGGGAATTCAAGGGTACGGAGGGAATTCTCTAGGCCGATGACTGGCTGGAGAATGTGGATCGCAATCTCCGGAGGGCCCGAATCCTCGAAGACCAGAAGGTTGATAATGCGAGCATGCAGCTCTTTGACATCGCCTGTACGTGGTACAGGGATGAGCCCCGATTCACTATGCCGGACGTGACCTGGGGGAATTCAAAGAGCTATTCAAGGCGAAGTTTTAACCTGAAGCAGCTCGCGAAGAATTGGAGAATGAGTTCGAGAGCCTCGAACAAGGCAACCTATTCATCGACGAGTATTCTGCCGAGTTCTTCCGACTCAGTCAATTTGCAGACGCCTTGACTCCTGCAGCCAAGGCCAAGAAGTTCAGGAAGGGGCTATCCCATGAGATCCGCATAGCCGTAGCCACCAGCCAAGCCACCACATATGAGAGGATCTTGAAAGTTGCACAAGACATAGAGAAGGAACTGAAGCGCAAACAGAAGAGGGATCGAGACACTTACGGAGGAGGCAACAGCCAGTCCGGATCGACAAAACGATCCAATGCTCCGGGGAAGACCGTAGTTCAGCAGCAACAACCACAGCCCCGTTACCAGCAGCAGCAGAGCCAGCCTCCAACTAGAGTCACAACCACCCAGCAGAACCAACAGAGCCAGCCCAGACAGACGACTACCCCCTGCGGCTACTGCAAGAAGCCAGGGCATACATGGGAGGTATGCAGGAAGCAACTCGGAGCATGCCTATTCTGTGGTTCGAGTGCACATCAGTTACGAGAGTGCACTCTAGCACCACCCCGTTCAGCACAGGGGACTGCTCCTGCTCCAGGAGCACCAACGAGGCCGACGATACCCCAGCAGCAGAGGGGACCCCTGCCCACACAGCAACAGCGCTTCAATCCGCATCAGTAGCAGGGCAGAGCTTACACCTTGGCGGTCGAGGAGACACTCACATCTTCTGATGTGATAGCAGGTTATGTCCTCCTTGAGTCTTTTTCAGCTATTGTCTTATTTGAGTCTGGAGCCAGTCACAGCTTCATATCTGCAGCATTTACCTTTAGACATAGCATTGTATCTAAGCCCTTAGATAACACCTACAAAGTCTCGACTGGCGGAGGTGTCATCTTAGTGAAGGATGTTTGCATCGGTCGCCGCATTACCATAGGAGGCCGAGAGCTACGCGCAAGCTTACTCATCATGCGACTTCCGAGCTTTGACATAGTGCTCGGGATGGAATGGTTGAGTAAACACTTCGCCAGCATTGACTGTCACCGTGGATGTGTCATATTCAGTCCGCCGGGGGCAGCTGTGTTCGAGTTCGCTAGAGGAGAAGTAGAGCCACGAGGCGACGCCATTTGTGGGTCCATGGTGGCAGAGAAAGAGCTACCTCATCCCATCATCGCCGATTTTCTTGACGTATTTCCAGAGGAGCTTCCAGGACTGCCGCCAGACCGAGACGTTGAGTTCTCTATTGATCTTGTGCCAGGCGCTGAGCCAGAGTCGCAGCGAGTATACAGAATCAACAACAAGGAGGCCATGGAGCTGAAGAAGCAGATTGACGAGTTGCTAGAGAAAGGGTTTATTAGATCAAGTTCGTCGCCGTAGGGTGCACCAGTGCTGTTCGTGCCTAAGAAGGACGGGACAGTGCGAATGTGTATTGACTACCGGACCTTGAACAGCAAGATGATCAAGAACAAATATCCGCTACCCAGAATTGACGATCTTTTCGATCAATTGAGTGGTGCACGGGTGTTCTCGAAGATCGATTTGAGGTCGGGGTACCACCAGGTGAAAGTGAAAAAGGAGGATATCCCGAAGACGGCCTTCCAGACTAAATACGGCCAGTACGAATTCATGGTGATGCCGTTTGGGTTGACCAATGTCCCGACAGTCTTCATGAATTTGATGAACAAGGTATTCCATCTATACCTTGACAAGTTCGTCGTGGTCTTCATCGACGACATCCTTATCTATTCGAAGTCGCCCGAAGAGCACGAGGAGCATCTGAGAATCGTGCTGGAGACACTCAGAAAGGAGAAACTCTATGGAAAGCTTTCAAAGTACAATTTTTTCCTTGACAAAGTGGAATTTTTTGGGCATGTGGTGAGAGGAGATGGCATATCTGTTGATCCGAAGAAAATTGCTGCTGTTGAGTCTTGGACTACTCCGACTTCTGTGGCGGAGATTCGGAGTTTCTTAGGACTGACTGGGTACTACCGAAAATTCGTCCAAGACTTTGTTCGGATTGCGGAGCCGATGACTAGGCTCACTCGGAAAGACATGGAGTTTGTATGGACAGAGGACTGCCAGGCGACGTTCGACGAGCTGAAGAAGAGACTGACGACATCTCCTATATTGACATTGCCATCTGGCTCCGGCGGTTTCTCTATATATAGCGATGCTTGAGGAAAAGGCTTGGGATGTGTCTTAGAGCATAATAAGAAGGTGATTGCTTATGCGTCCAGACAGCTGCGGCCGCACGAGAAGAATTACCCCACTCACGACTTAGAGCTGGCAGCGGTCATATTCGCCCTGAAATTATGGAAACATTATTTATACGGAGAACGTGTGGAAATATTCACTGACCAAAAGAGCTTGAAGTATGTTTTCACACAGAAGGAGCTGAATATGCGGCAACGAAGATGGCTGGAATTGATAAAGGATTTTGACATCTCGTTGCAGTACCATCTGGGGAAGGCGAATGTAGTCGCGGATGCCTTGAGTCGGTATCCAGTGGCTATGTTTCTGACGAGAGATCAGCACTTATTGGCAGAGTTGGAGAGCTTGGGCATTGAGGTAGTCATTCCTGGAGTCGAGACACGGATGTTGGGCATGCAGATCCAGTCAGGACTGATGGACAGAATTCGAGAGGCACAGCAGCAGGATGAGCAGCTGAAGGGTATCATTGCGCAGGCACAAGCTGGTTTATTAGAAGACTTAGCCATTGCAGATGATGCTTCGTTGAGGCATGGGACGAGATTGTGTGTGCCTAGTGGTGAATTGCGAGAGGAGGTTATGCAGGAGGCGCACCGCTCTCAGTATTCCTTACATCCTGGAGCCAACAAGATGTACAAGGACATGAGGGTCCACGTTTGGTGGTACGGCATGAAGCGTGAGGTGGCGCGCTTCGTTTCTAGATGCCTTGTGTGTCAGCAGGTCAAAGCCGTGAGGCAGAGACCCGGGGGTTTACTTCAGCCGTTGCCGATCCCCGAGTGGAAGTGGGAACATATCACTATGGATTTTGTTTCTGGTCTTCCACGTTCGCCTGGCGGAAAGGATGCAATTTGGGTCATCGTTGACAGATTGACCAAATCAGCCCACTTCATACCCTTCAAAGTGGGATTGCCCACGGAGAGATTAGCAGAATTGTACGTGAGGTAGATCGTCAGATTGTACGGCGTTCCAGTGAGTATCGTCTCTGATCGTGACAGCAGGTTTACATCCCACTTTTGGAGGATTCTGCAGGCTAGCTTGGGCACATCGCTCAGGTTCAGTACAGCCTATCATCCACAGACGGATGGACAGTCGGAGCGGACCATTCAGACACTCGAAGACATGTTGCGGACGTGTGTACTAGATTTTGGTGGCTCGTGGGAGGACCACCTTCACCTTGTGGAGTTCTCCTACAACAACAGTCACCAAGCTAGTATCGGAATGTCTCCTTTTGAGGCCTTATACGGGAGAAGATGTCGTACCCCACTATCTTGGGACGACGTGAGTGAGAGAGCTCTATTGGGGCCCGAGATGGTTGTGGATGCTGCAGAGAAGGTGAAATTGATTAGGGAGCGACTTCGTGTGGCTCAGGACAGGCAGAAGCACTGGGCCGACAGCCATCGTAGACCATTAGAGTTTGAGGTATAATTTTGTTAATTATAATTGTTGATCATGTTAGGAATAGGTCGTAACCTTGCTTGAATATAGGTGGGCGATATGGTGTTCTTGAAGATATCTCCAACACGTGGTACGATACGTTTCAGAGGAGGCGGCAAGCTCAGTCCGAGGTACATCGGTCCGTTCCACATTCTCGCAAAAATCGGAGAGGTGGCTTACCGTTTGGCACTACCACCCGAACTGGTGGGAGTGCACAACGTATTCCATGTGTCCCAGCTGAGACGATACGTGGCGGACCCCAGTCACGTGCTAGACCACTCGGAGATCGAGGTGGGACCGAGCCTTAGCTATGAGGAGCGGCCCGTGGAGATCTTGGACCGCAGGGAGAAGGTGCTGCGCAACCAGACTATTCCCTTGGTGCGTGTCGCGTGGAGGCACCATTCGCCAGGAGAATCCACATGGGAAAGGGAAGACGAGATGCGCGAGCGCTATCCCTACCTTTTTGAGGCTTAAGGTACAAATTCTTATCCTTGTAATTACCTTTAATTTCGAGGACGAAATTATTTTAAGGTGGGTAGGTTTGTGAGCCCCTAGCCCAAATTTTTTCTAATTATATATCTATATTTATTATATATTAAGTTAAAACCTCCCCTAATATTTTTCCTTTTTGTTAATGAGTGTAATAAATTGAAAGGAGGATAGTAGGCTTGTAAATAGAAACCCCTTAGGGACCTTTTGTGCAAAAACCCAACGCAGATGCAATTTCCCAAACATCCAGGGACCTAATTGCTAAAACGGTTAATTCAAACCTCTGTTGCTCAAAACTGAGGTTTGAAAACTCTGTTTTGAAACTTTTAAGCGGCTGTTTGAACTCAAATCCTTAGATCGATTTAATCGAATCTAACCTCAGATAGGGAAGGAGAAATTCAATCCTATCATCTTGCTCTATCCAAACCCTAGTATAAATCCTAATGATCAACCTAACCTTGCCTCTCCCGAACCCTAATAATTTTTCCCTGCTCTGCATCGAAGAAGCCTGAGGAAAACACTCAACTTGGCATTCGAAATACCAGGTAATTCCTTGTCATTAATGGAGTTTTTACTATAGTATATTAGGTGTTTGATTTAATGGTTAAAAGGAATCCCCATGAACTGTACTCTAAACAATGAAATGTAGAAAACAGTGGATCAATTCGTAGGACTTCAGGGTATTTGTTTTGATATCTGATGTATATGATTCAACATAGACTATGTTTTGATATCTGATGTATAGGATTCAACATAGACTATGTTTTGATAGAACACGAATTTTGCACCATTCTAATGTTCGTGTAATAGCCAGTAGGTTCCCTTACCATTGGTTCCCTCCTTGTATAGAGAGATGCAATTATACACATTGTTTAAACACAGAATACATGGTTTACCTATTTGATACTGTAAGAGACTCCTACAAATGCAATATTCACTGTTTCATTTTGATAAGGGTTTAGCAGTTTATCTTGTCGTTTGAATATTCAACCCAAGAATACCCTGAAATTCTATGAATGAGAATTACTAGAGTCTATGCATAAGAGAACCTAATTAGAGAGTACTAGTGCACAGGAAGCCTATGTTGACAGCCTGGCATGGGTGTCACCTCATAGACAACAGGAAGATCTATACTAAAAGGACACTGTGCCTAAGACCCTAGCAATAACCTGACTTCCTGCATCAGTCTGCATTAGGCTACATGGTAAAAGAAATTGGGTTGCATCAGTCTGTAATAAGCAGGGTGATATATAGTTATCTGTCTTAATTTAGTTGGTTTTAATTGAAAAGTTTACACAGGAATGGTTTTCTAGTGTTAATGAATGGAGTTTAATCTGGAAAACCTTCAGCCAAATCTCTGAAACCATCTTAAAGTGTTTCAGCCCCTACACTTACCATTGGCATTGTGTCTTGTTCAATAAGGTGGACTTGTTCCTAACCCTTCACCACCTGTCCTGTGTCTTGACAGCACTAATTACATTCCATCTAGTGTAGACATCCTACAATCGAATAGGCACATTGCATCCCCTGTAAAGTTTAGTATTACCTACATCTATATATACATATTGCACTCTCCAGACATTCATATACCATTGCTGAGTTAGTGCCTGTCTATACTACCCTCTTCATTACTACCTAGCCCATTCCAATTATCCTGTTTTATTCGACAAGGCATTTCCCACATTCCCACTGGAACTACATGTCATCAGAACATTGCTCTGCAAGTTTAGTCATGAGTTCATCCATGTTTACAATTTTCAGTTAAATCGCACTAATGGCATTAGCACAATCCTGAAACAAACTTTTGCACCACATCATGACATATCACCTGGGAACCATTAGTCTCAAGTTATGGGAGGCCTTGCATAAGCAAGGCCAATGTGGTGTCATCCCTGAGATGTTGGCTAGGAGCACTCATAAGACTAGCTAAAGGCTATGCATAGCTGTTAGTTTGGGGTCATGCCTAAATCTAATACACAGGGGTGATGTTGTTTATAGACATAGGCTTGTGGTTCTGACAGTAATGAGGCTGAGAACCAATTCATTCTTTACGACTGAATAAGCCTGGTACATATGCATGTGTGAATACAAGCCTGGAATGCATTAGGAGTTCAACCATTTATGAATAACAAGTAGGTCTTGCATACACAACACATGTTCTGTCATCACGTCCCTTAATTCATTTTCTTGCTTGCGCCCACTTATACTGCTGAGTATCAGAAGCTAAATTGTCCTGCATTACTTTAGCCTACTGCAAACTCTACATGCTGTCTAGCTACAAATTAACCACGGCATGTTAGCATGCCCTGCACCTATATGCATTACCTGTAATATACACAATAAACCGTTCCTTGTAGATGTGTGAATGTGTGGGTTTACATCTTGGTATAAGGATAATTGGGGTCTATGGTGTGAGTCTCATACTAGACTGATATCGGTTAGATCAGTCCAGGAACTCAAATGTCCAGTTCTTGAACTTAGTATATAGCCAAGCCTTCCATTTTTCAGTTGCCAATAAGGTATCCTGCCCAACCTCTTAGTTCGAGTATTGGATTGTATCCTATAGAGTTAAGGATACTTGAATATCAGTTAAGGGGAATGGGTATCCTACTCAGCACATCTGGCAGTTGAATGTATTATACATAGAGGTCTAGGTTGGTGGTTAAGTCCATACCTGGATAAGGGAGTTGGCTTTCAGTCCTTCCATTGGTCCTACTATTTTGAAACCTTATTCACTACACTTTTGAGTATGAGTCCTAATTGACACCATGTTTTAAGCTCAGATGGTTTAGATGCAGCCCATATGACATACTGTATCAGTGGTGTTTTGGTATGAGAGGACTTGTGATAGCCAAGGATCTTTCTGCATTCTGTATGGGACAAGTTAGGTACACACAAAAGTAACTGTTTCCTCAGTCCAGTTACCAGTGCACCAGTCTATATCACTTAGGATCCTGTCAACCTCCTTTCCTTATTACCCTGTGCACACATAAGGCTGTGAGAGCAACCTGGGGTGTGACAAGTTTAACCTATCCTACCAGTAGCAAGAGAGACAAATACTAAGATGCGGTTCCCTCTAGTCTATTTAACTGATGCACATGGAGTAGCATCATAAAGGTAGGGGGTGCTCTGTTCAGGAGTAGGAATAGTGATACAGGTACCTATAGGCTAAGAATTGAGTCTAGTGCCAACCCAGAAATAAGAAACCAGTCGATTTCACATAGAGACCATTTTCTGTATTAGGCTTGACACTTGAGGGGCATCAGCACACACTACACTAGGACTGTGCATTGATGGTTGTACAAGGAGAAATCCTGAAACTTCCAGTTAGGGCACCTAAGTATCAATGGCTAGTTGTATCAGACACCAGAGAGTGAGTATCACCAAGAAAATAGTGGTTGTGTAACAAGGGTGTGCATACATAGGACAAGTGTTCCCACCCATTAATACTAGGCAAGAGGATTTGGGATAGGATTAGTGTAAATTAACCTTAAAACCATTATGTACAAGAGTAATTGTAATAATTAACGTAGGCTCCTTGAGTAATTTCAGCTGTTGATTTGAAGTTGATTCACAATATAGGTTACTTGGACTCTAACTCAGTGCTCCAACCACACTCACAGCTCAGGACGAAAGGAAAGTACATTTTCTGTTCTACTTCCAATTCTGATAGTTTTATACAGTAAATGATCATATGTTCTTTTGCTTGATGACACGATGGACACACGAGTGAGTGATGTGAACCCCATTATTATACTCTTGTTTAGCTTCTTTTCGTAACTTATTTGGGTTTATGAGTATTGGTCGGGAGGGGAAATATTCTAGTAGACGTGTGAACTTCCCATTCTTTCCCCCGTGTCTCTCGTGAATGCTAGCCGCTGCACACGACACGTGCAGTGAGCCTGATTTACCCTATAGTCGTTCACATGTCGAAACAGATATTTCAATTCACGTAGATAGCTTGTCTTTTACTATTTTTTCACCACTTGACATGTCACTATGTTTTCACATTCTTTTTCAGTTGACATATCTTTCTGCGACTCTTACCTTATTCTAGATACACCATGTCATCACATTACTGTTCAGTTTTCTTTACATATGTTATATTCATGAACTGTCGATTCTATTATGTTGCGGATAGTTTTTTAGCTTGTGTACTTGTTCCAATCCTGACTGGATAACCAACAATTTAGGTGAGGAGTTAGAGAACTTTTGTACTACATATTATGAGCACACTACAGATCCCGACTTTGGTGCACAGGACGAGTTGGAGGCTGCCTATGCGGACATGCCTGTTACAGATGGCTTCCAGTAGCCTTATTTTCTTTTTTTTCTCATAGTTTGTTCAGTTGAGACTCTTAGTTGTATTTCCTATTTGAGACTCATGAGTTGATATTTAGTACATTACCTTTCTTGGAGATTATGACATTTGATACTTTGATATTGGAGGTTCTTCAGATTATTCATTATCTATCTTTCCAGTTATTTACAGAACTCTTATAAACTGGCCCTCTATGATTTGGTTTACTTTGTGAAAATGAATATAAACTGCGTGGTTGTATTTGTGAACTGTGGAGATGACTAGACAGCGTTCTACCGCCGATACCGCGGCGTAGGCTGGACGTACCCACGACTCATGCCCAAAACCTGGGTGTGGGTCGTGATAAGAGTGCCACCTTCGCACCCCCTTCAGGCGCATGGCAAAGCCAAGCGTCGGGTGGTCAAGTGAATGCTGCGTCCCCTGATCTAACACCAAACAGGCATCCCGATCAATAGTGGGGGAACAACATTTAAAGTGACTTGAACGGACCTCAGACGCACAACCAGAGGAGGCGCGGGAGTTCAAGACCACTGGGTTTGCCTTGCTCGACTTGGTTGTGCACGCAATATATGCGCCCAAGTGAGACAAGGACTTTGAAGGTCGGCTCGTTTATGGCACAGAAGTGCCTGAGTCGACCGTATACAGCTTACCATCAGCAGCGTGCATGATTGTGAGCGCATGCTTCTGGCTTGCTGCTGGCATAGCATGTTTGGGGCGCATGGCCCGTGCTGCCTTGGACTTCTTTGTACTAGCCTGCTGGGGCGCATAGTACTCAGAATCCAAATTTTCCTCGCCACTACAGCGAGTGAGTCTGTCAAAGACAGAGACCTTCTGTGGTGCATCAAAGGTGATGCGCGGGGCATTGGCTGCGCCCCTGTTCCATCGACGCATCTTCCTCGCCTGAGAGGGAGATGGCTGGGGAATGTGGTCAGCCGCACGTTTCCCCGAGAGATGCGCTGCACCGGTGGGCGCATCTTAGTTGCTGAGGACGTCAGCAGGAAGGGAAGGCTGGATTGGCGCATCCCCTTCGGTGGTGGTGCCAGAGGCGTCGACCTTGCGTACCCAGACTCGACGAGTCATCTTCGGCTTCGACAGCCGCTTCGAAGGACTCGCACTGCCTTCAGAGATGAACTCCTCATATGCCTATTGATTGAGGCGTACGACCACCGTCTTGTGGGAGGAGCCCACCTTCACGTCGTCGGATTGTGACACAGCTTTCTCGGTGGAGGGGAAAGAGGTCCCCAGCAGAGTCGCCCGCTTGTTTGCCATTAAAGTCTTTTGATTACAAATTTTAATACAAAAAGAACAGTGTTACAATATAGGACTTTGATGTAGTCCTAGGAGTACATTTTTGTTTATCTGGGTTCCTTGTGCCAATAGAGCGAGTGGTAATGCGTTGACTCCGTTGACGATCTGACGACGGTTATCGGTTCCCTGAAGGTTTGGATTGCTCTGGGTGCTGGAGCTTGCTGAGAAGAGGAAGACGTTGAGTGTCTGTATATGCCTCTCTGGTGGTACGAAGTCTCTGTCTGTTGATGACTGTTCGCCTCTGTGTGTGTTTATTTTTTCGTTCGTGGGTGAGAAGGAAATGATCCCTCTATTTATAGCTTTGCAGGCTGGCTGCTCATGCGCGCATATGTAGGATGTGCCTGGACGTGGAGACGCCCCGTGGTGATTGCTGAAGGAGGTGCATGGACGATGCGCCCTGATTGAGGGGTTGAATTCTTCAAGCTGATGTTGTGAGCCGGCACGTAGCAGAGAAGAAGATCTTTCTGTTGCTGAGATCTTGGGTGAGTTGAGTCAAAGGACACGTGTCGTCGACCTATGGCTCGGGGATCTCAGATTTGGTGGAGAATGATCTGGTAGGATGTGCCTGGGATTGGGCGCATGAGAAGGCTTTGGCTCGTAACCTTTAGAAGTCACGAACCATTCGGGGCGCATGGCTTTTGAGGCGCATACGAGGCTTCAGTAGTGACTTTACTTCTGTCTTTAGGGATCAGAGAGAAGTCTGGGGTACATGGCTTTTGAGGCGCATGCATAGCTTCAGTGGTGACTTTCCTTCTGTCTTTAGAGATCAACGAAAAGTCTGAGGCGCATGGCTTTTGAGGCGCATGCAGATTTAGGCGCATGGCTGCGGAGGCGCATGCGAGATGATTGGGTGGCCACGTGGCAGTAGCCGTCAGATGAAAGTAATGATATGCTGACGTTGCCGACGCTTCGTCTTCTGAAAAAGCTGTCAACTGTTCAGACTTCAGGAGGCGTGCTGCCAACTCTGTCAGTTCAGCATTTAATGTTTTTGACGTTCGATGGACAGCTGAGTGGGTGCATCGATCGGCGTTCCACTAGGCGTATGGGGACACATGGGGGGCGCATCCCCTGTGATGCGCTTGGTGCTGAAGGGCGCGTCTGTGTGATGCGCTTAATGCTGAAAGGCGCGTCTGTGTGATGCGCGGTCTGGCCGGCGCACCCGCTTTGTGACACGTCTTTAATGGTGCGACTGTTATGATCTTCGTGTGCTTTAAATAGCCGTTTTGACTTGGCTGAATTCGAAGCGTCCGGTTCATCCATTTAATGCAAATTCATTGCACGAAATTCGGAGAGCCATCCACTTGGCGCATGGGTTTGATTTGCCCGGCCGATAAATAGTGGCATGGAGAGAGTTTGCTTCTCGTTCTCTCACGTTCTTCTGACATAAACTTGTTTACTCGGATGCGTTCTGTCGATGAGATACTTCCGAAGGTGAAGATGCGATGCAATGTCTTCATTGATGCACTTGAAGGTGACTGTTACATCCAAAAGTCGGAGTCGAGGGCTTCCGAGGCAGGCGGAAGGTGCCTGTTGCATCCAAAGATCGGGATGCTCGAGCCTCGTCTCCGTTATTCCGAAAGAGCCGCAGATCGGAATGGCGGTGCTGCGGCTTTGGGGGCTCTTTCTTCCTTCAAAGTGGGTGTTGCCCACTCTGGTTGTGTTGAAAGCTGCTCCTTTAGCCGCGGTTTCGATTGCGGTCTTCCTTGGTGTGAGACTCGTCTCACAGTATCGATATTTATATACGGATACGTATTTTGTATTGTATTTCGTATTTTTTCGATTTTCGGAACGCTTTAAAAAATTTCCTAAATTATAGTTTTTTTTCTTGACCAGCATACCGACGGTATACCGGAGTATACCGACGGCATACCGCCCGGACAGATTTTTCACATTTTAGATATTTTCGATTTCAGATATTTTCGTGAATAGTATTTCCGATATTTTCATGAATAGTGTTTTAGATATTTTGATGAATAGTATTTAGATATTTTTCGTGAATAGTGTAGATGCATTCTATTATCCAATGGATAATTGGTTTTCTTTCAATGGCTAGGATTGACCTAGAATGTAACATGGATAACGATCCAACGGTCATGATTAATTCACGAAAATCCGAACCTGCACCACAAAACTTGCTGTTACACTTCGAAAAATCTGTCGGAAATTCGCAATAATCTGCCGGATAATCCGGTTAGGCTGTTTTTGTCTGTTTTTGCCCGTTTTTGTCCGTTTTTGTCCGTTTTTGATATTTTCTCGATTGTAATGGACTCTTAACATGATTAGATGACCTTGGATAGTTAAAGAATGATTGTACACTCTATATACATGGTACATGCTTATGTTCACGTATTGTTCTATGTCCAGATTATAGATAGTGGCCTGTTACGGTGCACTCCAGATTACTATATATGCCTAGCTCGATTTAGTGGCTCGTAGTAGCGCACTCATGACTTGATTTTCTTATTGATTTCTAGACCCGAGATATGAGTACATGTTCTTTCTTGACACCGTGGATATAGCTTGTTGAATGTTTAATCTATTGCATCTTGGCACTGGACAATCGAGTGTGAGTATTGTTCCGTGTATCACGTGATGTTAGTACGAAAATGTTCGTAAGTGATAACTTACGATTTACTCGTACATAGCATACGTCATCTTAGGAAATTCTTGAGTAACCACGACTTGAGAATTTGATATGAATATGATAAGGTAAATGACTAGTAAATTCAAGTAGATCATTGTAGGAGGAAATTCGCACTACCAACCCCGAGCTCCAAGGGTCCCATGAGGCATGGCTCAATCCTGCTAGACAAGGGCTCCATGACCTACCAAGTTTGCGCGTATTGATATACGATCGAGTCACATGTCGTGCCGGGTTGTGGCACAGTCAGTTATATGTTTTCTTTTACTAGTATATGATTTGGTTGTTTATGTTACAAGTCTAGACACATTTCATCTGCCAGCAGTCTTGTTGGGCAATAGATGTACTACTCGTACCCCTGGACATCCGGGTATCTGCAGTCAGGTAGTTGCAAAAATCCTCAACTTGCATATTAGTAATTAGGATTGTGATAACCCTAGCTAGTTAATGATAGAAAGCCGTAGGCAATGATTGGCCGTGCACTTTTGATTGTGTGTTACCTTATATGCTCTTGTGTCGGTGAGTGGTCAGAGGCTAAGTTCTGCTAGGGAAAAGATCTGTAACCCCGGTCCTTGTTTGGTTTAAGGGTTGTAGCTCCGATTCCTAATAGTTCCTAAACCCTTTGTTGTTCATTGAATTATTCTGTTCCATAGCTATATTGTTCAGTATTTCTATTCAGACATTTATATTCTTGAGATGCGTGCATTGGTACCGCACTAGTCTCCATTTACTTACTTATGTCATTATGTTATTGTGATGTTGTTGGATTTTGTCGTTCACCTCGAGCTTCTTTGTGGTACTTGCTATTTGGGGCCTGACCCCACTGGTTTTGTTTGGCCAGATTTACCGCTGGAGCCCGAGGATTCTCCCTACCTTTCTCTGGATGACCCGCTGCCAGCTTAGATCTGCGGTTGTTCCTCCTCGCGAGTTGGTTCCCTTTTTGTACCGCTCGTGTTTCATTTCATTTTGGTGGTGTTAGCTAGGACATGTGTTAGCCCTATTATTTTGAGACTTTCTCAGACTTCGGTCAACATGATGTATTATATTAGATCTAGACTGATATAGTGATCATGTATATTGGTACTTTGCTAGTGTAGCATTTTGTATTCACTAGCTTCATGATCATGTATGATATAGTATTTTGGGACGCCTCTTTACTTTCATATTTGATATACTCTTGATACTTGTTGTTGTTGGATTGAGATAGGATTTGTTCGACCATAGGAGTCGTCAGTGGCATGCTAGAGTCTTCCCACTTGTCTTCTAGACAGCTTTTATCGTATATTGGGGTACTGGCATACTCTAATACACGTAACTGGCTTTGTTTCGCCTCTACTTTCCAGTATTCTGGTTCTGGGACGTGACAGGGTTTTTTGGTGGCCCATGCAGGTCTGTCTTTAGACTTGTGGGGGATTCATCTTGTTAGAATCTCAATCCTATATTTGTCTTCATTTGATCTCCCTTTGCTTATCACATTCTCGTTTTCCTTGAACTGTAAACATGATTGACATATCCTTGTTCTATTCCTGCCCATTATTGATATCACATGTCCTTATCCTTCGGGGACACCCAACCTTCTTATCTATTTCTTTCGAGGATTTTATTGCTCCGACTTCTTCTTTGGTTCAGGCAGTATGTCGGCATCAGATCCCGCCTCCACAGAGTCAGGTACCAGTACCATCTCAGCATCTGGTGGCAGTTCAGTTCACTTCACTCCAGTCAGTTCAGCTAATAAAGTCAGCCCGATCCCATGTTCAGCACCTCCTTCCGACGCGGTCTCAGCAGTTTCAATGTCAGCATTCGGCGCAGTTTGCCCAGGTCCAGTAAGTCAGGTAAAATTCAGCAGCAGGTAAGAGCAGCAGTCCCGACGCATAGGCAGAGAGAGTTTGTTTTCATTGAACAGATGTTGGCTGAGGGCAGTCAGATTGTTAGTAAGCTTCTGAGGTTTTCCTTCAGTCATTCTTATTCTTGGGTTCTGTTGACGGCCTTGTATTCCATTCATACCCGGAATGCGATGGTCGAGTTGACATATTCGGCGAGTGAATGCGAGTTTCTTGTACTACTCATCTGCCTCCGTATCTCGTGATATACGATATCTATCATGTATCCCGACTATGTAGGTGCGTCCTAGATTAGAGTCTTGTCTTCGACTAAGTCATTGGTACCGACTTACTTCGAGACTTGACCCTTGTCCACTTTGTAAGTCAGCGTAGGCAAGCGAGGACGAATCCCTACTCAACTGACTTAGGGGTATATTATTCCATATGCCTCCTTTTCTTGTATTATATATGTATGTATTTATTATTTTCCGTATTTATTTAAATTCTGTATCTCAAATATCACTTGTACACGGGATGTTTTCTTTCGATGCGTTATGATTTAACATTGTTTTAGCATGTGTATTTTTGCTCGACTGGCTTTAGGAAATTCCGAGGATGGAATTTTTCTAAGTTGTGGAGAGTTGTGAGACTCGTCTCACAGTATCGATATTTATATACGGATACGTATTTTGTATTGTATTTCGTATTTTTTCGATTTTCGGAACGCTTTAAAAATTTTCCTAAATTATAGATTTTCTTCTTGACCGGCATACCGACGGTATACCGGAGTATACCGACGGCATACCGCCCGGACAGATTTTTCACATTTTAGATATTTTCGATTTTAGATATTTTCGTGAATAGTGTTTCCGATATTTCATGAATAGTGTTTTAGATATTTTGATGAATAGTATTTAGATATTTTTCGTGAATAGTGTAGATGCATTCTATTATCCAATGGACAATTGGTTTTCTTTCAATGGCTAGGATTGACCTAGAATGTGACATGGATCACGATCCAACGGTCATGATTAATTCACCCTCTCTATATATATCCTATGAGTTTCTCTCTCCTCTCTCTTTTCTTTCCTTCACCATTTCCCCTTCACTCTCTTCTCTCTTCCTCAAGCTTAGAAAGGCTTGGCCTTGAGGCCTAGAGTGTGGTTTCGGAACCCCTCTTGGTGGTGGAGTAGAAGATTAGGCTCGGTTGCTAAAACCTAGGCAAGTACATCTTGCTCAAAAGTGACATGACCATGCTATAATTTTTTTTTTCCATAGAAATTAAAGTTTTATTGTTCTTTAATATGCTCCTCTAAATTGTTAACATCTTTAGTATATAGCACTTTTGGTTTTGATCGATAATATTGCGTAGATCTGAGTTTCTAGATATGATTTTAGAGTATTTTGAAGTTTTGATCTATCAAATGTTTTAATTTGTGAAAACTAATACTTTCATGTTGTTGGAAATTCAATTCTATTCAATTTTGACTTTTGAAAGTCCGAATTTCGATTTAAAACGAAGTTTTTATGTCCGAAACAAGTTTTGAGTTCAAAAATCAACTTTCTGTGACGGTTCGAAAAATCCGTCGGAAATCCGCAGAAATCCGTCGAAAAATCCGAACTTGCACCACAAAACTTGCTGTTACACTTCGAAAAATTTGTCGAAAATCCGCAATAATCCGCCGGATAATCCGGTTAGGTTGTTTTTGTCTGTTTTTGCCCGTTTTTGTCCGTTTTTAATACTTTCTCGATTGTAATGGACTCTTAACATGATTAGATGACCTTGGATAGTTAAAGAATGATTGTACATTCTATATACACGGTACATGCTTATGTTCACGTATTATTCTATGTCCAGATTATAGATAGTGGCCTGTTACGGTGCACTCCAGATTACTATATATGCCTAGCTCGATTTAGTGGCTCGTAGTAGCGCACTCATGACTTGATTTTCTTATTGATTTCTAGACCCGAGATATGAGTACATGTTCTTTCTTGACACCGTGGATATAGCTTGTTGAATGTTTAATCTATTGCATCTTGGCACTGGACAATTGAGTGTGAGTATTGTTCCGTGTATCATGTGATGTTAGTACGAGAATGTTCGTAAGTGATAACTTACGATTTACTCGTACATAGCATACGTCATCTTAGGAAATTCTTGAGTGTCCACGACTTGAGAATTTGATATGAATATGATAAGGTAAATGACTAGTAAATTCAAGTAGATCATTGTAGGAGGAAATTCACACTACCAACCCCGAGCTCCAAGGGCCCCATGAGGCATGGCTCAACCCTGCTAGGCAAGGGCTCCATGACCTACCAAGTTTGCGCGTATTGATATACGATCGAGTCACATGTCGTGCCGGGTTGCAGCACAGTCAGTTATATATTTTCTTTTACTAGTATATGATTTGGTTGTTTATGTTACAAGTCTAGACACGTTTCATCTGCCAGCAGTCTTGTTGGGCAATAGATGTACTACTCGTACCCCTGGACATCCGGGTATCTGCAGTCAGGTAGTTGCGAAAATCCTCAACTTGCATATATGTAATTAGGATTGTGATAACCCTAGCTAGTTAATGATAGAAAGCCGTAGGCAATGATTGGCCGTGCACTTTTGATTGTATGTTACCTTATATGCTCTTGTGTCGGTGAGTGGCCAGAGGCTAAGTTCTGCTAGGGAAAAGATCTGTAACCCCGGTCCTTGTTTGGTTTAAGGGTTGTAGCTCCGATTCCTAATAGTTCCTAAACCCTTTGTTGTTCATCGAATTATTCTGTTCCATAGCTATATTGTTAAGTATTTCTATTCAGACATTTATATTCTTGAGATGCGTGCATTGGTACCGTACTAGTCTCTATCCGCATTTATTTACTTATGTCGTTATGTTATTGTGATGTTGTTGGGTTTTGTCGTTCACCTCGAGCTTCTTTATGGTACTTACTATTTGGGGCCTGACCCCACTGGTTTTGTTTGGCCAGATTTACCGCTGGAGCCCGAGGATTCTTCCTACCTTTCTCTGGATGACCCGCCGCCTGCTTAGATCTGCGGTTGTTCCTCCTCGCGAGTGGGTTCCCTTTTTGTACCGCTCGTGTTTCATTTCATTTTGGTGGTATTAGCTAGGGCATGTGTTAGCCCTATTATTTTGAGACTTTCTCAGACTTCGGTCAACATGATGTATTATATTAGATCTAGACTGATATAGTGATCATGTATATTGGTACTTTGCTAGTGTAGCATTTTGTATTCACTAGCTTCATGATCATGTATGATATAGTATTTTGGGACGTCTCTTTACTTTCATATTTGACATACTCTTGATACTTGTTGTTGTTGGATTGAGATAGGATTTGTTCGACCATAGGAGTCGTCAGTGGCATGCTAGAGTCTTCCCACTTGTCTTCTAGACAGCTTTTATCGTATATTGGGGTACTGGCGTACTCTAATACACGTAGCTGGCTTTGTTTTGCCCCTAATTTCCAGTATTCTGGTTCTGGGGCGTGACACTTGGTCTTTGGAGGCTCTTTCGAAGCCTTCCCTGGCCACAGGTTGGCTTGCGGTGCTCTTCTCTTCCTCGATTTGGATAGCACTTCCTCCAGCTAGAGGGTTGATTGCCACCCTCGTTCTGCTCAATAAATACTTCATTAGTTGAAGTATTCAGACGGCGGTGAGCCTGACTGGAAGAACGGCACATAACTGGGCTGCTGAAGGGATGCACATAACTGAGCTGCCGAAGGGATGCACATAACTGAGGATGCACATAACTGAGCTGCTGAAAGGATGCGCCCTGCTGAGGGCGCATGGTGGGATGTGCCTGATTGAGAGCGCATGGTGGCTGCTGCGCTTGTTCAAGAGCGCATGATGATCGTCGCGCCTGGCTGTAGACTTAGGGTCTTTTCTTTTTGTAGAAGTTCTTCTTTGTACAACCTTTTCTAAACATGTAATAGACTTTTATATGTAATAAAAAAGTCCTCTTTCAATGTCTATATTTGTTGTTTTGCTGTGTGAAGTACTTTGTCCGAGCTGTTTGGCACATGTAGTGTTTGGCGCATAGGATTTCTGGTCCTAAAATTCCATGCTTCTACAGTGGCATTCTGAGTGGTTCAGATTATCGGTTACACCAGCACAGGACCACAGGCGAGTACATTCTCTGATCTTTTCATACTTCTTTGGATATGTTTTTTTGTTATAGACTAGTATACTTGATGCTGACATGATGTTCACACGGATTAGTATCAACTGGATCTTTTCCTGCGATGTTATCCTCTCGGATACATCGAGTATGTCATGTTCATGTACTTTATCATGGCCATCATGTACTCCATGTATTCATATTTATCCATGTGCATGCACTCATATGTTATTCATGTACACTCATGACCATATGAGCTTCATGTATACAGTAGTTGTTATCCATGTGCAATAACATAACATGCATTGATCCTTGTGTATTGATTGGGGGCAGGGAGAGTGTAGTTGGTTATGTGATCATTATCCCCAGTAGTTGTTATCCATGTGCACTCCTTAGCTGTATCCATGTGCAACCCAAGCTGTTTACATAATCAATTCATGCTCTGAATCACGTAGAAGGTTATATTTCTCTATTTATCATATTATATCTCAGTTTATATTCTCTCTCTTGTTGATTTCCTTTACAGCAATTCATGTATAGTTTTCTATAGCTTGATTTATATGTCCATTCCTGCTATGAACTGTTGTGAGAGATATGTGCTCGTTCCATTCCTGACTGAAAACCAACATTTTTAGGTTTAGCCGCGATCACTCTTAGCATTGGGAAGGCTTGGGTATGCTGAGATCAACCTAGAAATAGAAAGCATTGTAGCAGATTCATTAATTATAAAATCTTGTATTTCCTTTAACTTTTAAATGTTGTAAATGTTGTAATAAATTTAGAAATGTGAATGAGCAGCAAATATAATATTTTGAGCATTTATTTCTTGTGGGCTTGACAGCGTTCTACCGCCGACTCTGCGGCGTAGGCTGGCTTGGACACGTCTCGTATCCGTAAAGCGGGTGCGGGTCGTGACAACACCTTCTGTGAATTGGATATGATGGATATCCACAAGAGCTTCACCCACATCATGAACATGGAAATATTCGCTGATGTCAGTGGCGCTGAACTCTAATTCTTGTACGGTGACGCAAGAATAGAAGTTTCCGTTTGGTTTTACCTGCAAGTTGCAGTAAAACATACGGACAGCATTGTCGTAGATGTTCTCGACTACTTCGAAGAAGTCACGATAGCCGAGATGGTCAAATTTGGGAGCGTATACAGAAAAAATAGTAAAGTTTACGCAAGCTCCAGCACATATTCTACGACCAGAGAATGAATCAAACCAAAGGTCAGAAAATTCCTTATCAGAAAATAGACCAAAGTCAAAATCATCTGAACCTAATGGTCTGGATGTACAGAAAAGACTAGTGGGGACGTATTCGAACGAGGAAGATCCTGCTTGTAAGGGATCAACCTGTCTTCTCTGACGCTTGGGAGCCATAGATGAGAAGAAAAGGAAATTAAAGTACCTTAGAAAGGAGGAAGAAGATGAAATAGAGTAGCCCACTAGAACTCCTTGAAAGCTTGAAGAAAAGAATGAAAAAGAAGTTTTGGGAGTAGTAGAAGGTTTTTCATGAGTTGGTTGTGTAAAAAAGAAGAAGAGAGGAGGGGTTTATAAAGGGTTAGGGCCGGCTGTTCGATTTTGGAAGCTGAACAGCGCCGACCGAACTCGGCCCAAATTCGGTTCAAACTCGGCCAGAGTTCGGTCCGAGTTCGATTACTTGTATTTCCGAGATAATAAATACAGTTTTGGTGTTTTAAATTGTAACTTTATGACTGTTGACTTCTATATTTAATAACGTTTATTACTTTAGGTTAGCTGTAGGGGTACTGTTCTAGCTAACGGAGGTTCACCGGGGAACACTTAAGTACCGCATCACTTCGACCGTAGTCGTGGTGACAGACAGACCCTTTGCAGGCTTATACCCAAAATAATTTTCGTTAAATAAATTTCAAAGTTTTGAGTCATAAGATTAAATTTAATTACCATACTACACTATGAATCTAAAAATTCAAGTATATCGAGATCTCACCTCGTTATGTTAAAACGGTCTTCCGCCAGTGGTTTTGTGAAAATGTTTGCTAGTTGATGATCTGTGTCAATAAACTCTAAGCAGATATCCCCGTGTTGTTGATGATCACGTATCTCAATGTGTTTTGTGCGTGAGTGACATACAGGATTCTTAGTCAGATTAATGGTGCTAGTGTTATCACAATAAATAGGAATCTTAGTGTAGTACAGATTGTAGTCTTCTAGGATTTGCTTCATCCACAAAATTTGAGCACAGCAACGTCCTGCGGCGATATACTCAGCCTCAGTAGTTGATAATGCTACGAAATTTTGCTTCTTGCTAAACCAAGAGACTAAGGCCTTTTCTAGAAAATGACACGTACCGCTGGTAGTTTTACGGTCTACTTTGCATCCTGCAAAATCCGCATCCAAGTAACCTATCAGGTCAAAAGATTTAGTTTTATGATACCACAAGCCTACTGTAGAAGTTCCTTTAAGGTATCGAAAGATACGCTTAACGACACTTAGGTGTGATTCCTTAGGATTTGCCTGGTATTATGCACAGATGCAAATATTGAACATAATATCAAGGCGACTAGCAGTTAAGTATAATAAGCTACCAATCATACCTCGATACTTACACTGGTCGACAGGTTTGCCACTTTCATCATAATCAAGCTTTGTGGATGTAGCCATTGAAGTTACGATTGGATTTACATTATCGAAGTCGTACTTTTCAGTATGTCCTTCGTATACTTGGCTTGATTGATGAATGTTCCCTTTGAGTGTTGTTTGATATGAAGTCCTAGGAAGAAGTTCAGCTCTTCCATTATACTCATCTCAAATTCACTCTGCATACACTTAGCAAACTCTTGACAAAGTTTTTCATTAGTAGAACCGAATATAATATCATCAACATGTATTTGCACAAGAAGAATGTCATCATTTAAAGATTTGATAAACAAAGTTGTATCAACTCTTCCTTTTGAAAAAACCATTATCAAATAAGAAGGCACTTAGACATTCATACCAAGCACGAGGTGCCTGTTTGAGTCCATAGAGTTCTTTCTTAAGCTTGAAGACGTGATCAAGTTTTTTAAAATCTTCAAAACCAGGGGGTTGTTTCACAAAAACTTCCTCTTTTAAAAATCCGTTCAAAAATATACTTTTCACGTCCATTTGAAATAATTTAAATTATTAAAACATATAAATGTACAAAACATGCGGATGGCTTCTAGTCTAGCAACAGGAGCATATGTCTCATCATAATCAATACCTTCTTCTTGATTATAACCTTGTGCCACTAGACGTACTTTGTTGTGTAGAACTTGTCCATCTTCACTAAGTTTATTTCAGAACACCCATTTGGTACCATTTATCGATTGATCAATAGGCTTAGGAACGAGTTCCCAAACTTGGTTTCTCTCAAATTGATTTAGTTCCTCTTGCATGGCATCAATCCAAAACTCATCAGAAAAGGCATCTTCTATATTCTTAGGTTCTATTTGAGAAATGAAAGCTACATTTGCTGCTATTTTAGAATCCCTAAGAGAGAAGTGTGTACTTATACCTTTTGATACATCACCTATGATGAGTGTCTCTGGATGTTCTTGTAAGAACTTTAATGAATAAAATTTTGAGTCAGATCTTCCACAGGACTCTTCTCAGTTTTTGCTTGTACATCTTCATCATCACTGTCGCTAGATCTGTGAAGTGTTGATGGATTTAAATGTAGACCTATGTGCTTTGTTCTTTTCACAGTCATCACATACCATATCTCTCTTGAATAGAATCTCGGGGAGTCCTTTTACCAACTTCTTAGTGATTAGTCGTGAGATAGTGTCCATATTTGTATGCCCTAGTCTCATGTGCCATAGCCAGCTTTCATCTAGATTAGCTACTAGGCATCTTCCTGTATTATTAGTACTCTCCAAAAAAAATATGAATATTGTCTTATCTAATCCCTTTATATACGGGATCACCAGATGACATATCATATATGGTACATTTATCTTTTATAAAATTGATACCATAACCATTATCAGCCAAATGACTTATGATTAGTAGGTTATGTTTCAATTCTGTGACTAGAAAAACATCCTTTATTACAGGATAAGGAGATATACCGACAATGCCATTACCAATAATATCACCTCTCAAATTATTTCCGAAGGAGACGTATCCTTCTTTCTTCATCGATAGCGTGGCGAACAAAGATGCATCACCAGTCATGTGCCGCAAACATCCGCTATCAAGGATCCACTTACTTTTAGCATGAGAGGGTTGAGGGTCCACCTACAAAACAAGTAGATGAATTCTTTGGTACCCATTTACTGAAGGGTCCACATTGATTAGTTTTAGGTCTCCAGAATAAGGTACGATTGTCAACAAGTTTCCTTGCTAGACAATACTGTGATATGTGTCCATGTGTACCACAATATGTGCATGTAAGTTTAGAACCAGTGGTAGTAGAAACTGTGTTGACATTCTTGTTTGGTTTCTTGGAAAACCTATAAGTGAAAGCATGGTGATAGTCGTGTTTCCTTCGTGCTTTCTGATTTTTAGTCCTCTTAGGTGTATGCTTAGCATTAGGACTAAACTTAGGATGTGTCACACGTATTTCCCGTCACACTCACTTTTCAATTTCAAGGATATTTTAGTAATTGTGATTTATTTGAATTTTTATGATTTTTATTTGTATTTTTATCTATTTATTAATTAGATTGATTGCAGTGTGATTTGATTGATTGTAGACTGGTGACTTGGAAGTTTGACCTTAGCCAACCATGACCTAGAACCTTAATGCTATATTAGAAATTAGATTTATTATCTTTAGAATTACTTCAGATTTTATTAGTAAATTTTTTAGAGTGATTAATTGATTTTAGCCATTTTGACATTTTTGTGATTTTCTAGATATGTTGACTCTTGATTGTGCTAGCAACTGGTTTAACCCTAGTGGACTTGTATAGGGGCCTAACCATGCCTTAGAATTATTATTTTCATTTTTAGAAATTATTTTTGTGCATTAGATTATTTTTAAGGCTTTTAATTAGTTAATTAGCCTTTTTGCATGTAGGCCTTTAAGCTTTTTGACTTGGGCCCATTTCTACTTAAGAAAGAGTAGGCCCAAGTGAAAACCTAACCCTAGATAACCCTCTTGGCTGCCCAACAGCAGTACCCCCTCCCTTTGTTGCATTCATTTGTAGTATGTAGCCTCCACAAAGAAACCCTAAGAGATCCAACTCTCCAAAACACTTTTTCCTTTATCCCGAGTCCGTTTCTTCCCAAACGAACTCCGTTGTGCTCGTTGAGGAGAGGAGGATCTGCTGGACCATTTCTGGAGTAGAGACGGATGGTTTTGCTGGAGAGAAATCGGCCGACACGACAACCGAGGAGCCCCGATCATTGAGTTTTGACGCTCAATAGGTAAAACCCTAATCTACCATTAAAAATCTGGTTTTTTTCTTTATTTTTGCATCCATATTGGTGCCCTAGCCTTGTCCACAAAATTTGGTGGGATTTCGACTCCGTTTGATGGAGGTATCGAGCCCGTGTTGGTCCCTTACGGCACGTGTTCGACGAAATGCCGCTTAGGATAGAAAGTTATTATTTTTCGTTTCTGTCTTCATAGATGTTTCGATAATATGATTTTAATAAACTTTTTTGAAGACGGATTGGAAATCGATGACTTTTCAGTGACGTTTCGGACACGGACATGCGTGTACGAGATCCCGTGCACGGTCCCGTGCACGTTGTGCAGTCTGTGCGTCATAACTCGACGAAAAGAGCTTTGTCTTGCGTGAAATTTTACGAGAACGTAGGGGCAACCTCTTCCCACATGTTCGTCAAATTTAACAAAGTTTCGTTAAGCGAGCGCGGAGAAATCGTGCGTGCATTGGTCAGCCACACTGTGCACTCGGGCTGATTTTTGTCGGGGGAACGGACTTCGTGCACGCACGCGACGCAGCGAAGACCCGTTCCAGGACCCGGGATATGCTGACCTATACCAAGACGACCCGTAGAACGAATCCCGAGTCGCGGCATGGCCCGACGAGCGAGCCACGAGGATGGGACCGCGTGCACAAGGGCGCACGGGCACGCGCAGGCGCGCACGCGCGCAGCAGGCCGCACGGGTGCGGAGGCTGCATACGCCACTTTGGCATATCGTGTCACTGTGTCATCGTGTCCTAGACCTACCCTAGGACCCGCCCATCTACGTGCAGGAGCACGTGGCGTTTCTTTGCGTGTGCGGCGCTCAAACGAGCAAGAACGCACGCGTACCACGCGGTATCGGGAAATTCCGATACGCATTTTGTGGACACGACACGGACAAGATTTTGAACCTGAGAGTATCCGAGTGTATCACGTAGGTTGAGACCAGTGTGTATGCCGAGTTTCGCGGGTTGATTTGGTGTATTTTGCGTTTTGAGTCGTTTTGTCAAAATTGGGTTTTCGGGTTCAAAGTTTTGAATATAAATGTGATTTTTTCGATCCTTTGACTTTTAGTCCATATTTTCTGAATTTTTAGTTCATATATGATAATTAGAATTTGCGGGAAGTGATCTGCAGAATTATTACCTATTTGTTTGCTTTTTCCAAGCATAATCGGGTTTTCATTGAATCAGATAAAATTAAGATTTATATGATATTTCGATTTTTGAGTTAAAAGCAATATTTTGATTTCCAACTTCTTAGTTTACAAAATCTGAGTTTTCAGGACATATATGAGGTTTTAGATTTGTGGGAACCAACTTTTGGTTTTGTTTCATAATTTTCCATCAATTATGAGTATATATGCTTATATATATATATATATATATATATATATATATATATATATATATATATATATATATATATATATATATATAATCCTGTTGAAATCCATTGCTAATACATACATGTTGAGAATGGGTCGAGATGGTTTTAATTCCAGATTTGGATTCACTAAACCTACTTCAAAAACCATTGGACCTTTTGCGCATTGTATATATATATATATATATATATATATATATATATATATATATATATATATATATATATATATATATATATATATATGTCCGGCGCTCGTAGCGCAAGTGGCACAAGGGGGGGGGGCTCTCGGCGGGGAGACCCGGGATCGAGCCCCCCCTCCCGCATCAACCCGGCTGGGTGGCAGTGGCCACGGGGTTGATGGGGATGCACGGACACCCAAAAATAAAATAAAATATATATATATATATATATATATATATATATATATATATATATATATATATATATATAGTTTTCTTGATTGTATATATATATATGTATATAATAGTATATTAACTTGGAATGTATCATGATTGTGTTGCTATTTTAATCTCAGAATTGACCCTTATTTCAGTAAGCACCAGTACATACACACGCACACACCATTTTTGTTAGATTTAGGTTTTGTTTGTTTGTATATACACATGTGTGTATATACCTATATGTGTATATATATATATATTTTAAGCTTGTTAATTCTCTTAGATTAGATTGTAGTTGTGTATATGACTATAGGAGCCCTAGGAAAGATTTGATTTGTCATTTCGAGCTTAGTTTAGTCGAATTAGCCGACAAGTTGACCAAATTGACAAAAGTCAACTTTGGGTCAAACTTAATCCAATTCAACTCAAACGAACTCCGAATGACCTAAAATTTTGTGTATGACCTAGAAATTAGTAGACGGACTAGTTGACCCAGGTTTGACCGGGTTTGACCAGTGTTGACCAGGTTTGACCAGAGTTGACCGAGGGTTGACTTTTACCAAAGTGGACCTAGAAGCATGTAGTCTTGCATTGTAGCTATTTCTCTTGTTATTGTAGACTTGGTTGTGACATGTGTGTATTTTAAATAGGTTTACATTGCCCCAGTTTAGTTACACCTCATCATCAGCAGTTCGATTTGCCAGACGAGTACATTCTCTGATCTTTTCATACTTCTTTGGATATGTTCTCTTGTTATAGACTAGTATACTTGATGCTGACACGATGTTCACACGGATTAGTACTCTCTGGATCTTTCCATGCGATGTTATCCTCTCGGATACATCGAGTATGTCATGTTCATGTACTTTATCATGGCCATCATGTACTCCATGTATTCATATTTATCCATGTGCACTCATACGTTATTCATGTACACTCATGACCATATGAGCTCCATGTATACAGTAGCTGATATCCATGTACAATAACATAACATGTATTGATCCTTGTATATTGATTGGGGGCAGGAAGAGTGTAGTTGGTTATGTGATCATTATCCTTAGTATTTGTATCCATGTGCACTCCATAGTTGTATCTATGTGCAACCCAGACCGTTTACGTAACCAATTCATGCTCTAATTCACGTAGAAGGTTATATTTCTCTATTTATTATATTATATCTTATTTTATAATCTCTCTCTTGTTGACTTTCTTTACAGCGATTCATGTATAGTTTTCTATAGCTTACTTTATATGTCCATTCCTGCTATGAACTGTTGTGAGAGATATGTGCTCGTTCCGTCCTGACTGGACATGTTAAATTTATGAGGAGTATTGTCCTACCTATTATGGCATTGGCTTAGATGACACTGGCGACGTGGACCCTCAGGAGGATCCCACAGTCGCTGAGGACTTGCCTATAGTCTAGCTAAGACTTAGTACTTTATTCGTATTTCTGTTTGAGACTTTATGTGTTGTACTTTTGTACTTGAGATTTATTCTGGTGGTTTACACCTAGACTTTTATCTGTGACTCTCTTGAGATTCTTTCTTCTATTCCATCTTAGTATTGTGATCGAGTTACTTTTTATTACTCTCCATTCAGAGCTTATTTTAGACTGTATTAGATATTGGGACTCGGGACAGCGTTCTACCGCCGACACTGCGGCGTAGGCTGGACGTTCGTTACTTCTCGTGTCCTTTCACTGGGTGCGGGTCGTGACACATTTTTAATGGTGGCCCTGCAGGTCTCACAATCACAACTAGTGTGATTCGTAGTGGTACTCGAACTAGAGTATCATTACAACCTGCAATAGGATATAGGATATAAGTTAAGGTACTCAATCACTATTAGAATTTCCTGAGAGATTCCTAGGACGAACCTTGAGAATCTTATTGTGAGCTTCGATTTAGATTTCCTTTCCCTTACTTTAGTCCACCTTCCTCCCTTGATTCTCGCATCTTGTTTGAACTCTTTTCACCAATACCCTTACTTTCTTGTGCTTAATAATGGTTAGAAAGATGGCTACACTTCTATATACTCATTGGTCAAATCCATGGCTAGAACAATTATATTAAGGAATTGGAATACACGGAGATTTTGACTAAGTTATAAGAGCTTTTCTAAAAGGATGATTTAATGGTTAGTAGTTTGTAAGTTGGGATATTACCAAGGATATTTATCTTGAGATTCTAAGTAGTAATCACCAGAGGGTTATAAATTATATTTTGATACTGGAGGAAAATAGTTAGAATCTATATAAATCGATTTCAGGAATTGATGTGATTCATGAATTATTGGATTATGATTATACATCTTTGAACATATATAGAGTGGTTTGATAATAAAAAAAAAGGTGGCAGTATGAACTGTTAAATTGAGTCGTACAAGTTACGATGTATATGTTTATTGAATTTCAAATTTAAGTGGAAGCAATGATATTAAATTTTGGTTTAAAAGATTGGGAAGATATGAAAACGATTGTTTTGGAAAAAATCTCAAATTTAGAATTGTGTCAATTGATTGAAGATTTAAAAATCTATTTAGATTTTGGTTTACGAAGTAGTGATTATGTTTCAATGACTTAGAAAGAGAAATTATGGTTGATAAGCGCGTTAAAATACTGAGCTGTAAATGCTAGATTGTCGTGATAAGCTAAATGTCTATTTTGAGGATTATTTGAGACAATAGGGAGTTTTTTGTTAAAAATTTATGGAGTGATATAGAATTTTATGGATTCATGATTCATTAACTCTGGAGTTCAAAGTTGGATTGAAATGTTAAAATTTGAAAATGTTAGTAGTAAGGTGATAAAAGTTACTATGAGGTTTATGAAAAGGATTTAAATGTTAGTCGTGATTAGATTAGATGGCTGAGAGTGAATACAATTGAGGTAGTTATTTTGAAATTTCTTTTTAAAGGAATGTAATGGTAGGCCACCAAGGTAACCTTAATGAGATAGAAGTATTCCACACTAATTGCCATATCACTCATGATTATGATAGTAGTATATACTCCAGTGTTGTTAGTCGTCTGCCAAACTATGGGACTGTATCTCAATCTTGACTTACTCAACCTTCCCTCAAATCTAGATCTTTTATTGTGACTTTCTAACCGTTTGTATTTAATCGTTCTTTAACAGTATTCGCCTTTAGTACTGTGTCCCTAAATTATTTCACTGGATTCTTAATTAAATTTATTTCATGTTTCAACTTGATTTCCTTTATTCTTGTATTAGTTGTCACCTCTTGAACCCTTACCATGATACTAATTTACTTTTTAACTTAAATTCGAGATCCAACCATGACTCAATTCTTTCGACCCGACACGTGAATGTGTTCTTCTTATTTCCTTAAATGCTTAACCTCGTACCTTATCTCGATTGCTTGACCAGCTTAGTTAATGATCTTGGACTATTTTTTTCTTCATCATTACCTCCCTTACTTATATTTTGACTACCTTATGTTGCTAATTTAGCCTTAGTTTTGTAAGCTTATTTTTTTTGAGCTTGATCATGACATATTTTATTGGGTCGACCCACTAACATATTGTCTAATCAGAACCGGTGTATGATGGTCTGATCAACCTAGTATACTTTGGTTTGCTTTCATATATTACTCTCCGTGGATGAGACTCTAGGGCATATGTCTCATCCACGACAGTTTGGCAATTCTTCTTGAATTATTTTCGTCGTCTATGAACCACGTATTGTACTCAATAGCATCGTCTTTGAACTCTTTTTGATTTTGTCTTTCACATATTTCAGAAAGACAAGGCACTGTACTTAATAGGTCAACCCAGGGTATCACGTTTAGCTTCCTTATCAAAAAGAGGATATTGACTTATTTCTATATCCTCGCAGTATCCTTTAGGATTTCAATAGTGTTGAATTCTAAACCCTTGATCGCGACCAGTTGACTTGGTCATTCCCTTATCATCTAATGTCTGGAACCTTATTCAATTGAATTAATTCAAATGTGACATGGATTTCCAAACCTTGGATACTCATGCTCAGACTTCAATGACCTCGTTCTCCATCTTGTCCAAACCTCGATTCATCCTGGATTTGGTCAACTTAGATCATGTCGAGACTAATTTTTCTTATAGATATATATAGTGTGCTTGGATTTCAGTGCTATTGACAGTCGTGCTTTGAACCTTCGATTTTGATCATCTTTAGAATATTAACGCTTTATGGTTAATTTCAGTTTTTTATCACCAGTTTTTATATAGGATGATAGACTGCCTTACCGCCCGATGATTTATTATTATTTTTTCTTATCTTTTCCAGAATGGCACCCATGACCAGAGTTTGTCCCCGGTGCACAGCTGCAGTTCCGGATGAGACCGAGATTATACTTTCCCCTTCTATTGCCCAGAAGGTGTTAGTAGCCTCACCGGAGAATTTCTTTCCATCTTCTATCCTTCAGGAAAGGACTGCAGTTCAGCCGAAGACTGAGGACCTTCCTTTGCCTCCTGGAGTGGTACCCCATGCCATTCCTGATGGAGCTCATATTTACAGACTTCTTCAGGATGTGTAGGAGGTACAGAGACTTCAGGCTGAGCTTATGAGAGAGCAGAGTCTCAGTTTTTAACTGTTGTGGGATTACATATATTCGAGGGGAGAGCCTAGTCCCAAGAGAGCGAGGAGCAGTTTATACCCAGAGCCTCAGGAGTACCCAGGCTTTCAGCCTAGACCAGCCTATCCAGTTCAGATTCCTGTCCAGCAGAGACCAGTTGAGTGGGTGCCTACCTGTATCTTCTGTAAGAAGCTTGGGCACGTATGGAAGGACTGTAGGAAGAGACTAGGTTTATGCCTATTTTGTGGGTCAGCTGCACACAAGATACGAGACTTTCCTACTACACTTGCCCCTAGTCGAGGCCTACCTCCAGGAGAGAGTTCCAGCTACCAGACCTAGTAGAGGTGAGTTCTTGACCCATACCTTATCCTATCTTGATGATTACTGTACCCTACCATAATGTTTGTATGTTTGATACCTTATGACTACTTTTGATCTAGTATGACTACAGTGGCTAAACGAGACTCCAGACTGATTACCTGCCATAACCCTGTATGATATCTTTCCAACTGATTTAGATAAGTTTCTTAAGACCATGATTGTTGGAGATTTGACCTAGAAGGAGTAGGATCATTTTAATTTCGAGGACGAAATTATTTTAAGGAGGGTAGATTTGTCACACTCATTTTTCAATTTCAAGGGTATTTTAGTAATTGTGATTTATTTGAATTTTTATCTATTTATTAATTAGATCGATTGTAGTGTGATTTGATTGATTGTAGACTGGTGACTTGGTAGTTGACCTTATCCAACCATGACCTAGAACTTTAATGCTATATTAGAAATTAGATTTATTATCTTTAGAATTACTTTATATTTTATTAGTAAATTTTTTAGAGTGATTAATTGATTTTAGCCATTTTGACCTTTTTGTGATTTTCTAGATATGTTGACTCTTGATTGTGCTAGCAACTGGTTAACCCTATTAGACTTGTATAGGGGCCTAGTCATGCCTTAGAATTATTATTTTCATTTTTAGAAATTATATTTGTGCATTAGATTATTTTTAAGGCTTTTAATTAGTTAATTAGCCTTTTTGCATGTAGGCCTTTAAGCTTTTTGACTTGGGCCCATTTTTACTTGAGAAAGAGTTGGCCCAAGTGAAACCCTAACCCTAGAGAACCCCCTTGGCCGCCCAACAGCAGTACCCCCTCCCTTTGTTGCATTCATTTGTAGTTTGTAGCCTCCACAAAGAAACCTTAAGAGATCCAACTCTCCAAAATACTTTTTCCTTCATCCGGAGTCCGTTTCTTCCCAAACAAACTCCGTTGTGCTCGTCGAGGAGAGGAGGATCTGTTGGACCATTTCTGGAGTGGAGATGCAAGGTTTTGCTGGAGGAAAATCGGCCGACACGACAACCGAGGAGCCTCGATCATTGAATTTTGACGCTCAATAGGTAAAACCCTAATCTACCATTACAAATATGGTTTTTTTTTTATTTTTGCATCCATATAGGTGTCCTAGCCTTGCCCACGAAATTTGGTGGAATTTCGACTCCGTTTGATGGAGGTATCGAGCCCATGCCGGTCCATTACGGCACGTGTTCGACGAAATGCCGCTTCGGATAGAAAGTTGTTATTTTTCATTTCTGTCTTCATAAACTTTTATGAAGACGGATTGGAAATCGATGAATTTTCAGCGACGTTTCGGACACGGACACGCGTGCACGAGATCCCGTGCACGGTCCCGTGCACGTCCTACAGTCTGTGCGTCATAACTCGACGCACAGAGCTCCGAATTGCGTGAAATTTTATGAGCACGTTGGGTCAACCTCTGCCCACATGTTCGTAAAATTTCACGATATTTTGTCGAGCGAGCGCGGAGAAATTGCGCGTGCACTGGTCAGCCACACTGTGCACTCGGGCTGATTTTTGTCGCGGGAACGGACTTCGTGCGCGCACACGACGTAGCAAAGACCCGTTCCAGGACTCGGGACATATTGACCTATACCTAGACGACCCGTAGGACGAATCCCGATTTGCGAAGTGGCTCGACGAGCGAGCCACGAGGATGGGACCGCGTGCACGAGGGTGCGCGCGCGCGCGCGCAGCAGTCCGCACGGAAGGGGGGCTGCGTGCGCCGCTTTGGCGCATCGTGTTGCCGTGTCATTGTGTCCTAAACCTACCCCAGGACCCCCCAAGCTACGTGCACGAGCACGTGGCGTTTCGGTGCGTGTGCGGTGCTCAAACGAACGAGAACGCACGCGTACCACGCGGTATCGAAAAATTCTGATACGCGTTCTGTGGACACGACACGGACAAAATTTTAAACCCGAGAGTACCCGAGCGTATCACGTAGGTTGAGACCAGCATGTATGCCGAGTTTTGCTGGTTGATTTGGTGTATTTTGCGTTTTGAGTCGTTTTGTCAAAATTGGGTTTTTCGGGTTCAAAGTTTTGAATATAAATGTGATTTTTTCGATCCTTTGACTTTTAGTTCGTATTTTCTGAATTTTTAGTTCATATATGATAATTAGAATTTGCGGGAAGTGATCCGCGGAATTATTACCTATTTGTTTGCTTTTTCCAAGCATAATCGGGTTTTCATTGAATCGGATAAAATTGAGATTTATATGACATTTTGATTTTTGAGTTAAAAGCGATATTTTGATTTCCAACTTCTTAGTTTACAACTTCTTAGTTTACAACTTTTTTGAGTTAAAAGCGATATTTCGGATTTGTGGGAACCAACTTTTGGTTTTGTTTCATAATTTTCCATCAATTATGAGTATATATACTTTTCTATATATATATATATATAGATATATATATATATATATATATATATATATATATATATATATATATATATATATATATATATAAGCATATATACTCATAATTGATGGAAAAGTATATATATATATATATATATATATATATATATATATATATATATATATATATATATATATATATATAAAACCCCGTTGAAACCCATTGCTAATACATACATGTTGAGAATGGGTCGAGATGGTTTTAATTCCATATTTGGATTCACTAAACCTATTTCAAAAACCATTCGTATTACTTTTCTTTTGAGCATTATATATATATATATATATATATATATATATATATATATATATATATATATATATATATATATATATATAGATATAGATAGTTTCTTGATTGTATATATATGTATATAATAGTATATTAACTTGGGATATATCATGATTGTGTTGTTCTTTTAATCTCAGAATTGACCCTTATTTCAGTAAGCACCAGTACATACACATGCACACACCATTTTTGTTAGATTTGGGTTTTGTTTGTTTGTATATACACATGTGTGTATATACCTATATGTATATATATATATATATATATATATATATATATATATATATATATATATATATATATATATATATATATATATATTTAAGCTTGTTAATTCTCTTAGATTAGATTGTAGTTGTGTATATGACTATAGGAGCCCTAGGACAGATTTGATTTGTCATTTCGAGCTTAGTTTAGTCGAATTAGCCGACAAGTTGACCTAATTGACAAAAGTCAACTTTGGGTCAAACTT
Source organism: Iris pallida (assembly GCA_029216955.1). NCBI lineage: Eukaryota > Viridiplantae > Streptophyta > Magnoliopsida > Asparagales > Iridaceae > Iris > Iris pallida. Next base: position 11,071,340 of record JANAVB010037219.1, read on the forward strand.
GATCCAATTCAACTCAAACGAACTCCGAATGACCTGAAATTTTGTGTATGACCTAAAAATTAGTAGACGGACTAGTAGACCCAGGTTTGACTGGGTTGGACCAGCGTTGACCAGGTTTGACCAGAGTTGACCGAGGGTTGACTTTGACCAAAATGGACCTAGAAGCATGTAGTCTTACATTGTAGCTATTTCTCTTGATATTGTAGACTTGGTTGTGACATGTGTGTATTTTAAATAGGTTTACATTGCCCCAGTTTAGTTACACCTCATCATCAGCAGTTCGATTTGCTAGGCGAGTATATTCTCTGATCTTTTCATACTTCTTTGGATATGTTCTCTTGTTATAGACTAGTATACTTGATGCTGACATGATGTTCACACGTATTAGTACTCTCTGGATCTTTCCATGCGATGTTATCCTCTCGGATACATCGAGTATGTCATGTTCATGTACTTTATTATGACCATCATGTACTCCATGTATTCATATTTATCCATATGCACTCATGCGTTATTCATGTACACTCATGACCATATGAGCTCCATGTATACAGTAACTGATCTTCATGTGCAATAACATAACTTGTATTGATCCTTGTGTATTGATTGGGGACAGGGAGAGTGTAGTTGGTTATGTGATCATTATTTCCAGTTGTTGTATCCATGTGCACTCCATAGCTGTATCCATGTGCAACCCAGACCGTTTACATAACCAATTCATGCTCTGATTCACGTAGAAGGTTATATTTCTCTATTTATCATATTATTTCTCATTTTATAGTCTCTCTCTTATTGACTTTCTTTACAGTGATTCATGTATAGTTTTCTATAGCTTGCTTTATATGTCCATTCCTGCTATGAATTGTTGTGAGAGATATGTGCTCGTTCCGTCCTGACTGGGCATGTTAAAAATTTTACAGGTATTGATGAGGAGTACTGTCCTACCTATTATGGTATTGGCTTAGATGACACTAGCGACGTGGACCCTCAGGAGGATCCCACAGTCGCTGAGGACTTGCCTATAGTCTAGCTGAGACTTAGTACTTTATTTGTATTTCTGTTTGAGACTTTATGAGTTATACTTTTGTACTTGAGATTTATTCTGGTGGTTTACACCTAGACTTTTATCTGTGACTCTCTTGAGATTCTTTCTTCTATTCCATCTTAGTATTATGATTGAGTTACTTATTATTACTCTCCATTCGGAGCTTATTTTAGACTGTGTTAGATATTGGGACTCGGGACAGCGTTCTACCGTCGATACTACTGCGGCGTAGGCTGGGCGTTCGTTACTTCTCGTGCCCTTTCACTGGATACGGGTCGTGACATTGCCTGTTTGTCTAACTTGATTTCTAACTTTTTAGAAATCGCAACAGACTCTTTATATCTAGCAGCCATATCTGAGAGTCTTTGTTCTATGACTAAGTGCTTCTTCTTCTCTATGTCATATAACTTTTGTATTTTGACATAGTCTTTTTTTTCTTATCAACCTTGAGGATAACCTTATGATAGTCTACCTTGAGTTTGGCTCTCTCTTCCGTGTTACCGGTAGTAGACGTCTCTTTAATATCTTCAATAAGATTGGACAGTCTAGCTATCTCGGTTGTGTATGCCTTAATCTCTTTTCAAGATTGCTTATACTTGTCAAGCACAGATCTGTGATCTTCAAGTAATTCACTAAAGGCATTTTCTAATTCATCGAAAGTAAAATTATCATATAGAGGGTTTGAGGATACCTTATCAAACGCCATAAGACAGACATTAGCATTTTCGCAGGGTCTATCATCTTCCTCTGTATCACTGGCATCGCTTTCATGCCAGATGATTGTGTTAGCATACTTTCGACTGGTTGTTGCTTTTCTGCTTGATCTTGATATGTCATATGGACTGCTTTTCTTCGAAGTTGGACAGTCCTTTTTCATGTGCCCTGACTTCTTACATCTGAAGCATATGGTTTCATCTTTATTGCTTTCTTGGATATCTCTCTTCCTTCTGTTTGATTTCTCAAACTTTAGGAATTTCCTGAAGTTCTTCATTAGTAGGGCTTTTTCGTCACCACTTGATGATTCTTCATCAGAATCATTGCATGTAAATTTTCTGGCTTGAGCTTTGACGCCAATATATTTTTCTTTTGGAGTTGTTTCTTCAAATTCTTGTAGATCAAGCTCATGGGTCATGAGCTTGCCCATCAGTGTTTCTAGAGACATGGTGGTGAAATCGTTTCCTTCAATGATTGTTGTTGCCTTCGGGTTCTAGTTCTTGGTTAGAGCCCGTAGCACTTTTCTGATCTTCTCATGATTGCTGTAATTCTTACCAAGAGATTACAAAGGATTAGTAATATCAAGGAAGCGTGTGAACATCTGTGTAATTGACTCACCGGATTTTATCTTAAAAGATTCATATTCCTGTGTTAGTCTACTGATTTTGGATTCTTTCACTTGGGAAGTACCTTCATGAGTCACCTCAAGAAGTTTTCAAATCTCGTAAGATGTCTTACAGGTTGAAACTCTATTGAACTCCATTTTGTCAATTGCACAGAACAGTGCATTGATGGCACGAGCATCTAGACTAGCCTTAGCTTTTTCAGCTTCTGTATATTTGTCATGAGGCTTGTCTACAAGCTGGCCGTCAACTACTGTAGGTGCCGGTTTCTTATAACCGTCAACAACTATAGACCAAAGATCCAAGTCAAGACACTTTAAGAAGAAAGTCATCTGTGTTTTCAAGTAGGTATAATTTGTACCATCAAATAGTGGAGGTCTATTTGTGGATTGTCCTTCACCGTTGAATATTGATTTCATGGCTGTCATATATACTCTTTGAGGTTTGTTATATTAGAATATAACCGGCTCTGATACCAATTGTAGGATCGTTGAGCACCTATAGAGGGGGGTGAATATAGTGAGTGCGAGTACAGCGGAAAATAGTCACCAATTTAAATTTTAAACTATGGTAGTAAATAAGAGACAGTAAATAAATAAAGCAAGAGATAGAGAGATCAAACTCAGTGACACAGTGATGTATACTAGTATCCCTCTGAGAGGACTAATCCAGTCTCGAGTACTCTTGCTCGATGTTAATCCACTAAGGCACAAGCTAATTGAGTTCTTGCAGTCTCTTACAACACCGTGCTTGGTAACAAGTGTACGACCAACTTCACAACACCGTGCTTGGTGACGAGCGCATGACCGGCTCCACAACAAAGATAATTGCTGTACTTTGAACAAGCTCTTTACAACTCTTGAACACCAAAAGACTCTAGATCGAAGTAGATGTTACTAGTTTTTGGTTAAGAGGAGTATAGGTGTAATATGAAAACTTTTGATCGGTTGAAAACACTTATTGAATAGAGAAGAGAAGATAAAGAATGAATGAGTGATTTGAAATGAAAAACTCTCTCCTATTTATAAGTGTTTTCTGAGACCGAACTCGGGCAGAGTTCTGATGCAAAGATTTCGCATATGTACGTTGCATGCAAATTTGGAGGCAACGGATATTTGAATTCAAACCGATCAAACTTGGGCAGAGTTCGGACCGAACTCGGGCCAAACTCGGTTTGAGTTTTGTCTAGGAGAATTTCGAATATTTGTCAAATTCTATTACAAAAATGATTTTGAACTTTTGGAAAAATGGAATGGAAATAGGTAGGCTTTTTAGAAAAGTGGACTGAGATTAACCTAAGCCAGTATTACCTAGTCGATCTTACAATTTAAATCCTAGACTCAATAAAGATAAAATACATAATAAATTGTAAAATGACTCGGACTGGATCCCAATGAAAGTAATCTTCAGATTGATGATTTATGTGCTTGATGATGCAGTAGTACGACGCTTGTTGATATTGATTTCACACATCCTGAAATGATTAGCAGTAGTTTGTATATTTTGTGTATTGACTTAAGTCCATGTCGATTATTAAAATCGGGTGTGACCATGGAATGGGCCAACACCCCCTTCGAAAAAGAGCTCGAAAAAATTAACAAAACGCTACACCAGTAGTGAGGGTCAGTTCATGTTCTACGAAAGGAACTGGAAGCATCATGTATTGTCCTAGTCTATATTGTCTAGAATGTTTATTTGAGTTGTTGAGTTGATGGTCGTGGTGTACAAGTGATAGGCATGAGTCTATCATCCATTATTTGAAAATTTGTTGTACCAAAATTAATTTCAACTAAATTAGCGGCAATAAAACAAATTTTGATAAATTAGAACCAAAGACATGTTCCGTCATGAGAGATGGCGAAAGTAGAGCTTACCAAGATTTTGCCAACATAGTTGGTGGAAATTTGTCATTGCCAAATTTCAGCCAACCTAGTTGGTGAAAATGTTGCGGTCCGGGCGAAAAGATTATTTTTTTCCTTTCTTTTTATTTTTGGTTTTGTTTTTTTATTTTGGTTCTTTTAGTTTGGTTTAATCTTTTATTTTAATTTGTGACTATCTATACTATAGATAATAACAAAATATATTAGTTAATACATTATTTATTTATATTTATTAATTTTATATTAACAAATAGATTTTGTTATTATCCATATTAGTTAATATACAAATTAGTATAGATAATATACAAATTATCTATATTATCAAATAAATATACAAATTAATATATACTAATAAATATATACATATTAACATACAAATAAATTTGTATATATTTATTTGTATTAATAACAAATTGATATACAAATAAATATAGTACTATAGACAATAACAAATTAATATAGATAATATATTTATTTATTATTATCGACATTAACTAATATGAATAATAACAAAATCTATTAGTTAGTATCAAATTAATTTGTATTTATTAATTTGAATATATTAATTTGTATATATTAATAAATTTATTTGTATACTAATATATTATTTTTTTATTATCTATATTAATTTGTATTGTATATATTTATTTGTTATTATATATATTTTATATTTACTAGTAGTGTGCACGTGAAAATGCACGTACGAAAAAATGTTAAAAAATTAAACTTAAATTTGTTATAAAAATTGCAAGCCTAGGATTTGATCTCAAGCAACCAAAAAAAAAAAAAAAACAGTCCTACCATAACCACTTGAGTCAGATTTATTTAGTTATAGATAAATCATATTAGATAGTTAAATACTTAGTTAATTTTTTAAATAATTAATAAAAGATTAAGGTAGTTATTTGTTATTATTTATTAATTTATTTAAATGGTTGATGACATACGTACGGCTTAGACGGCTCACTTGCCGTTTCCAAGCATCATTATATATTAGAATATTTGTATATAAATTAATATGGCTAGTAACAAAATTGATTTTTTAATATAAATTAATATGTATAATAAATAGACCAAAAATAAACCCATTCCAATAAACCAAAAGTAAACCCATTCAAATAAACCCAAAATAAACCCATTGCAAACACCAACATTTACCATATTTTCGTCAATGAAGGTGGCGAAATTTTAAAGACCCAAAATTCCGCCAACCAAGTTGGTTGAATGTTCCTTTATTCAAACATGTTTCGTTACAACTAATTTAATTTAATTTAATTTCTTTACAACAAATCTTATGTAAAATTTATTGAGGAGGTGCATATTTACTAGTTACATCATCTTCTTGTTGTATCTCAATATTAGGCATTGTAAGAGCTCTCACTAAGCTCATAGGTCAAAAATTAAATTATAGGTTAGGTTTAACTAAATTTTGTTAAAGTTTGAATTTTGATTAAATTTTAAATCATAATTTGCGTTAAAATCATAATTTAGTACAACATTCGGTCCTCTCTCTTTCCGAACCCCTTCTACAAACCCCTCCCCTAAAACCTCACCCCTTTAAATTCCTCTGTACACCCATCCCACCCCTCCCTTCATCGGAATACTTCCTCCTTGCACTTGTTCCTCTCATATTGCCTCCTACGTTCAAGGGCAACCCTGGCCCAGGACAGGCCGGACGGCGACTCAGGATCCCAAGACGAAAGAGGACACCAACATAGATCTATCTACATTAGAAGAGTATGTATCATGTGTCATTCTTAACAAAATAGTATAGTGGTATAGTGGTTATAATGTTAGACTTTTACTTTACAAGTCCTTGGTTCAAACATTGGTTGTAACAAATATTAGAGAGCAATCAGAGGAAGGAGAGCAACCAAAGAATGAGAGAGACGGGTGGTGGCGTAGGATGATCTGTGATCGAGATGATGGCATATGATCATCGGACCCCTGTAGGTATGATCATCAGATTCTTGTGGTGGTGTGGTCTTTATTACATCTATGCAAGTAAAAAAATTAGAAATAGAAGATAGGAATATAGAAATAGGAATATGAAATAGGAAATAAAAAAAAAGGAAATAAAACATAGGAAATAAAAAATAAAAAAATAAAAAATAAAAAGTAAAATAAAAAAATAAAAAGTAAAAAATAAAAAATAAAATAAAGTATTAGGGTCTGAAAATAGGAAAATAGAAAATAGGAAAAGAAAATAGAAAATAAAGAAAAGTAATAAAGTCTCACATATAAGATGATATTAGGGTTTGTATCTCAAAAAATTTCAACGTTAGTGCTGAAAATTGAACGGACGAGCTCGAAAAAATTGCGTTCGAACTCGGTTCGACTAAACGATCGAACGAGTCTCATTCGAGCCGAGCTGAAGGTCGAGCTCAAAAATGGTCTTTGAACTCCATTCGATAAATGTTCGAGCTCGACATGAATTAGCTCACAAGCTCGGACGAACACAAATCGAGCCCGAGCCAAATTCCTATTAAACTTGTTGTAGAAATCGGTTACTCTCAAGTTTTAAAGACTTTTTATTGAATTACTTATGCTATTTACGTAATAAATTTACCATGATATAAAAATAAAAAGAGTAAAATTTCTAAGACAAAAATTATACACATCCATAAAAAAAATATAATAAAATTTATAATACTAGAAATCGAGTCTAGTTCGAACCAGTTCACGATCAAGACCGAGTCGAACAACCTATGGTCGAACACGGTTGGAATACCACTTCGAACATAAAAAAAAAAATTGATCGAGCTAGGTATCGATCTACGAACGAGCTTCGAACCGAGTATTAAGCGAGTCGAGCACGAGCCAAACACGAACGGTTTGAATCGTTTTACAGCCCTACCAACATGAAACAATGATTTGAGACCTAAATATTAATGTTGTATAATTTGGAGACCCAAAATCTAATATTAACTTATATTAGAAATGAGACATAAAAAAAATAAAAAATTTAAAATAAAAATTAAAATTAAAAATTAAAAATTAAAAATTAAAAATTAAAATTAAGAAACTAAAAATTAATAAAAAAT
>JANAVB010037219.1:11083645-11178645 GCA_029216955.1 Iris pallida
ATAACAGTATAAGACTAAACAGTTTATACTCCCCGAATGGGGGTGACATAGCAGATACAGTCTCAATCACATCTAAGGTAGAGCATGATAAAGATAGATAAAATATGAAATCCAAAGAAATACAGAAGATAGAAGTCTAAGTGTCTATGATACATAAACCCATAAATACATCTCAAAACTCAATACAGTATTCCACAAAGTAAAATACAACTCCAGACAAAATGAAATAACTACCTAAACAACCTCTAGTGTGTCTCCTCTAGGCTAGCAGACACCTCCAGGCTATCTGTAAACTTATCAACAGGTCCAGTCAGGACGGGAGCGAGCACAAAATATCTCACGCAGTTCATATCGAGTTAGGAAATATAAAGCATGCAATAGAGTAAAGTACATGAAACGCTGAAAGAAGAATGTATAGAAAATAGTAGAGATTTAATAACAGGAAATATCTAAATATGATAAGTAAGAACTGTAAGGAACATGTGATTTAGAGTACAATCTGGTTATATAAACGGGCTAGGAAAATGCAATGGTAACTCCATTGTACGTGGGTGTACAATAGACATATACAATAGTTATACAATGTTGTACAATAGGATTTGAGTACATAACCAATTCTACTCTCCCTCCCCAATCAATACACAAGGATCTACTCCAGTTACGTTATCTTATACAATAGTGTACAATGTTATACAATGGATGTACAATGTTATACAATAGTGTACAATGGTCTATCCCTGGGGCTCATGTGATAATGAGAGTACAATATGCACAATGAGTATACAAGGATATGGGTATTCAATAAATACAATATGGAAGTGAAACGCAGGTCACAATATGTATTTAGTGAATAAAAGGAGATAACATCTCAAAAGAAGATCCATATAGTACCAATCTGTGATAACAGTCGTGTCAGCATCAAGTACAGTAATCTAGAGCAAGAATGTAAATCCATACAAGTATGAAACGGTCAGAGAATGTACTCGCCTGATGTCTGAATGTCCAAAGTAAATATACTGTCCGAGGAGAGGTGTCTGGCTCCTAATTAGAACAGCACAAGTCACAACATGTCCAGAAGGGTAATATAAAGCACTACAATGCATTCTACATGAATCTAGGTCAAACTAGGCCAAAGTCAACCCTTGGTCAACAGCACTAGTCAAACTAGGTCAAACTAGGTCATGTCCTAACCCAGTAAGTCATACTAGGCCTAACCAAGACTATCCTAGCAAGCACACATCAATACAAGGCTATACAAGCCAACATACACCCAACTCTATATAGCATGCAATTATTCAATACTCAAATAGGCAAGAATTCACATTGGATATACACTAGGTAATCTATTACTTTAAGCTATATATGTCTACACATATATAAACATGCATATATTAGTATTCAACATTAGGTCTATAATTATGGCATTTCAAATGGTTATATAAACTTATATATTATAACACAATACATATTTTTGGAAAGGTAACTTCAATACGCTTCTTTTGAAAAAAACGGGAGATTAAACCGAGCTTTGAGCTAGAAGTTATGACATTTCGAAGTTAGGGCTGAAATTAAAAACGTGGATAAAAATCATGACGGAATTAGATAGTTTGAGCCAAAAGAATACACAATATATATCCTAATTATCTACAACAATAATAGCAATAATAATATGAGGAACCACACTCACAAACTTGATTATATAATCATCATGAACCATTTATTATATATATAAATATAGATACACTCTCATTACAATATATATATATAAAAATCTATATATGTAACATGAACACATCCATAACACAAAGGACACTCCTATGACCTCCAAATGGACACAAAATAGACATAAATGGAGATACAACCATGGGGTCATTCCTATGGGTTTAAAATAGACCTATATGCATGAGGAAATAAAAAGAAGAAGGGATTTATACCTCCCGGTAGATCGAATCGAAGAAAAACCTTCCCGGAGCGACACCGACACGTAGAGATTCCAAAAGGACACGAACGAGCTCCGAATCCTCCCAAACTTGGGTAGCTTCCTCCTTGACTAGAATGGAGAAGAAAAGAAGAAGATTTGGTGGTGAAATGGAAGGATTTGGTGGAGAAATTGCTAGGGATTGCTCTCTAGAAATTTGGGGAAGAACAAGAGAGAGAAAAATAGATGGATAATGACAAATGGGAGGCTCAACCCTATCCTTATTGTGGCTGGCCATAAAGGTGGTTTTGTCCTATTAGGAAAAGTCTAAAAGCCCCTACTAATCTATTCTATGAGTATTAGGAAAGGGCTAATTGGTTGGGGCTAAATTAGTCATTCTAAAGTCTCTAATCACACTAACCTTATCCATAATAATTAGTCTAACCTCTAACTAAAATATTTCTATCATGTGGACTAAAATTAATATCATATGGGCCATGCCTAACTAGTGTGTGGGTCCCACTAGAGTCAAACTACCCCCGGGTCCCCGTTTCAAGTCGGATTGAGTTGAAATTCGAACCCGACTCAAATAACCCCAAAACAATATCATAAATAATAAAATGATATCAAAATAATTCAAAGAGGTCAAATGCAAAAATATCCTTAGGCCAAAAATGACATTAAAATATCATAATCACATGGTTAGCTCTAGGTCAAACAGTCTCTAGGTTTTCACTAGCAAAACGTCAAAACCACAAGTCATGAATTTAAATAGTTTAAAATAATTTAAAAATCACTAAAAATTATAATATGAAATAAATATCATTAAATAATAATTATAATTATAAAATTTCAAAATTACCCTCATCTGGAAAACTGGGTGTTACAATCCTACCCACCTTATAAAAATTTCGTCCTCGAAATTAAAATATTTGTAATCCTTCTAGGTCAAACCCCCACAATAAAATCTCAGAACTTAAATAAATCATACCATCAAAAGGACGACATACTGGGTCATGGCATACGGTGGTAGTGAAAGTCTCATCTAGGTATTCTAGTCATGCTAAACTAAAACGGTCATAGGGTATCAAAACACACAAGCAATCTAGGGTGCTAAACAAAAGTTACAAAAACAACAAACCATCAAAACTGTAAGGCAGTCTACCATCCTATATGAAAACTGATACTTATCATAAAAATAAAGAAAAATAACTACCCATTATCTTTAAAGGGTTCAGAAAAAAAAAGAAATCAAAATCAAAGTTAAGGAATGAAAGCCAATTCCATGGAAAATTTCCAATCACAATACGTATTAAGAATATTTAGTCTTGATACGATCTAAGTTGATCAATTGGGGGAAATCAAGATTTAGAAAATATGGAGGACAGGTTCAACAAAGTCTGAGATCGAGCATACATGGATAGAGATTCAGGTCACAATCAAATTTAATTCAATTAAGTACAACCCAAGATATAAATATGATAAAAAAGATAATCGAAGTCGATTTGGTCGGATTAAGGAAACTAGGATTCAATGATATTGAAAAACTCCTTTTAGAGAAAACAGGAAAAGATTTCATACGAAGTCAGCAAATCATCCCTCTCTAATACTATCAGTTTATCATTTGCTAAACCATATTCTTTTTTTTTTCTCACAAGTCCCAATATGAAAATCAACCTCTATATAACTATCATCGAAATTTTATAACCTTCAGTCATCTAAACCTTTACCACAATCACCATAGACAAAATCTTTAAGTTCCAAAATATTTTCCACGAAACATACCCCTCTTTTTAGGAGTCAACACTTATTCATTTAATCAAAATTTCAAATTCCTTCACCTCGTTTTGAATTAGATCCAAAACCTCTAAATCCAGTTTATGGAATCCTTGGACTTATTTAAATCGAGTCTCGTATTCACTAAACTCCAATACCACTATGTCACACAATTTTTTTTTTTTTTTATAAATCAACCTTCATATTTTCTTCAACGTTCACCTTCAAATATTTTTTTTTGAGTTCTACAATTTTCTTCCAATCATCTAAAATAATTTCTATAATGTAAAATTCTATGTGTTCTCTCTGTCTCTAGTCACCATCTTACAATATCTAGTTCAATTTCGCATAATCGTTTTATTCGATTAAATTCTCCTTTCCATCTTTAAATTTCTACATAGCCTTGTAATAGTTCCCAAGAATCAATAACAAAGATTTTTAAGTTCTCAAAACTAGGTTGACCTTAAACATCCTCATTAGTTTTGAAATACATCCATGAATTATTCATAACCCACTTTCTGTGATTGTTTCTAAATTGATAACATTTATCCCTCGATTTCATTTTAAACCTTTACCACATCTCCATTTCAAAATTTTCATATTTGACATCCAACACTCTGATTCCTACAAAATCATCATATGATAACCAATTACATCATTTTCGAACTAGATAATTTATATCACTTCCTCAACATTTCTCAGATAAAAATGATATAAAGATTCAAGAGTTTTCAAGGTATAGCTGACAGAATTATATATATATGAGACAGGGAATTGATATAATCAGGACAGGTATATAAGACAAGGAATGATGGTAGTAAAAATATTGGCAAGAAAAGAATGATAATAGAATCTGTTCTGCTTATCTATTTAAAAGAGGGACCCATTTTTTTTTGAAACAAGAATTATAATACCAAATCCAAAATAAGGCCTAGCAAAATCATTGGTTTATTGTATTAAGAAAAAATAAATTTTTGTAAGAAGTTACACAAGGTTTATAAAAATAGCTAAAGCTACATCCTAAGTAAACAATGAGAAACAAAACAAAACAACAATAATTCCTTCTCTTTTTTTTTGAATGACTGAAACAAAAGTAGCAAAAACATGTTCGAAAATATTTAAGGTACAATCTGATAATCATATGCGTCTATCCAAAATTATGGTACTCTAAATTCTCGTCATACTAGTGAGCAAGGCTACGATAATCACAGAGTCATTGACTTATGCACATACGTCTAGAATCATGGTATTTAACATTTTTGCGATGCCGCTAGCTTGGCTGCGAAACCTTAAATTTCCACACCCGAAAAATATATCCAAAATCAGACTATATGTCCTCACCATGCTGGCTAATGTGACTATAGAAGACAAGATTTCCATAACTTCGATGACCTAGCCCATATAATTTCATCTTGCCAAAAATTAAATTAAATCAACAATGAATACCAAAAAAAAATCAAATTTATCAACGAACATCAAAATTCAAAAATGAACAAAATCCTTCAAATCATATAACTACAAACTCGGATGCTATAGCTAACATCAAGATTCAAATTTCAACAATCTTCATCAAAATCAATAAATACAAACTCAAATTCAATAATAATACATCAAAATCAAATTCAATAGCAGAAAGTAAAGATAAATCAAATCAAGAAAAAAAAAGAGTTTTCAAATCGGAGTTAAACAAGATTCTCAAGGGTCGTCCCAGGAATCTCTCAAGGGTTCCTAACTGTGATTGAGTATCTTCAAAATATATCCTATTCCTAGTGCAGGCTGTAGTGGTACTCTAGTTCGAATACCACTACATAAACTCGACCTGCATGGGCCACCACTAAAAACGTGTCACGACCCGCACCCACCGTGAGGGTACGAGTACGTAACAACGCCCAGCCTACGCCGCAGTGTCGGCGGTAGAACGATGTCCTAGGTCTCAATGTATATAACAGTATAAGACTAAACAGTTTATAATCCCCAAATGGGGGTGACATAGCAGATACAGTCTCAATCACATCTAAGGTAGAGCATGATAAAGATAGATAAAATATGAAATCCAAAGAGATACAGAAGATAGAAGTCTAAGTGTCTATGATACATAAACCCATAAATACATCTCAAAACTTAATACAGTATTCCACAAAGTAAAATACAACTCCAGATAAAATGAAATAACTACCTAAACAACCTCTAGTGTGTCTCCTCTAGGCTAGCAGGCACCTCCAGGCTATCTGTAAAATTTATCAACAGGTCCAGTCAGGACGGGAGCGAGCACAAAACATCTCACGCAGTTCATATCGAGTTAGAAAATATAAAGCATGCAATAGAGTAAAGTACATGAAACGCTGAAAGAAGAATGTATAAAAAATAGTAGAGATTTAATAACAGGAAATATCTAAATATGATAAGTAAGAACTGTAAGGAACATGTGATTTAGAGTACAATCTGGTTATATAAACGGGCTAGGAAAATGCAATAGTAACTCTATTGTACGTGGGTGTACAATAGACATATACAATAGTTATACAATGTTGTACAATAGGATTTGAGTACATAACCAATTCTACTCCCCCTCCCCAATCAATACACAAGGATCTACTCCAGTTACGTTATCTTATACAATAGTGTACAATGTTATACAATGGATGTACAATGTTATACAATAGTGTACAATGGTCTATCCCTGGGGCTCATGTGATAATGAGAGTACAATATGCACAATGAGTATACAAGGATATGGGTATTCAATAAATACAATATGGAAGTAAAACGCAGGTCACAATATGTATTTAGTGAATACAAGGAGATAACATCTCAAAAGAAGATCCATATAGTACCAATCCGTGATAACAGTCGTGTCAGCATCAAGTACAGTAATCTAGAGCAAGAATGTAAATCCATACAAGTATAAAACGGTCAGAGAATGTACTCGCCTGATGTCTGAATGTCCAAAGTAAATATACTGTCCGAGGAGAGGTGTCTGGCTCCTAATTAGAACAGCACAAGTCACAACATGTCCAGAAGGGTAATATAAAGTACTACAATGCATTCTACATAAATCTAGGTCAAACTAGGCCAAAGTCAACCCTTGGTCAACTCTGGTCAACTGCACTAGTCAAACTAGGTCAAACTAGGTCATGTCCTAACCCAGTAAGTCTTACTAGGCCTAACCAAGACTATCCTAGTAAGCACACATCAATACAAGGCTATACAAGCCAACATACACCCAACTCTATATAGCATGCAATTATTCAATACTCAAATATGCAAGAATTCACATTGGATATACACTAGGTAATCTATTACTTTAAGCTATATATGTCTACACATATATAAACATGCATATATTAGTATTCAACATTAGGTCTATAATCATGGCATTTCAAATGGTTATATAAACTTATATATTACAACACAATATGCTAACATATATATAATATACATACATAGCTAAGTTAACTATATTCATAAATACTTATTTAAGAGGCTATGTGTGTGTATGTGAACATGGCAAAGGGGCAAGTGAGGGTTAAATGGGCATACATAGTGTATACATATCAAAGGGTGTCAAAGTGTAAGTGAACAATGTGTCAAGTGTGATAGTGTCAACATAGTGTAAGGGGGTACATGAGGTAATATAGGATTTGTGTTAACATAGAACATTACATCTCATTAACTTGTATATTGCATATATTATATCTATTATTACATTACATTCATGCTTGTATTCATTCATCATTCATTTATTCTCTTGCACTACTATATGCACCATACATTACATACTATGGAACCTACATATTCATTACAAGCGATACTTATACATGCTTACATTAGATAGGATACTTACACCTCATACATCATTTATTTAAACATTTACTCATGCTTGCATTCTCTATTTAGTTACATAATATATATACATTAACATGGGTTAAAATTAAATAGAACATTATATTACACACAAGGGTGTACAAAATGCATATGCCGAATAGTAACTCCTACTAATAATAAATACTGTACCATCTCAGCATGAATTAAACTCTATGATTAAAGTATGTTATAGATCTTTGTGTTAGCTTTCCGAAACTTTAAACGGATCGCGTTTTCGTTTCCGGAAACTCCCGGAATCGCGAAAACACCGAGAACGCGTTTGTTTTTCGTACAGCCGACACTCAAATAATTCTCCAGAAAGTTACAGAAAGAATTAGGCCTATTAATACATGTTTTTGGAAAGGTAACTTCAATATGCTTCTTTTATAAAAAACGGAAGATTAAACCGAGCTTTGAGCTAGAAGTTATGACATTTCGAAGTTAGGGCTGAAATTAAAAACGTGGATAAAAATCATGACGGAATTAGATAGTTTGAGCCAAAAGAATACACAATATATATCCTAATTATCCACAACAATAATAGCAATAATAATATGAGGAACCACACTCGCAAACTTGATTACATAATCATCATGAACCATTTATTACATATATAAATATAGATACACTCTCATTACAATATATATATATAAATCTATATATGTAACATGAACACATCCACAACACAAAGGACACTCCTATGACCTCCAAATGGATACAAAATAGACACAAATGGAGATACAACCATGGGGGTCATTCCTATGGGTTCAAAATAGACCTATATGCATGAGGAAATGAAAAGAAGAAGGGATTTATACCTCCCGGTAGATCGAATCGAAGAAAACTTTCCCGGAGCGACACCGACACGTAGAGATTCCAAAAGGACACGAACGAGCTCCGAATCCTCCCAAACTTGGGTAGCTTCCTCCTTGACTAGAATGGAGAAGGAAAGAAGAAGATTTGGTGGTGAAATGGAAGGATTTGGTGGAGAAATTGCTAGGGATTGCTCTCTAGGAATTTGGGGAAGAACAAGAGAGAGAAAAATAGATGGATAATGACAAATGGGAGGCTCAACCCTATCCTTATTGTGGCTGGCCATAAAGGTGGTTTTGTCCTATTAGGAAAAGTCTAAAAGCCCCTACTAATCTATTTTATGAGTATTAGGAAAGGGCTAATTGGTTGGGGCTAAATTAGTCATTCTAAAGTCTCTAATCACACTAACCTTATCCATAATAATTAGTCTAACCTCTAACTAAAATATTTCTATCATGTGGACTAAAATTAATATCATATGGGCCATGCCTAACTAGTGTGTGGGTCCCACTAGAGTCAAACTACCCCCGGGTCTCCGTTTAAAGTCGGATTGAGTTGAAATTCGAACCCGACTCAAATAACCCCAAAACAATATCATAAATAATAAAATGATATCAAAATAATTCAAAGAGGTCAAATACAAAAATATCCTTAGGCCAAAAATGACATTAAAATATCATAATCACATGGTTAGGCTCTAGGTCAAACAGTCTCTAGAGTTTCACTAGCAAAACGTCAAAACCACAAGTCATGAATTTAAATAGTTTAAAATAATTTAAAAATCACTAAAAATCATAATATGAAATAAATATCATTAAATAATAATTATAATTATAAAATTTCAAAATTACCCTCATCTGAAAAACTGGGTGTTACAATCCTATCCACCTTATAAAAATTTCGTCCTCGAAATTAAAATATTTGTAATCCTTCTAGGTCAAACCCCCACAATAAAATCTCAGAACTTAAATAAATCATACCATCAAAAGGACGACATACAGGGTCATGGCATACGGTGGTAGTGAAAGTCTCATCTAGGTATTCTAGTCATGCTAAACCAAAACGGTCATAGGGTATCAAAACACACAAGCAATCTAGGGTGCTAAACAAAAGTTACAAAAACAACAAACCATTAAAACTGTAAGGCAGTCTACCATCCTATATGAAAACTGATACTTATCATAAAAATAAAGAAAAATAACTACCCATTATCTTTAAAGGGTTCAGAAAAAAAAAGAAAATCAAAATCAAAGTTAAGGAATGAAAGCCAATTCCATGGAAAATTTCCAATCACAATACGTATTAAGAATATTTAGTCTTGATACGATCTAAGTTGATCAAATTGGGGGAAATCAAGATTTAGGAAATGTGGAGGACAGGTTCAACAAAGTCTGAGATCGACCATACAAGGATAGAGATTCAGGTCACAATCAAATTTAATTCAATTAAGTACAACCCAAGATATAAATATGATAAGAAAAGATAATCGAAGTCGATTTGGTCGGATTAAGGAAACTAGGATTCAATGATATTGAAAAACTCCTTTTAGAGAAAACAGGAAAAGATTTCATACGAAGTCAGCAAATCATCCCTCTCTAATACCATCAGTTTATCATTTGCTAAACCATATTCTTTTTTTTCTCACAAGTCCCAATATGAAAATCAACCTCTATATAACTATCATCGAAATTTTATAACCTTCAGTCATCTAAACCTTTACCACAATCACCATAGACAAAATCTTTAAGTTCCAAAACATTTTCCACGAAACATACCCCTCTTTTTAGGAGTCAACACTTATTCATTTAATCAAAATTTCAAATTCCTTCACCTCGTTTTGAATTAGATCCAAAACCTCTAAATCCAGTTTATGGAATCCTTGGACTTATTTAAATCGAGTCTCGTATTCACTAAACTCCAATACCACTATGTCACACAAATTTTTTTTTTTTTTATAAATCAACCTTCATATTTTCTTCAACGTTCACCTTCAAATATTTTTTTTTTGAGTTCTACAATTTTCTTCCAATCATCTAAAATAATTTCTATAACGTAAAATCCTATGTGTTCTCTCTGTCTCTAGTCACCATCTTACAATATCTAGTTCAATTTCGCATAATCGTTTTATTCGATTAAATTCTCCTTTCCATCTTTAAATTTCTACATAGCCTTGTAATAGTTCCCAAGAATCAATAACAAAGATTTTTAAGTTCTCAAAACTAGGTTGACCTTAAACATCCTCATTAGTTTTGAAATACATCCATGAATTATTCATAACCCACTTTCTGTGATTGTTTCTAAATTGATAACATTTATCCCTCGATTTCATTTTAAACCTTTACCACATCTCCATTTCAAATTTTTCATATTTGACATCCAACACTCTGATTCCTACAAAATCATCATATGATAACCAATTACATCATTTTCGAACTAGATAATTTATATCACTTCCTCAACATTTCTCAGATAAAAATGATATAAAGATTCAAGAGTTTTCAAGGTATAGCTGACAGAATTATATATGAGACAGGGAATTGATATAATCACGACAGGTATATAAGACAAGGAATGATGGTAGTAAAAATATTGGCAAGAAAAGAATGATAATAGAATCTGTTCTGCTTATCTATTTAAAAGAGGGACCCTTTTTTTTTGAAACAAGAATTATAATACCAAATCCAAAATAAGGCCTAGCAAAATCATTGGTTATTGTATTAAGAAAAATAAATTTTTGTAAGAAGTTACACAAGGTTTATAAAAATAGCTAAAGCTACATCCTAAGTAAACAATGAGAAACAAAACAAAACAACAATAATTCCTTCTTTTTTTTTTGAATGACTGAAACAAAAGTAGCAAAAACATGTTCGAAAACATTTAAGGTACAATCTGATAATCATATGCGTCTATCCAAAATTATGGTACTCTAAATTCTCGTCATACTAGTGAGCAAGGCTACGATAATCACAGAGTCATTGACTTATGCACATACCTCTAGAATCATGGTATTTAACATTTTCGCGATGCCGCTAGCTTGGCTGCGAAAACCTTAAATTTCCACACCCGAGAAATATATCCAAAATTAGACTATATGTCCTCACCATGCTCGCTAATGTGACTATAGAAGACAAGATTTCCATAACTTTGATGACCTAGCCCATATAATTTCATCTTGCCAAAAATTAAATTAAATCAACAATGAATACCAAAAAAAAATCAAATTTATCAACGAACATCAAAATTCAGAAATGAACAAAATCCTTCAAATCATATAACTATAAACTCGGATGCTATAGCTAACATCAAGATTCAAATTTCAACAATCTTCATCAAAATCAATAAATACAAACTCAAATTCAATAATAATACATCAAAATCAAATTCAATAGCAGAAAGTAAAGATAAATCAAATCAAGAAAAAGAAAAGAAAAGAGTTTTCAAATCGGAGTTAAACAAGATTCTCAAGGGTCGTCCCAGGAATCTCTCAAGGGTTCCTAACTGTGATTGAGTATCTTCAAAATATATCCTATTCCTAGTGCAGGCTGTAGTGGTACTCTAGTTCGAATACCACTACATAAACTCGACCTGCATGGGCCACCACTAAAAATGTGTCACGACCTGCACCCACCGTGAGGGTACGAGTACGTAACAACGCCCAGCCTACGCCGCAGTGTCGGCGGTAGAACGCTGTCCTAGGTCTCAATGTATATAACAGTATAAGACTAAACAGTTTATACTCCCCGAATGGGGGTGACATAGCAGATACAGTCTCAATCACATCTAAGGTAGAGCATGATAAAGATAGATAAAATATGAAATCCAAAGAGATACAGAAGATAGAAGTCTAAGTGTCTATGATACATAAACCCATAAATACATCTCAAAACTCAATACAGTATTCCACAAAGTAAAATACAACTCCAGATAAAATAAAATAACTACCTAAACAACCTCTAGTGTGTCTCCTCTAGGCTAGCAGGCACCTCCAGGCTATCTGTAAAATTTATCAACAGGTCCAGTCAGGACGGAAGCGAGCACAAAACATCTCACGCAGTTCATATCGAGTTAGGAAATATAAAGCATACAATAGAGTAAAGTACATGAAACGCTGAAAGAAGAATGTATAGAAAATAGTAAAGATTTAATAACAGGAAATATCTAAATATGATAAGTAAGAACTGTAAGGAACATATGATTTAGAGTACAATCTGGTTATATAAACGGGCTAGGAAAATGCAATGGTAACTCCATTGTACGTGGGTGTACAATAGACATATACAATAGTTATACAATGTTGTACAATAGGATTTGAGTACATAACCAATTCTACTCCCCCTCCCCAATCAATACACAAGGATCTACTCCAGTTACGTTATCTTATACAATAGTGTACAATGTTATACAATGGATGTACAATGTTATACAATAGTGTACAATGGTCTATCCCTGGGGCTCATGTGATAATGAGAGTACAATATGCACAATGAGTATACAAGGATATGGGTATTCAATAAATACAATATGGAAGTGAAACGCACGTCACAATATGTATTTAGTGAATACAAGGAGATAACATCTCAAAAGAAGATCCATATAGTACCAATCCGTGATAACAGTCGTGTCAGCATCAAGTACAATAATCTAGAGCAAGAATGTAAATCCATACAAGTATGAAACGGTCAGAGAATGTACTCGCCTGATGTCTGAATGTCCAAAGTAAATATACTGTCCGAGGAGAGGTGTCTGGCTCCTAATTAGAACAGCACAAGTCACAACATGTCCAGAAGGGTAATATAAAGCACTACAATGCATTCTACATGAATCTAGGTCAAACTAGGCTAAAGTCAACCCTTGGTCAACTCTGGTCAACTGCACTATTCAAACTAGGTCAAACTAGGTCATGTCCTAACCCAGTAAGTCTTACTAGGCCTAACCAAGACTATCCTAGCAAGCACACATCAATACAAGGCTATACAAGCCAACATACACCCAACTCTATATAGCATGCAATTATTCAATACTCAAATAGGCAAGAATTCATATTGGATATACACTAGGTAATCTATTACTTTAAGCTATATATGTCTACACATATATAAACATGCATATATTAGTATTCAACATTAGGTCTATAATCATGGCATTTCAAATGGTTATATAAACTTATATATTACAACATAATATGCTAACATATATATAATATACATACATAGCTAAGTTAACTATATTCATAAATACTTATTTAAGAGGCTATGTGTGTGTATGTGAACATGGCAAAGGGGCAAGTGAGGGTTAAATGGGCATACATAGTGTATACATATCAAAGAGTGTCAAAGTGTAAGTGAACAATGTGTCAAGTGTGATAGTGTCAACATAGTGTAAGGGGGTACATGAGGTAATATAGGATTTGTGTTAACATAGAACATTACATCTCATTAACTTGTATATTGCATATATTACATCTATTATTACATTACATTCATGCTTGTATTCATTCATCATTCATTTATTCTCTTGCACTACTATATGCACCATACATTAAATACTATGGAACCTACATATTCATTACAAGCCATACTTATACATGCTTACATTAGATAGGATACTTACACCTCATACATCATTTATTTAAATATTTACTCATGCTTGCATTCTCTATTTAGTTACATAATGTATATACATTAACATGGGTTAAAATCAAATAGAACATTATATTACACACAAGGGTGCACAAAATGCATATGCCGAATAGTAACTCCTACTAATAATAAATACTGTACCATCTCAGCATGAATTAAACTCTATGATTAAAGTATGTTATAGATCTATGTGTTAGCTTTCCGAAACTTTAAACTGATCGCGTTTTCGTTTTCGAAAACTCCCGGAATCGCGAAAATACCGAGAACGCGTTTGTTTTTCGTACAGCTGACACTCAAATAATTCTCCAGAAAGTTACATAAAGAATTAGGCCTATTAATACATGTTTTTGGAAAGCTAACTTCAATACGCTTCTTTTAAAAAAAACGGAAGATTAAACCGAGCTTTGAGCTAGAAGTTATGACATTTCGAAGTTAGGGCTGAAATTAAAAACGTGAATAAAAATTATGACGGAATTAGATAGTTTGAGCCAAAAGAATACACAATATATATCCTAATTATCCACAACAATAATAGCAATAATAATATGAGGAACCACACTCACAAACTTGATTATATAATCATCATGAACCATTTATTACATATATAAATATAGATACACTCTCATTACAATATATATATATATAAATCTATATATGTAACATGAACACATCCACAACACAAAGGACACTCCTATGACCTCCAAATGGACACAAAATAGACACAAATGGAGATACAACCATGGGGGTCATTCCTATGGGTTCAAAATAGACCTATATGCATGAGGAAATAAAAAGAAGAATGGATTTATACCTCCCGGTAGATCGAATCGAAGAAAAACCTTCCCGAAGCGACACCGACACGTAGAGATTCCAAAAGGACACGAACGAGCTCCGAATCCTCCCAAACTTGGGTAGCTTCCTCCTTGACTAGAATGGAGAAGGAAAGAAGAAGATTTGGTGGTGAAATGGAAGAATTTGGTGGAGAAATTGCTAGGGATTGCTCTCTAGGAATTTGGGGAAGAACAAGAGAGAGAAAAATAGATGGATAATGACAAATGGGAGGCTCAACCCTATCCTTATTGTGGCTAGCCATAAAGGTGGTTTTGTCCTATTAGGAAAAGTCCAAAAGCCCCTACTAATCTATTCTATGAGTATTAGGAAAGGGCTAATTGGTTGGGGCTAAATTAGTCATTCTAAAGTCTCTAATCACACTAACCTTATCCATAATAATTAGTCTAATCTCTAACTAAAATATTTCTATCATGTGGACTAAAATTAATATCATGTGGGCCATGCCTAACTAGTGTGTGGGTCCCACTAGAGTCAAACTACCCCGGGTCCCCGTTTCAAGTCGGATTGAGTTGAAATTCGAACCCGACTCAAATAACCCCAAAACAATATCATAAATAATAAAATGATATCAAAATAATTCAAAGAGGTCAAATGCAAAAATATCCTTAGGCCAAAAATGACATTAAAATATCATAATCACATGGTTAGGCTCTAGGTCAAACAGTCTCTAGGGTTTCACTAGCAAAACGTCAAAACCACAAGTCATGAATTTAAATAGTTTAAAATAATTTAAAAATCACTAAAAATCATAATATGAAATAAATATCATTAAATAATAATTATAATTATAAAATTTCAAAATTACCCTCATCTGGAAAACTGGGTGTTACACCAACCGTCCGGTAGAATAGGACTTGGTGCAGGCCACCGCCCTTTTTTGAGCTTTTAGGGTTGCGGCTATAGAGGCATCGGGGGCACAATTGTCCTCTTCTATGGACCAATTCATCTGGTCCTCGGGGATTAACAATATGTTCTCGACCAAGTCCACATCGGAGTGGGTGCGCTCTGCTCGCCCTGTGTCCCCCCCACTATAGCGAGATACTCGCACTTATGCATTCCAGTCAAGTGGTCCTTCATTGTGTGGAAAATCATCTATAAGAAGCTCCCTACTGATGATATCCTGCACACTCTCAGGTTTCAGCTGGTCTCTCATTGCTACTGCTGTTTTGCTTCCCTAAGGGAATCTTTAGACCATATCTTTATGGACAGAGATTTTGCATGCCAGGTTTAGGGATATTTTGGTCGCGTGCACCTTTGGAGGAAATGGCCGGTGGGATCGTAGAGCTTCTGCAGAAATGGGGATGAGACGATCACAGGGCTAATATAATTGTCGCGACGATTATTTAGGTCCTATAGAAGAACCCAAACAAATACAGATTTGAAGAATACATGTATAAAGGCGACGAGCTTATTTCGGAGACCAAGCACCAGTTGACGAAAGTTTCTAAAAATTTCAAGCACTCGCACTTAGAGGACTCAGGGTTCTTCAGGAATTTTTGACTCGAGGAATTTTGGGTTGTGTGACATTTGTGTCTATGTTTCTGTTGTTTTGGATCTTTGGTTTTTGTGTGGGGTATACTTGTAATGGCTACTTTCATTTTTGGCCATATATATATATATATATATATATATATATATATATATTATTTTTTTTGAAAAAGACCCTTCGTTTTATTAATCAAGGCTCAAAATGTCGAAGCCTGACCACATATACAAGGCACAAAATGACAAAGCCTATGCAAGTATACCCAAAAAGGAACGAAGAGAGGGACCCACGACACAACTACCAAAGCTAGGGGTGGGTCGGAGACCAGAATGCTCTCGGACTGTGGGAACACTGGGTGCTCCGTTTACGACATAGACGAAAGACTTCCCGAATGAGCTGGTCGGAAGAGTACTGGTGACGTTCGTATCTCGTCTTGTTGCGATTCTTCCAAATCAGCCACGTGGAGGCCTCCGCGATGATCTAGTGGCCATGGGAGGCGAAACCCCATGAGGCCGCCGGATCGTGGAAGCGTCCACTACTCGGCTCCATGTGGTAGTACTGGTTAAGGGTCCTCCAAATACTGCCTGGCAGGATCCCCTGACAGAATGTGTGGTCGATGGTCTCCATTTGGCGATCTGGGCAGCAGGTACAGGCCGACGCTAAGCTAATCCCCATGGTGTTGAGGATGTCGTCGGTTGGCAGCTTCTTTCTAATGACTCTCCACATGAGGAAGGACCACTTCCTTGGGATGCAGGTGTGCCAGAAGTACACAAGGGTGTGTCGCGCCTGCCCGATCCCTTGGACAGTAATCCTTGCCGACTTCACCGAGAATTCCCCGGAGGCCTCGAGTGTCCACCAGAGCTCGTCGGTGTCGCTCCCGAGACTTAATTCGATCCGTCTAATGCTGTCTACCGTTTTGTTACCGAACTATTCGCAGATTTTGTCCCAGTTCCAGTCGTTAGTGATGGGGTTCCATAAGTCTCTGATCCTACTGTCTTTCAGGGTCTCCGTGAGACTCGAGATAAGGCTGTCCCCGGTCCATCGCTCCAGGAATGGATCCGAATCTCCGATGCCCAAATGGAGTCTCATTGCAGGCTCAGTGAGGTCACGGCCGATAAGGATACGACACCAATTAGCGATGCCACTGATGGGTGGATGTGCTTGAAGTACCTTGCCTTCATAAATTTGGTCCATAAGTTCTTGCTCGTGCGCAGTTTCCACCATAATTTCATAGAGAAGGATTTAACGATGTGGATGAGTTTAGTAAATACCAAACCCCCTTCCTCGGCAGGATGGGCCATGGATTCCCAGCTAGCCCAGTGATGTTTATCCTGGCCGTTGCAATGCCCCAGAAGAAATTACAAAAGATCTGTTCAATCGAATCAAGAACCTTCATGGGCGGGGAACACGCAGCCAGGGTATGGATGGGAACGTTGGTGATCACGTGATTGATGATAATCATCTTGTCGCCCCGGGATAAAGTGGCAATATGCCACCCTCCAATTTTATTTCTGATCCTCGCGATCAGGTTCTCAAAGATGCGAGCGTTAGATTTCCCGTATACAAGGGGACAACCGAGGTAGTTGAACGGGGGATGAGCAACAAAGAAGGATGTTAAGTTGGAGAGATTGATTGCGTGCTCTCTTTTGATGTTATGGTGGGCATAGATTACGCTCTTGAAAGGATTAATTTTCTGACCAAAGCATCTAGAGTACCTCTGCAGCGTGTTATGGACCACTTCCACCGCTCCAACGTCCCCGGAAGAGAAGATGAGTAAATCGTCGGCGAAGGCCAGGTGGGTGATAGAAGGGCATCCACTGGATGTGTGGTAATGTTGGAAGTTCGGGGCGCCAACCATGTTGTTAAGGTTTCTACTCTAGGCATCTGCTGCTATAATAAAGATAGTGGAAGATAGAGGGTCGCCCTGTCTAACTCCACGACTGGATTTAAAAAATCCTTCGCCCTGACCGTTGATAACCATGGAAAACCATGAGTTGCTGATGGATCTCCACACCGTGTTGGTCCAAGTTTTCGAGAATCCGAAAGCCCTGAAGATCTATATCATAAATTGCCAATCTAATCTGTCATAAGCTTTCTCCATGTCGATCTTGACGGCGATGTTGCCCCCTATTGCAGGAAACTTCATGCAGGTGGTTAACTCTTGGGCCAGCATAATATTGTCTTGAATGTTTCTCCCACGAACAAAGTTGCTTTATTCCTCGAAAATGATTTTGGGAAGAATGCCTGCTATTCTGGTAGCGATGATCTTGGATATGATCTTGTTAGTAAAAGTACAAAGACTGATGGGTCGATAATCTTGAAAGGACTCCGGTTGTCTTTCTTCGGAATAAGGATGAGCTTAGCACTAGAAATGGTTTTGGGGTAGGTAGCTCCATCGAAGAAAGTAATAGCTGCTTCGGTGATGTCCCTCTTGATAATATCCCAGCAGGTGCGGAAGAAGTCCCCGGAAAAGCCGTCCGGCCCGGGAGCACTGTACTCATTCAGGGCCCACACCGCGTCTTTCACTTCCTGGACAGTCGGGTGACGTTCCAACTGGATGTTGTCGGTGTCATTAATGAGACGGGGAATTTGGTCCAGAAAGGGTCTATCTTTGTGAGCCGTCTCTTTGGAGAATAATTTGAAGTAAAAGTCTGCAGCCACCTCTTAGATGCTATTTTGGTCTGTGATTATGTTTCCATTATCGTCTGCTGTGTGGTTGATCGAGAGCTTCTGTCTGTGGCCGTTGACGCAAGCATGGAAGTATTTCGAGTTTTTATCCCCCTCACTATCCCATTTCAACCTCGCTTTCTGCTTCCAAAAATTGGTCTCCACTTTGAGCCTGAATTTGAGAATTGCCTTGGTGAGGTTCATGGCTTTTCTGGCCGCCACAGAACGATCCGAAGCGAATTTGGCTTCGACGCGGGTGACATCGTCCTCCGCAATCCGCACGGCTTGAAAAATGTCCCCGTAGGCGAGTTTGCTCCAATTGGACAGAGCTATCCTCGTGGGTTTGGGCTTGTTGCTCACTCGCGATACGGGGTTGGGAGAATCGTCCCGATTCCAAGCTTCCGCGATGATCCCAAAAAATTGGGGATGATCGGTCCAGAAGTCGAGGAATTGGAAGTTCTTTTTGAATGGATTAGTCTTGTTTTTAATTTCAACCAGCAGGGGTGCGTGGTCGGATTCGGAGGAGTTGAGATGAGACAGGTTGGTAGTGATCCACATTCCGTGCCGGAGAGCATTCGTGAGGGCCCTGTCCTGGCGAGAGTATTGACGACGGTCTCCTTCCTGTATGTTGCACCATATGAAAGCATTGCCTGTAAACTAGAGGGTGTCGAGATGAGCATTGACGATGAAGTTGTTGAAGTCTTGCATGACCGATGTGGGAGGGGCCCGACCATCGATTTTCTCTTCTGTGCACGTGATCGCATTAAAGTCCCCTATGCAAAGCCAAGGAGAGTTGATGTGGTGGAGATGGATGTCAAGGAGATCGTTCTAGAGGTGTTTTCGCTCAGCGATCTCACAGCTGCCATGGACCGCAGAAAGGATGGTGCGCTGTGGGAGCAATGGGTGTTCCCACCAGCACGAGAGGGCCTTCCTGGAGTCCTGAATGACCCCTATATTGACGTCCTTCGTACAGAAGATCCAAATATCGTGTCTGCCTGCTATGGCCTTGGGGAAGCCCAGCTGCAACTGGGTAGATTTTAATCTGTTGAGGAGGATTTTGGGCTTTAGAATAATGAGGATATCAACCTTGTGGATTTTTCGAAGCCTGGAAATTCTCCTTATAGTAGATTTGTTCTCCAGACCGCGGACGTTCCACGAAAGGATGTTCAGTATTAATGAAGTTGTGTAGGAGGGGGGTTTGTTCCGCCTGGTGGCGGATCTGGTTTGGATGGTTGTGGTTTCGTCGGTCCCTTTCATGGCATAGTCCTCGCACGATAATGACGCTTCTGCCTTTCTCGAAGTAGGCGAGTCGCTAGTGGGTTGCTCGTATGGGCCCGTGGGGGGCCTACCAATTCCCCGACAGAGTCCAAGATGAGGTCCTCGGAAGGAATGACCAGGGAGTCACTGATGCTCCCACTTAGAGGGATGGTATGCTGGAGGGGATACCCAGCGGATAGAACCTGAAGTCCTCTCCTCACTAGGTCTAGCCCGAGGATAGCAAGGACTTCTTGAACAGGATCAACGTTGGTGCATTGTTGATCTGCATTGCCAGTATCAGAGATCGCCTCTACGGCCTCCAAGATAGGGGGTTGGTCACTGACTCGGTGTGCTTTAGATCAGCAAGGGGGCACTCAGACTCTGATGGTGGTTCTGCGTCTCCCGAATCTAGAACGTCGAATTGGTTGGAGAGGAAAAGATCTTGGGTGTTGAAGGGGATCACGGCTCGGCTCAGAGCTTTGCTAGGAGATTCGTTTAGGCCTGTCTTGCCTTCACTGGATCTGAATCATGTGTGCGAGTTCGGATGTGGAAGAAGATGTGGCATGGGTGTCCTCCCTACAGCTGGCACGTAGTCTTTCTGGGTTATTTTCTTCTTGAGTTCTGGATGAAGACGGTGGCAGTGCTTTGGGAGGTGACCTCTTAAATGGCAGTGGTTACAGAACATGATGTGGTTGTCGTAAAGGACTTGTTGTGTGTGGGTCTGGTTATTCAGCTCGATAGTGATGAAATTTGGGGGTTCGAAAGTGAGGTAAAGTTCCACACAGATTTTGGCATAGTGAGCCTTGGTCAGATTGCTAGTCTCAGGAGCCGCGGCCACAAACGTTTCGAAAGAGTTGGCGATGTGCCTTAGAGCCGTTGGGACGAAGCAAATGATATATATATATATATATATATATATATATATATATATATATATATATATATATATATATATTGTCACGACCCGCTCTCGAATAATCGGATACGAGTCGGACACGTCCAGCCTTTATCGTTAGACACAACAAAGTAAGCTGTACCAATCTAGGAAAACTAACCAGATAAACATAAACAAGTATGAAATTACAGCATCTATAAATGTGTCCCCAAATCCATAATACAAGTCTAAGTATTTTTATTACATTCCAGCAGAATAAAAGGCAGAGTCTACTAGTCTCAAATACAAAGTAAAACTGTAAAGTGCTAAGCAAAGCTCTAGGCTTCTGCAGCCTCTAGGTCCAACACAGCTCCAGCTGGCTCAGCAATAATAGCAACATCCTGTCCATAATAGGTGTCGCACAGGACCTCCAACTCACCTGCAACATATCCTATTCAGGAGCTGAGCAATGTACAGTTCTAGGTAATGAAACATGAACATGGTATAAAATGAGTACAAGGGTACAGAAAAAAGATATACAGGAATGAATAGGAAAGTACAGGAAAATAGTACAGGAAAATGAGTATAGGAAATATAGTACATGAATGTAAAGTACAGAAATATGTAAAGTACAAGAAATGTAATGTACAGGAATGAAACTATAATCCTTTAGTACCAGACATGAATGTGCACAATATCAAAATACATCTAGTCCATGTGACCGGCTGGGGTGAGTACATGCACAGGAGTACATGAATATGGTACGACTTAGGATCCGCGTGCACGATGCGAGGCCTAAGCTAGGCACAGGAATATAGTAACCGGGAATGGTCACATGGCTAGTGTATTTCCCCACCCGACACTAATAAGTACAAGAGCAAGAGTACAGGAATACATGAGTACATGATGTCGTGCCATGACGTGTCACAAGAAAGGGCACATGAATGTAAATGCAGAAAACCGTAGAATGGTACTTGCCTGGCTCCGGGAAAGTACGGGTGAACAATGGAACTGGATATCCTCCTGTATTTAAATTTATATTGGTACAAGTTGGTTAAAAACTAATCAAGCTCTAATTTAGTATTTGTAGTTCTACAATTTATAATATTGGTTAAACTCAGACATTAACTTCTCAGTAAAAACTCCTTTACAAATACTCTTAAAACCATCATTTGAATCTAAAGTTTGCTAGGTTCCTAACCCATTCCCCAGTTCCTCATTTAGTCATGACAATATAACTCAGGTTTAATGGGAACTCAGTTTCCCAATCTATCTGAATTTAAGATTAACTAAGATATCAAACAGTGAATACAATCTCAGATTTTAATGAGATTTCATCTCAGGTTTCCAGGGTTTGTTCCCATCCCCTGCTACCAGGGTCAATAATAAAGAATTTAATCAATTGTTGAAAACTTGGCCCCTTACAATGATATTCTTAGATAAAATTTAATTCAAGAAAACTTAACACCATAGGTCCTTTCAGGTGTTAAACTTCATAGATGCATTAATAAAAACTTAACCCTAGTTCGCATAGCCCTGGCTTACATCTAAATAATGATTTTCTGAAAATCCTCCTGACTGCTGCCCTGCCTTCCTGTCAACTTCAACTAAACTTCTCAATATCCTTTATTTACTTCATTCTACACTCACCTAATACCCTTTTAACTACCCTTCATTCTATCCTTACTTGAATGAGCTCGAACCCCCACTGCTGGTATTCATTCAGCCAATAACCTTCCACTCCTATTCAACTACATGTCACTGGTAGTTAATAGTGCTAGAAATCAGTGACTGTTACCAAGTTCTCTTGAACTAGAAGACCACTTCAGGAATACATATTGAATTTATATCAAAACTTATAACCCAAAACAATGTATGGTTTTGAGAACTGATTTAGGGGCCATCACAGATGCCCAAACCTCTAGTTCCTAAATTCTGACCATAGGTAATACCTTCATATCACACTGTCATGACCCGCACCCTAGAATAAGGGCACGAGACGTGAGTACGTCCAGCCTACGCCGAAGTGTCGACGGTAGAACGCTGTCCTAGGTCACAACATCTAACAGTTGAAGGTAATAACAGTTATACTCCCCGAGTGGGGGTGACATAACAGAAATTAACTCAATCACAGCTAAGGTAGAACATGATAAAGATAGAATGATAGATAGATAACATATCCAGAATAGAAGAAATCACAGAGATACAATCCAGAATTCTAAGTGTCTAAAATAAATACATATCTCAAAAATATCTCAGAATCTAATACAGTGATCCAGAAAAGTAAAGACAATCCTAAACTAAGGGAGTGTCGTCTACTGCTAGTGGATCCTGCTGCTGGTCCAAGTCCGGGCACTCATCTAGTGTGGCACCGTAGTAAGAGCATCATTAGTAGTTGGGACTGTCCAATGCAATTTGGAGCCCAAAATTTCAAAAAAAAAGGTAAATGTAGAATGGGTTGGATTTGTATGAGAATAGTAGGAAATGATAAAATGAGCTCCGGTCCTAAAAATTGTGTGGTCAAAAATTAATGTAGAAAAAAAATAATATAAAGTTTAGAATCTAGAATCCAAATTGGAACTTACTATTCTACAAAATGAGTTTCTACAATCTAGAATCTAGAAATTGGGAGGCCCAACCCTTAGCACCCATGGATGGGTTGGGACCGAAATTGTAGAAATTGGGACTAGGGATGAGACTTATTATTCTACAAAATGAGCTCCTACATTCTAAATCTAGAATCTAGAAAATGGGATGGGCCTTACTAATGATGCTCTAAGTAGGGAAGAACACCTCAGCCTCGTCCTCTGTAATATTTTCAACAGGTCCAGTCAGGACGGGAACGAGCACATATCTCTCAAACAGTTCATAGCAGGTTAGGAGTATAAATCATGCAATAGAGTAAAATACAGGAAGTGCTGAAAAGAAAGTACGAGTAAACATGAGATATTTTGTAATTGAAAGTAAATACATGATAGTAGAGACTGTAAGTGGCTTTTAGAGTACAATATGGTTATGTAAACGGCTTAGGGGCACATGAATACAACTAAGGAGGCACATGAATACAGCTACTAGGGATAGTGTTCACATAACTAATTCTACTCACCCTGCCCCAATCAATACACAAGGATCCATTCAAGTTACGTTATAAGCACATGAATACAGCTAAAATACGTAAACTCGTGTAATGAGTAGTACATGAGGCACATGATAAAGCACATGAAAGCACATGAGAACATGTAAAAACATGAACTAGTACGAGTACAAGGAGTACCTGATGCACATGATAAAGTACATGAGCATAAAATACCCGATGCACCCGTAGAGGGATAACATCTCATGAAAGGATCCATATAGTACTAATCCGTGAAGATACGTGTCAGCATCAAGTAGAGTAATCTAGAGCAAAAAAATAATCCAGGTAAGTATGAAAAGATCAGAGAATGTACTCACCTGCTAACTGAATGTCCGAGATGAAAGTACTGTCCGAGGAGTGGTGTCTGGCTCCTATTTAGAACAGTACAAGTCACAACAAGTCCAGAATAGTAATAAAATGCACTACAATGCGTTCTACATGAATCTAGGTCAATCTAGACCAAGGTCAACTCTTGGTCAACTCTGGTCAACCCTAGAAGTCAAACTAGTCTATTCTAAGTCAAACAAGCCATTCTAGGTTCTAATAAGACTAATCTAGGCTTATCATGCCTAAACCAACCTATAACATTACACACATGACAATATATCTATACCTAAAATAATACACAAATAGATATAACTATATAATCTAATATAGTATTAGACACATTGATCTATTTTATAATATAATATAGAATTACACACTAGCCTATAAGTTACTATACACATATCAACCATACACTATATCATATATATACATTAGCACACACTCATATGTATAGGAACATATATATATATAAATATATGTCTCAATTCATATATATGTATACATATGAAAAGAGAGAGGGGGACACATGATATGTCCAAGGGTGTGTGTGTGATGAGTCTTGAGGGTGTGAGGGTGAACTGTCAAGAGAACGGTGTGGTTTCCAGTGTGTTAACTTAATGAAATTAACATTCATTTGGAAGGAAAGGAAAACAGTACAAAATAGGTTAATGAAACCTCTGTGTGTGAATGAACATGAGAGAGTGAAAACAGTGGCAAAAGGAAAATAAGTGTATACATATCTGAATAGAACAGGGAAATGGATTTCAGTGAAGCTAATTACAATGTGGCATGGCAACAGTTCATTTCAGGAAAAAGGAAAACCCATATTAGAATTCCAGTGAAGTGCAACCCACTCTCGGGTTTTAGAGAAGGAAAGAAAAGAAGGAAATCAGAATTCTCAGGTTTTTAATTAAGGAAGCAATCTCAGATAATAAAACCATTTCAATTTTCAGTGCAATGGTGTAGAAACAGGAAAAATCAATTTAGAAAATGGGAATGTTCCATTCAGTGCAATGAACACTCATCCTCAGGTTATAAGGTATTACAGAAATCAAAGAATTACTCAATGCAGTTAACAGAATTTAAGAGATTAAAATCTCAGTTAAAAACAAAGAAGAATCTCAGTTCAATCAATTCAGTCCATAAACTCAGTTCAAAGAATCTCAAATTTAAAACAGTCAAGCCCCAATCAATATACCTAGCTAACCAGTGAATCACTCTCATTCCCAGGTTTTTAGAGAAGGAAAAGAAAAGAAAGAATTCAGTTCATAGGTTCAGGAACTCATTCAGTAATTCAGTTTAATAACATTAGAACTCAACTGAAAACCAACCCCATTCATAATAATTCAACAATCTCAGGTATTGACAGTTAAAAGAAAACACAACCTCATTCAATTCCCAGTTCATAGTCTCAGGTTTAATCAGTTAAATGAAAACACACCCAACAAGTCAAATTCGAAAGTAAACATGAAGTAAACATGAAATATAAATATGTGGAGGAATTAACAATGGAAGAACATGAAAAATTAGGAATTAAAATGGTAGGAAAATGCTGAACAATACATGTATCAGGACAGTATCATAAACTATGAAACAAACCCAATTCGAAACCAAATTCCTCATTAAAACCTAAACTAATATGTAACCTAATGTAACAGAGATTAAACAACATATTTAGGATCTAACTAATCAATTAAAAACACAATTAGAAGCATTAAAATCGAATTACACAAGAACCCAATCTAAGAACACTGGTACACACAGTGCACGCACAGTGCACAACACGTGCACACGCAAATACGCGTCCGACACGACACGAGAGATCGAACCACTTGGGGAACCCTGTATCATTCATGGACACGACACATGTGTCAAATTTTGTGGGCCAAAACGGCGTGTCCAGCTCAGAATCTAGCCCGAGTAGCAGGGCATAATTCCTGCCAGCGCGCGTGCGTGTGCGACCGTGTGTCCGCGTGTCCGTGCGACTCGACACGACACTAATCGTGCTCAGTGCAGTGAAAACGCATAAGCGAGGTCTTAACCTATTTTCCTATTCAATCACAATCTAAAAATTCAACCGAAATGCCCTTTGGGGCATTTCGTCGAACACATTCCTATACACGCTGATACGTGTCCGATACGGACACGTAATGGGCTCAAATTCTAGGGTTAGCTTATCCTACTGTTAGGTTAGGGCTAGGGCATCCTAGTAATACAAATAAACAGTAATTTCATGGAGTAAAATAGATTATACCTATTGATGTGCAAAGCTCACAAAAACTCCAAATGGAATGGTTCCTCAAGCTCCCAAAATATCCACAAATTATGTATTCCCTGAAATCTCTCAATAACAACAGCAAGCACAATAAAATTAGGTCCTAATGCAATTGATTTGGAGGAAAATGGAGTTGAAAAGGATTTTCTATGATTTAAGAAAGATGGAGACTCACCTCTTCCAAAATAGCAAATAATTCCTAAGGAGGCTAGCCCTAATTTCTAGGAGCATTTAAATAGAGGGTAAGGGATCAATAGTGGCTGCCATGGGCTGGAATAGGCTAGGGTTAGGTTCACTTGGTATTGGGTTGGGTCTCTAAGGCTTTAAGTCATATAATGACTTGTGATTTCACAAGTCATTCCTTAATCAAACTAATTCCTAATTTCTCCAAAATGATTCTAATGATTATGATAACACTAATTTAGGTCAAGCTAGAGTTACTTAACCTAACCAAGTAGTCACGACCTAGGTTAGCCTCTAGGACAGTCTCCTAAGTCAACATGAGTCAAGTCAACTATAGGACCAAAATCAATTATACTAAAAATTACTAAAAATCACATTAATTCTAATAAATCTAAATAATAAATAATAATTCCAAATAATTCCCAAAATTTCAAAAATGACCAAAATACCCTCAAGCTAAAAAAGTTGTCACGCCCCAGAACCAGAATACTCGAGAGCGGGGGAATGACTCAGCCATCTACGTATTACGGGTAGATGAATACCGTATAATACGATCAATGCTGTCTAACCAGACGAGGGGGTGTGTACTACATAAAGGTCTTACTATGGTCCTTTCACATCTATTATCTCAATCATTTAAACAAGGAAACAGAAAATAGAGAACATGTAAGATAAAATAGTAAGGCGTCCAAAACGCTCAGTCAAAATGTTCTTTGAGATCTGGCTTTACAAAACATAGCCAGATGATATAGCAAGTATACACAATTGTTATCAGCTGCAGTCTGACTTAATTACAATTATGCAAAAGTAAATACAAGACTATCCGACTAACATGTCGGTGCTAAACGGCTAAGTATAAAGTAAATGACAAAACGAGCGGTGAAGTAAGGAACCCACTCGAGTCCTCCTGCGATCATTCCCCTAGTATTGACCATCCTGGAGGTAGAAGTAAGCTGGATCCTCGGGGACCGACTCTAAATCTGGCCATGCAAAACCAGAGAGGTTAGACCTCTAATAGCAAGTACCACAAGGGAGCACGATATGAAGGACTAAACCAGTAAGTAAAAGAATATAGTAAAAGATCTCTGCTTCCCACTAGGATTCACATAACATCACGACGCTTCGAACCAACCTCCCAACCAAACAAGGACAGAAGTTAGCCCGTCATGTCCTGACATTCTGATCATCACAGTTAGGCAACAGAGTAGGTACAGTACGCAAACAAATCATCTTGAACGGCCAATCAACTACTACGGCTTGCTATTGTGAGTCCCAAGTTATCCTGAAATTATGCAACTAGGGATTCCTCAGTTCTTACTATGTGCAAGCAAGGCTGGTCTATCCAATCAATCAATTGCGCCAATCATGTAGTTAGACGAGTCCCAGCAGGACGCTCGCCGCTATAGCATGTACAATAATATAAGCAGATACCGTTCCCTGCCCGTGTGGCAGATTTACAGTATCTGTGGGAACCAGTCGGCCCGTCGGGTACTTAATAGTTCCAAGGGGCTGCCATGTAAGAACTCGGGAATCCATTCTCTCCATGCCATCATTATTTTATTTAACTTAATAGTCTCTACGTTGAGTGAAGTTCCATGCCGTGGATCATGGTCATTCAATGAGTACTTTCGTACGGGGTACGATATGCGCAACTCTACAACGATACCCGTGCGGCTAGGTTGTAGGTTTTACATAGCGTGATACAACAATCAAATCTAGCCACGAAGTAATCATGCCTTGACCATAAAGTACACATGCTATTTTTTTGTAAAATAGATAAATAAATAATTTGAAACCTGCATGTGCCTGTATGCCAATATTCGGGATTGGCTAATCGAGCACAATAGTTCATTACATGAACGTGTCTCATTCATTTCATTCAATAAGACGACTAGCCAGTCTCTTTAGTTCCAACTAGGAACGTATGATCAATTTTAGTAAAGATAACCATTATTATCAATGGTATCAAGGCATGAAAGTCAATTAGTATTACATGGGGTCGAGTCTGTAACTCCTCAGAGTTAATTTCCAGTCAATCTGGGTATCCATGGATCAATCAAGACACATGACACATTCCACATAACAATCCATATTTATAATATTAACATGTCATGATTTATCAAGTTCACGCCAAAAGGCGTAAGGATATAATAGAAGAATTATCATGCCATCGTTAATTGAATAAGTTATAGAGCAAATAGAAACACCCTGGTCAAAAGTTACGCCAGCAAGTCTAAGCTAAGGCCAAAAGTCATGCCAACAAGTCTAGTAGGAGTGAGCGTGAGAAGTGGTTCAACCGGGAAAAGTGGTTCACGCTGGCAAGCGTGAATCGTGGAGGGTGATCCATGCTGGCGAGCGTGAGCGTGATAAACGGTTCAAGCTAGCACGCACAGCGTGAGTGTGAGGGGTAAATTCACGCACGCGCTCCAAGAAGTGTGCGTAACTAAAATATACGCACGCAAACACGAGCGTGACTGAGAAATATATGCACGCAAACACGAGCGTGAGTAAGAAATATACGCACGTAAACGCGAGCGTGACTAAGAAATACATGCGCGCAAACGCGAGCGTGACTAAGAAATACACGCACGCAAATGCGAGCGTGACTAAGAAATACACGCACGCAAACGCGAGCGTGACTAAGAAATACACGCACGCACATGTAAAGACGTGTGCGTGACTAAGAAATACACGCACGCACATGTAAAGACGTGTGCGTGACTAAAAAATACACGCACGCAAACGCGAGCGTGACTAAGAAATATACGCACGCACATGTAAAGACGTGTGTGTGACTAAGAAATACACGCACGCACATGTAAAGACGTGTGCGTGACTAAGAAATATACGCACGCACATGTAAAGACGTGTGCGTGACTAAAAATACACGCAAGCTAGCACGTAGAGACGTGTGCGTGACTAACGAGCAGTTCTACCACATGAACTCTCTGATCCGAAAACACGCCAAGTTGGTGGATTTAAAACCCATGAACAGCCGAAAATACAAACTTAGATCTAAAGAAAATAAGCCACAGAAATTATATATGCCAAGCACTAAACTCTCTTTGGATCATGAGAGGGAGAGTAATGATCCATAAAAATGGATGATTGAGAAGCAAGTTTGCACTTGCCTTCTCCTGCTGCTGGTAGGTGGTGGAGAGTAATGGGAGGAAAAAGAAGTAATGGTGAAGAGAAGTAATGAGGAGAGAGAAGGAGAAGGAAGCTTTAAATAGCAAAGGGGGTGGTAGGTGGGAGTAATGGGCTGGATTAGTCCACCATGAACCCGAAACCCATCCACAATAAGACTAAAGCAGGGGATAAAATGCAGGAAATAAAATACAGATAATAAGATTGCAGGAAATAAATTAACAGAAAAATTCAAAGAGCAGATAATTAATTAACAGAAAATTAAAGAAATTTTAAATACAGGATAATTAAATACTCATGAGTTGTACATGTATAAAAATACGCATTTCGGGAACGGGGAGTGACATCTCTACCCACCTTAGAAAAATTCTGTCCTCGGAATTTCAAATCCAAGCAGGTAGAAATATCGAAGCTAAACTAATACAAGCAATTCTAGTGAGCAAGCAATCATTATTACCATATCAAAAGCAAGTACTATATATGTAAATTCATCAATCCACGATATCAAGTAGTTCTACCTATAAGGTGATAAGCATGAAGAATCAGGACAATCAAGGTATACAGAGAGATATACCTTATGAGTCAAACAGGTGTGGATACCGTGAGCGGATATCATCCTCCCATTCCCACGTTGACTCTCCCAAGGAGTGATGACCCCAAGCAACACGGACAAGACTAATTGTTCGGTTCTTGAGTATCTTCTCTCTTCGGTCTAAAATGGACACAAGCTGTTCCTCGTAAGACAGGTTGGTACCAACAACCAGCTCCGAATGATCGAGAACATGGCTTGGGTCCGATACATACCTACGTAATTGAGATACATGAAACACGTCATGTACCTCTCATAACGAAGGTGGGAGGGATAAACGATAAGCAACATCGCCTATCCGATCAAGGATAACAAATGGGCCCACGTACCGCGGACTCAATTTCCCGCGAACGCCAAATCTAATGACCCCACGAGAAGGTGAGATCCGCAAGAATACGTGGTCCCCAACAGAGAACTCTAACAGCCTACGATGTTGGTCCGCCCAATGACGATGCCGGTCCTGCGCAACTCGAAGTCGCTCTCTAATTCCCTTAACCACTTCAACCGTCTGAACAATCATTTCTGGGCCTAACATTTTCCTCTCTCCGATATCATCCCATGCAAGCGGTGATCTGCACTTCTTACCATATAGTGCTTCGAATGGCGCATCTGAATACTGGCTTGATAACTATTATTGTATGAGAACTCAACCAAGTGCAGGTGGCTCTCCCAAGTTCCTCCAAAATCTAACGTGCAAGCTCGTAACATGTCTTCTAAGGTCAGAATTGTTCTTTCTGATTGCCCATCCGTCTGCGGATGGTAGGCCGTGCTAAATCTTAACTTGGTACCCAGACTATGATGTAAGCTCTTCCAGAAATGTGATGTAAAGCGGGTATCTCGATCCGACACAATACTGACAGGGACTCCATGCTGCCTGACTATCTGTTGCATATATAACTCTGCCAACTTTTCTGTAGATTGCCCTACTCTGAAAGGAAAAAAAGTGTGCTACCTTCGTAAGCCGATCTACTATTACCCAAATAGCGTCCTTACCACTTGGTGATCTCGGTAAATCGGTCACAAAGTCCATTGTGTGCTTCTACTTCCATTCCGGGATAGGAAGCGGTTGC
This sequence comes from Iris pallida, assembly GCA_029216955.1. Lineage (NCBI taxonomy): Eukaryota > Viridiplantae > Streptophyta > Magnoliopsida > Asparagales > Iridaceae > Iris > Iris pallida. Next base: position 11,115,519 of record JANAVB010037219.1, read on the forward strand.
AACAACCCAGCTGGCCTCTGCTATTCTGCCTTCACTTGTTGACATACCAAGCAACGGGAAACAAATCTAGCTATCTCTCTCTTTATCCCGTTCCACCAGAAATGCTGCTTGATATCTTGGTACATCTTAGTCCCTCCAGGGTGAATAGAATACTGAGAGCTGTGAGCTTCTGCCATAACCTCCTGTCTGATATCTCCACTAGGCACACATAGACGTGATCCAAACCTAAGTGAACCATTTTCATGAATTCTCATCTCCTTTCTGAGTCCTGACTCACATTCTGTCCTAAGCTTCTGAATCCTTGGGTCTTGTGCCTGAGCTGTCCTGATCCTGTCTACCAAGTCGGATTGAACTTGCAGACTTGTTAGAACTCCTATATCACTAGGAAGCATAACTTCGATGCCCATCTCCTGAAGGTCTTCTAAGATATGTCTCTGTGTTGTTAACATAAATGCGCCGCCTCTTCTGCTAAGAGCGTCTGCTACTACATTAGCCTTGCCTGGATGATATTGAAGCTCCACGTCATAATCCTTGATCAACTCCAACCATCTTCTCTGCCTCATGTTCAGCTCCTTCTGAGTAAAGATGTACTTCAGACTTTTATGATCTGTGTACATCTACACTCGGTCACCATATAAGTAATGCCTCCATAGCTTCAGAGCAAATACTACTGCCGCTAACTCCAAATCATGAGTTGGGTAATTCTTCTCGTGGTCCCGAAGCTGCCTAGATGCATACGCTATCACCTTCCCATGCTGCATAAGGACACATCCGAGTCCTTTACCTGACACATCACAATATACTGTAAAACCTCTGGGTCCAACTGGTAATGTAAGAATAGGTGCTGATATCAACTTCTGCTTCAAGGTCTCAAATAATGTCTGACATTCTGCCGACCAAACAAATGGCACATCCTTCCGGGTCAAGCGGGTCATGGGTGCTGAAAGCTTTACAAAGTCTGACACAAACCTTCTGTAATATCCTGCCAATCCTAAGAAACTCCGTACATCTGCTACGGTCTTGGGTACTGGCCAACTCTCTACTGCTTCTATCTTCTTAGGATCTACTGCTACTCCAGCTCCTGATATGATGTGACCCAAAAATGAAATGTGATCCGTCCAGAACTCACACTTACTGAGCTTGGCATACAACTGGTTCTCTCTCAGAACCTGTAACACTTTTCTGAGATGGTCTTCATGCTCCTCTTCACTCGCAGAGTATACGAGGATGTCGTCAAGAAACACAACGACGAACTGGTCTAAGTATGGCATGAAGATGCGATTCATCAAATCCATGAATATTGCTGGAGCATTGGTCAAACCAAACGGCATTACTAAGAACTCATAATGCCCATACTTCGACCTGAATGCTGTCTTGGGAATATCTTCCTTCCGAACCCTCACCTGATGGTATCCTGAACGAAGATCTATCTTGGAGAAAATTCTAGCTTTGCTCAACTGATCAAATAAGTCGTCGATCCTGGGTAATGGGTACTTGTTCTTCACTGTTGCCGCATTAAGCTTCCTGTAGTCAATACACAATCTGGATGACCTATCCTTCTTTCCTACAAGTACCACTGGTGCTGCCCATGGTGACACGCTAGCTTGGATGAACTTCTTCTCCTTCAGTTCCTCTATATGCTGATATACCTTGGCCTGCTCTGAATCTGCCATTCTGTAAACCCGATCTGATATTGGTTTAGTTCCTGGTGCCAATTCTATGCTGAACTCAATATCTCTAACTGGTGGTAGACCTGGAAGTTCTTCGGGAAATACGTCTAGGAATTCTTCAACTACCTTCGGAATCTGAACTTCTTCCATTGCCGCTACTACTCCCTGCTCCTGCTGAGTTGCCTCTGATCTGACTAAGGTGAACCGCTCCATGCCTGGAATATCAAAAGATACACTCCCTCTACGACAATCTATTGTCGCATGACTGTCTTTCAGCCAGTCCATGCCTAAGATAACGTCAAAATTTCCGACAGAAAATTCTATCAACCGGGCGGATAAGGAATGCCCGCAAACTACTACACTACATGCTAGAATAACTCTACTAACCCCTACGAGCCCATTACCAGTGAGTATATTCAACCTCCCTGGCAATGCCTCAAACTCCATTCCTAGTCGTGTCACAAATCGTGCAGATATAAATGAATGGGATGCTCCCGAATCAAACAATGCTACTGCGGGATATGAGGCGACGAGAATGTTACCTGCCACAACATCTCCCGATGCCAATGCCTCTTCTAAGGACAAAGTGAATGCCTGCCCTCGACCTCCTTGCTGGTTTCCATGCTGCGGCCTAGCCTGGTCACTACACCATAATAGGCGATTACCCACGGTTATTACCGTGACAATTATTTTTCGTCACGGTAATAACCGTTACTAGTGAGGCGTGGTTAATATTTAGTCACGGTAATAACCATTACAAATTTTTGTTTTGGTCACGGTTATAACCGTTACGAAAGTTGTTTTTAGTAACACTAATAACCGTGACAAAATAAGTTTTGTAACGGTAATAACCATGGCAAAATTTATACTAGTAACGGTAATAACCGTTAGAAAAACTTTTTTTTTTGAAAAAAATATATAATTTGTCCTTCATATCTCCGGACAAGAACCACACAAGAACCTCGCTTGCACAATAAGTATCACCAAAGTTCAAATCTCTCATTCCCAGCCAATAACAATAAGACCAAGTACCTTGACCATTCTCAACCAAAATATTTGAAAAATCACATGAAAAAATTGCAAGTAAAACAGTTTATGTCCAAAGCCAAGCAATATGTTCAAAATATATAATAAGCATTAATGAAAACATCATGAACAAACTTTTGAAAAGAATAACAAATAATCTTAATGCATTTTTATTATATTACTGAAACAACAAATTACATTCCTACAGTAGGAAATACACTAGAAAATTTTAAGTGTTAAAATTTTCTCCTCCACAATTGAATATACATTTCATTAGTTTCTTTTGAAGTAGTAGCACATGACTCTATTGACCTTGAACCTTTAAGAAGCTCTAGATAACACTGACGCGAAAACTTAACCTTCATTCGCTTCGTTTTCTTGAATGCTTTTGGAGCATCTTGACGTGAACGACCTACGGAAGTATCGATGGACGGTTGGAAGTTTCCACATCGATCGAGCTCCAACTCCACTGTAACATGAATGGAAAGTATTAAGTCAAATTACTTACTAATAATTCAAAGACCAGTGCTAAATGAAACTATAAAATGATCATAGCACATGAATATTAAGGACCAACATTCCTGACAAACTACTCGAGTATAAATAACATCGTATTAGAACACAAAAGGCTAATTTGAAAACCATGTCACCTCTATGCTTTCTTAAAGCGTACCACCTAACAACTGTACATATAAGAACACATATATCATCAAGAGTTATCAGTCAGAATAAGGTAACAAATGGAAGCAGCTGAGACGAGGAAGTACTAACCGTGAGCCGGCAGTGAGTCATCCTATATGGCAAGTCTACGACTCCATTTACGATCCATCTATACGAGTGTTGTTAGATGGTACAGATGTACGATGTAAGCGGCAAGAGGCTTCTGTATATCGATACTCATCTGGGATGATGAAGACATGGTCAAACTATACGTGAATCCACATCAGCACATATATGATCAAATTAAAACCAGCTGATTCTAGGTTGGAATGGAACATAAGAATTAATGGCACATATATGTCTGATTGAAGTACCAATGAAAACTCCTTAACGATGGAGTGTCACATCATTTGATGATAATAAACAGAGACATATATAAAGAGAGGATGAATTCCCTTACCTCTGTGGACTAGCCTCCCAGACAATTATTCAATAGACACCTGTGTGAATGTAGTGCATTAATAATGTCAGCATGCCCATATGCAATTGTCACTGTGTGAATGTAGTGCATGAGAATCCACTCAATCCCCTACTGAACCATGCATGTATGCAATATTTATTTTATTCTGCCTAACAGTAGTTTGAACTGTAAGTAGACAATATTGGTCTCCCAGTTCTGAACCATGTATATCAAGAAAATTGTTGAAGTAGACAATATTGACAACTATTTAATAGTATTTATTTGCATAAAATAGTTGGATTAAATCCATATCCAGTGGATACAAATGGACACACCTGGGATAAGTAAAGCTAGTTGGATCTGCACCTGTGAGATACTCCTGCAACATTTGAGGAAGATACTCCAAAATTTGTTTGCTTTTCAAATAAATGCTTTATAAGTAGGGGAATGCAGCAATAAAAGACAAAATAACACTGCAACCAATAAGCAGCTATCGTCCATACCTCTCTATCTGCTAATTTTCAATAGAGAATGAAAACAATGTTTTCTTTGGTTGACTCAATATAAAACTGTTGTAGAATTACATTGTGGATATTTAGAAATTTACTTCTTCACAAATAAAGCACTTAATACTGAAATAGTGTTTGCCAATCGTACATCTATACATAATTTCCATTTGGATTGAACTAAGAAACAACTAAATTGTTTTCTAATTATGGCCCATTCCAATTGAGGTATCGAGGTTGCCACAATAATGACATTTTAGCTTTGTTGAACAATAGACCAAGAATTAATGGGTAATATTCTAGTTGTTCACAGAAAAAGCATTTAATTCTGAAGTAGGGTTTGACAATGGTACATCTATACATATTTCCATTTGGATCCAATTGAGAAACAGCTAACTTTTTTTTTCTAATTATGACCCATTTCCTATTGAGGTTGCTAGGATAATGACATTCTAGCTTTCAACAAGATATGGTTTGTCTGAATTAGCAATAGACTAAGAAGTAATGTGCAATACTTGTAGCTCCATCATTGTCAACCCATAAGAAATAGTGGCATGACCAAATCAAATATATTATTGCTTACATAATCAATTCAGATGGTAGTTAAAGTTCTTAAGCATACATAGTTTGTGCTCAAGTTCTATTATCCACCTCGCCATAAACAAATGAAGCTTAAATGCCCATATGGATGTTATAATTATACATATGCAAAATAGTGTAAGAAAAAAGATTCACAAGAACAAATCACAAAAAAAAACTTTTTTACTTCAACAGAGCCCTTCGTCGTTGTTAACTATTAAATCATGCAAAAAAAAATCTCTGAACTTCATTCACCGGATTGCATTATTATAACCATTTGAGCAATGCATTGAGTCCGTTGAGATAAAGTTCATCCTTCAGTTATTTTTATGGATGATCCACAAGACCATAAGCTTTAGGTTCAAAAATACATTATGATAAGTATTTGACTATGTATCTTATAATCTCTATGAACCATAGATGTGCTCCAACACTCCAAATGTAGCCAAGTGAGGCAGAAAGTAGCAAAAGAGCATCCTCTCTATTATGGAAACAAACGGATTACACAAGTAATAGTTTAAGTATAGCTGCAAAACAAATAGTATTTTCTTCTATGATGATGAACCTAGATGTTAAGAGTATTGACTCAAATCAAATACTTATAATGATATTATCATGAATATTATTAGACTAACAGTAGGAGAAAAATATCATTTTATGCTGAACATCATCATAATTACAACAATGAGCCCTTGCTGTAGATTCAGAAAGAAATCTAATTGAATATAATGATATAAGAATAAGATAGTATCTAAATCTGCCTTTATGTACCTCCCTGCTTGCATCATAAGCCAAACTGGAGGTCTCTCCACTTTCCCCCCTTTTACGACATCAAGTACGTAGGAGGGGATCCGCAAGACTCGCAACTTTTGGTTCTGCAACAAAATCTGGACAAATGCATTTGTATCAATCAAAATGATTCTCAAGCCTACATAAAATCGAATGAAATAATAAGAAGAAGACCTTCAGTTTACTCTTTGTATAAGTTTTAGAATATGATGAAAACCAACAAACAATTGAACAATTATATTATAGAATTGTCATTCGTATTATTGTAATATTGTTCACAATGGTCATGTTTTAGAACACAGCTAGCTTGATAAAATGCAAACTATTCATCAAATATAAAAGTGTACATACGTAGACTGTCACTTCTAGGTAGAAAGTTGGCCATAATTGAAACTGAAAGAAAAATGAAACATATAACAAGGATGTAGATTCCTTTTTGTTCAAAATATAAAAATTGAGCAAAGACTTCCTATGCCCCCTTGAATTTGTGGAAACATATAATAGATGCAACAAAAGGCAAAAGCTTCGTTAACATTTGCTCACCATAAACTGCAGCTGCATGGACGATCAGCAGCAAGTAATTTAACTATAGAAGAGACATGCTCAATCCCATGGTTACAGTCCTAGAAGTTAAATGCATACAACAATTGCACAGTCCTAGAAGTTAGGATGTTATGAAGTCTTTTAGAATTACCGCCAAATAGTAGCTTTACCTCACTGCCAAAAGCTACCTTATGCTTTTGTAAAGCTTAAGCCATGTTAAATCTGTACTACCAAACAATGCCTGATGTATCAAACTTTCACATTGGCCTCAAACGAGAAAACAAATCAACTTGATATTTGATAAACTTGAAAGGATCCATTTCAAACTTGCATCAAGAGAAGGACACATTGGAAGAGGAAAATAATGCTCTCCTTCAAGAAGTTATCACCATGGAATACCTTTGTCTGACTTTTCGGAGTTACAATGCCGAGAGAGAAGTGGAATTGCAGTTGCTAGGTAATGATATTGACCAGGAGATCAGATCATTGAATGTAAAATTGGAAGCTCTAGAGATTGAAAATGTAAACCTCAAGGAGTTAGTTACCGATTTGGAGGACTCAAGACGAAGTTTGACCACTCTTGAGGATGATTTAAACACAGCCAGAACTGTCTGCGAGCAATTGAACACACAAATTGAAACAGAGAAGAAACTTGTGGTACAAAAAGATCTGGAATTGTTACAAGCTACTGATAAATGCCAACTCTTACAAGACAAGAAGTTAGAGTTATGCAGAAATCTCGAGGAACTTATAGTGGACATTGATGAGGCTAAGGTGGTGAAAGAAGAGCTAGAGAAGAAAATCTATACCTTATCGGAAGAAAAAGTTGACAGGGATAATGAGATTTCATTTCTTCGTCAATCTAATGGTACATTGTACCGAGGACTTGACCAATTGAATACAGAAGTCCAAGAGCTTAAGGACAAGGAAAAACATTTAATATCTGAACTGCATTTCAGAATTGATGAGTCCAAGTCCTGTGAGGCAGAAGTCACAGCATTAGTAAATGACTTGCAAATAACCAAAATCAATGCAGTAGTCTATGAAGAAAAGATGCTCGAGTTGTTAACTAAATGTGAGAGCCTTGAGGTAGGTGCTATGGTACAAAGGGAGACATGGTACGAGGAAACCACTCTAAGAAATGTGTTTGAGGATGAGTCGAACAAAAAGCTTGAAGCCCTAATGGGTGAAAACAGAGGTCTCAAGGAAGAACTGAGTGCGTATATGCCCCTTGTGCTGTCTTTATGTGATGATGTTGCCTCTTTGGAAGAATGCATCCTTTCACAAGCAAAGCGCCGTTCCTTAAACCATCAGGAAATGCAGGTAAATTTCAAAAGAATGATAATGACAAATGCTTGCTCATCTTTCTATCGTAGTTGAAACTTGAAACCATCTAGATGTGATTATACAACTTAATGTTGTAGTTGAAACCTGCAAATCAGAACATATAAGTATTAACATATATTTCGTTTATTAAATTAAAGTCTGTCTGCAATTGGATACTTTCACTTGCGCATCTTATCTATTATTTTCATACTGGTTTATAAGTTACGGGATTTTAAAATGAGATTCCCTACTGGGTGTTTGGTTGTTGAAAGTAAGGTGTATAGGAAGGAAATGATATTATGACTGAAAAGGGAAATAGTTACAAGTTATACTTGAAAGGATCCATTTCAAGCTGGAACAGAGTCAGTTATGAAAGTGATTGCTTCAGATCCAAAGGGATAAAAAAGAATACATGGTTCAAAATACTTCAGATCCAAAGGTTCAAATTTTTCCTAAAAACAAGGCTTATCATAACTGAAGTTATAAACTGGTAAAACCCATGATAGATTAGTCTCGGAGAAAACATTATCTAGGAGTTCTAAACAAATACTGGGAAATTATCTCCACATCAAGAGATTTCTGGTTAAGCATTGCAAACTAAGAACAAATTGATTGTTTGATCACTTGTCACCAAAAAACTTGTTCCTTCTCCGTTGGGAATGAATGAAACAATCTGACAAACCATTACTGAAATTTTGAACTTTCAAATTGCTAGCCAAATGTGTAGAAATTAAATCTCAAAACTAATGGTTCTTACTTGTAAGCATTGCAAACTAAGAGATGCCTAATATCATGAAATTATCCTTGAAGCTACAATCGCTTAGTTGGTTATCCCAGCATCATTCGGGTTCATAGTAGACATTGCAAATGAAGAGGATTCCATTTGTTCTCTAACCACTCTAACCACAAATATCTCCAATTTTGTTGACCATATTAAATTAATTCAGCAAATTGTCACAAATGTTTGAAAATTGAAACCTCTTCCTGAAAATCAAGGGCTCTAACCATTGAGGCTCCAATTTACGAAATTAAAAGGCATGCCATGACCCTCTTGGTTGACAATGAATGAAATAAATTCAGCAAATCGCCATTAGCACTCGTCTAGCTGTCCTGGAGTTAGGGTTTACTATCAATGAAGCTACAATTGCTTGGCGAGTCGTCCCCAAATCAAACAAATTTTATAATAAAATAATGCAAAGCGAAACTCATCCCTATAATTTATATTATATGAAATTGAGGCGTGCACATGATCATTTCAGTAATTAATCCTGAAGAAGTCTTTTTTTCTCATCCTGGTAACAATCAGCAAGCTTCTATCGAAGAATTAACCACCGGCGTGGATCATTAGACCACTCTATCAATCGAAGGGCCACGAATGCTTCAAATTTCTTTCCCTACAATCAACAATACATGGAATTGAGACATGCTCCCCTCTTCCTATACCTAATTCCCACAAAAAAATAGAAAAACCCCAATTAAATCTAGTTCGAAATCAAAATCGGAGGAAAAAACAAGAAAGGTATCACCTTGGATCCATCTGGCCCTCCTCTCCAGGGAGGGGTCGTGGTGGTATGGAAAACGACACACATGTCGTAGTCGAACGCCATGTCCGATTCATCTGATCTACAAATCCCACTTGATGCTCCGATCTCCACTCTCTCTCTCTCTCTCTCTCTTCTCTATGAGTTTACAAGTAGAAAGGGGGAAATGGTTTAGAGAGACAGAGAGATGGGTGGAGGGAAAGGAAAACTCGTAGAGGGTTTAGAGAGAGATGGGAGGAGGGAAATGAAAACTCCGTAGAGGGAAAATGAAAATAATAAAAATTTATAAGAAAAAGTTATTTTAGTAACACTTATTTTGCTATTGTCACGGTAATTAATGTTAGAAACTTGTAACCGTAATAACCGTTACAAATTGAAAAAATAATGTGTTACAAATAGTCTATTTTGGTGTAGTGGGTGCTGCTACTGACCCCTTCCTTGATGATGCTGGGGTGGTCGATGCTGGTATTGCTGTATCGGCGGTCCCTGCTGCCGAAACATCTGAGCCTGCGGACGCTGTGCCAACGGCCTTACTGCCACCGTTGGTCCTCGATACTGGCCTGCCCCTGGTGCTGGCAGAGCAGGAAACTGCTGCCCTGGTCCTTCTGACCTCGAATTCATGGGACATATGGTAACCCGATGGTCTGGATTTCCACATATCAGACACAGTCCATTCAATGTCCGACACACATCTCTAGTATGCCCCATCTTCCCACAAGAAGTGCAGCCCGCCGGGGGTTGCTGGTTCTTCCTCTGTTGCTGTTGCTGCTGCCTGGGTGGTGGTGCTGGCCCTCGTATTGCCATATCGTGAATGCGAATGCCAAGGGATGGTGCTGTTGTTCGGGGCGCTGCTCCCCCTCCTCCTTCAATCTGACTGTGAGATCTCTTCTGACCTCCAGTCCTTGCTGTGATCCTCTGAATGGTGATCTCATACCTCCGGGTTGCCGTCAATACCTTATCAAAAGTCTGGTAATTGTGCCCCTCTATCAATTGCAAGAGCTCAAGGTGAAACCCTTGCTGGAACCTTATAGCCCTCTGGCTTTCTGTTGCTACCATCTCTGGGGCGAATCTACTCAATCTGCAGAACTCCGCTGCATAAGCATCTACAGTCTTGCCAGCCTGCCTGAGGCTGATAAACTTCTGTTGTAGCTCAAACTGCGCCACAACTCCATAGTACTTGGTCTTGAATCTTGTAGTAAAATTGTCCCAAGCCACAGGACGTCTGATGTCCACTTCCTCTGATTCCCACCAATCGCGTGCGAGATCCTGAAGTAGTAACTTCACCAGATCCACACGTTCTTCTGCCGGTACCTTAGCTGCTGTCAGAATAGCCTCAATATCCTTAAGCCATGCATCTGCTGATATGGCATCCTCCGTGCCCTCGAAACGGTGGGGGTTGTACTTGCAAAACTTGGCTGATGCTCCTGAATCAATCCTCGCTCCTCTTTCCAAAGCCGTCTGCAATCCTTGGTTGAGTAGCACATTCTGCTCTTGTAGCTGAGTGTGCATGCGTTGCTGGGCCAACATCTGATGTTGCTGAGTAGCCATCATTCCTCTCATGATCTCCAGAAGGGCTGGTGTGTCCACTTGGGTAGGTGGAACTGTCGGTGGTGGTGGAATGTCCGGATGCTGCGATCCAGCTGCTGGTTCTACTATCACTTCTTCCTGGGTAGCCTCTTGAGTTAGTACTGGTCCTTGTTGCTGACCAACCGAATCAGGTTGTCCATGTTGCTCCTGCTGTTGTTGTTGCTGTCCAGCTCTGACCGATGCGGTCGAAGTGCCCCTAAGAAAAGGGATAAGAGAACAATCAAACAACCGGACATGAAGGATCAATGAAGTCAAAGGATACCGGAATGTCAAACAAGGGTTGAGAATAATGAATCATGAGATCAAGGGGGAACACGCGTGATTGAGACATCCTATAAATCAAAACACCCCACAAGTCTGAAATCAGACCTGCGTGGGCCACCACTAAAACCTTGTCACGCCCCAGAACCAGAATACTGGAGAGCGGGGGAATGACTCAGCCAGCTACGTATTACGGGTAGATGAATACCGTATAATACGATCAATGCTGTCTAACCAGACGAGGGGGTGTGTACTACATAAAGGTCTTACTATGGTCCTTTCACATCTATTGTCTTAATCATTCAAACAAGGAAACAGAAAATAGAGAACATGTAAGATAAAGCAGTAAGGCGTCCCAAACGCTCAGTCAAAATGTTCTTTGAGATCTGGCTTTACAAAACATAGCCAGATGATATAGCAAGTATACACAATTGTTATCAGCTGCAGTCTGACTTAATTATAATTATGCAAAAGTAAATACAAGACTATCCGACTAACATGTCGGTGCCAAACGGCTAAGTATAAAGTAAATGACAAAACGAGCGGTGAAGTAAGGAACCCACTCGAGTCCTCCTGCGATCATTCCCCTAGTATTGACCATCTTGGAGGTAGAAGTAAGCTGGATCCTCGGGGACCGGCTCTAAATCTGGCCATGCAAAACCAGAGAGGTTAGACCTCTAATAGCAAGTACCACAAGGAAGCACGATATGAAGGACTAAACCAGTAAGTAAAAGAATATAGTAAAAGATCTCTGCTTCCCACTAGGATTCACATAACATCACGACGCTTCGAACCAACCTCCCAACCAAACAAGGACAGAAGTTAGCCCGTCATGTCCTGACATTCTGATCATCACAGTTAGGCAACAGAGTAGGTACAGTACGCAAACAAATCATCTTGAACGGCCAATCAACTACTACGGCTTGCTATTGTGAGTCCCAAGTTATCCTGGAATTATGCAACTAGGGATTCCTCAGTTCTTACTATGTGCAAGCAAGGCTTGTCTATCCAATCAATCAATTGCGTCAATCATGTAGTTAGACGAGTCCCAGCGGGACGCTCGCCGCTATAGCATGTACAATAATATAAGCAGATACCGTTCCCTGCCCGTGTGGCAGATTCACAGTATCTGTGGGAACCAGCCGGCCCGTCGGGTACTTAATAGTTCCAAGGGGGCTACCATGTAAGAACTCGGGAATCCATTCTCTCCATGCCATCATTATTTTATTTAACTTAATAGTCTCTACGTTGAGTGAAGTTCCATGCCGTGGATTATGGTCATTCAATGAGTACTTTCGTACGGGGTACGATATGCGCAACTCTACAACGATACCCGTGCAGCTAGGTTGTAGGTTTTACATAGCGTGATGCAACAATCAAATCTAGCCACGGAGTAATCATGCCTTGACCATAAAGTACACATGCTGTTTTTTGTAAAATAGATAAATAAATAATTTAAAACCTGCATGTGCCTGTATGCTAATATTCGGGATTGGCTAATCGAGTACAATAGTTCATTACATGAACGTGTCTCATTCATTTCATTCAATAAGACGACTAGCCAGTCTCTTTAGTTCCAACTAGGAACGCATGATCAATTTTAGTAAAGGTAACCATTATTATCAATGGTATCAAGGCATGAAAGTCAATTAGTATTACATGGGATCGAGTCTGTAACTCCTCAGAGTTAAGTTCCAGTCAATCTGGGTATCCATGGATCAATCAAGACACATGACACATTTCACATAACAATCCATATTTACAATATTAACATGTCATGATTTATCAAGTTCACGCCAAAAGGCGTAAGGATATAATAGAAGAATTATCATGCCATCGTTAATTGAATAAGTTATAGAGCAAATAGAAACACCCTGGTCAAAAGTCACGCCAGCAAGTCTAAGCTAAGGCCAAAAGTCACGCCAACAAGTCTAGTAGGAGTGAGCGTGAGAAGTGGTTCAAGCGGAAAAAGTGGTTCACGCTGGCAAGCGTGAATCGTGGAGGGTGATCCATGCTGGCGAGCGTGAGCGTGATAAACGGTTCAAGCTTGCACGCACAGCGTGAATGTGAGGGGTAAATTCACGCACACGCTCCAAGAAGTGTGCGTAGCTAAAATACACGCACGCAAACACGAGCGTGACTGAGAAATATAGGCACGCAAACATGAGCGCGACTAAGAAATACACGCACGCAAACGCGAGCGCGACTAAGAAATACACGCACGCAAACACGAGCGTGACTAAGAAATACACGCACACAAACGCGAGCGTGACTAAGAAATACACGCACGCAAACGCGAGCGTGACTAAGAAATACACGCACGCAAACGCGAGCGTGACTAAAAAATACACGTACGCAAACGCGAGCGTGACTAAGAAATACACGCACGCACATGTAAATACGTGTGCGTGACTAAGAAATACACGCACGCACATGTAAAGACGTGTGCGTGACTAAAAAATACACGCACGCAAACGCGAGCGTGACTAAGAAATACACGCACGCACATGTAAAGACGTGTGCGTGACTAAGAAATACACGCACGTACATGTAAAGACGTATGCGTGACTAAAAATACACGCAAACACGTAGAGACGTGTGCGTGACTAACGAGCAGTTCTACCACATGAACTCTCTGATTCGAAAACACGCTAAGTTGGTAGATTTAAAACCCATGAACAGTCGAAAATACAAACTTAGATCTAAAGAAAATAAGCCACAGAAATTATATATGCAAAGCACTAAACTCTCTCAGGATCATGAGAGGGAGAGTAATGATCCATAAAAATGGATGATTGAGAAGCAAGTTTGCACTTGCCTTCTCCTGCTGCTGGTAGGTGGTGGAAAGTAATGGAAGGAAGAAGAAGTAATGGTGAAGAGAAGTAATGAGGAGAGAGAAGGAGAAGGAAGCTTTAAATAGCAAAGGGGGTGGTAGGTGGGAGTAATGGGTCGGATTAGTCCACCATGAACCCGAAACCCATCCACAATAAGACTAAAGCAGGGGATAAAATGCAGGAAATAAAATACAGATAATAAGATTGCAGGAAATAAATTAACGAGAAAATTCAAAGAGCAGATAATTAATTAACAGGAAATTAAAGAAATTTTAAATACAGGATAATTAAATACTCATGAGTTGTACATGTATAAAAATATACATTCCAGGAACGGGGAGTGACAAAAGTGCTAGTGACACACACAGGGTTATACAGTAATCTAATACAACACAGGAAATAACAATTTAGAAGAGAAAACTGATTCCCCTCATGCTCAAGATAATCAACATGATAAAATTGAAATTATATGACTAATACCACCAATCAAATCTGTTTGGCCAAGGGAGAATGAATTCGAGCCATCCAACCTGTCTCAGGAAATCCATACCTACAGCAACTGATACTTCCTAACTGAACCTAGACTACAATGAACAAAACCTACAGCAAACTGATACTTCCTCTAAAAAAATCATGTTTAAAAATAAGCTCTAAAATTCCTACATTCTCTCGAATGATATAACACCATAGTTCAAAGTCATGATAATCTAAAATAATTCACCGGTACTAAATTGAAATACCACAAGCACAATATGGTTTGACAGTAATTAAGGAGTGATGCAATTGAATTCAACCAATCAACTTTCCATCTACTAATACAGTCGATATTGACATCAGTGTAAAAGCCTAAGCCAAGATATTATCATAATATTTGCAGGAGGTTGGGTACATATGCAATCAAAATCATGTAAGACTCCTTATTCCTGATCTGCACACGCTACCATGCTGACAAAATGGGAAACATCAATTCACAGATACATGAAAACCTAATCCATTCACATCCCAATTTCAAATCTGAGTTAAACAAGCTTCTGTTCTAAAATTCCAAACTATGTTCCTTAATACAGAACCAATTCCTATACACAATGTTGCAAAAGAAAATTACCTGCAGTTACTCCTGATGCATATAGCAATTCAATTCCCCCAACTATTCGTGTCTGGCCTGATGTATCTAGATCCTTAACTTCGATACAGAAATAATGAATTCTGCTGAACAAAAGAAATTCTCGAACTCAACCAAGCATTTCTCTGAATGTATATAACTGATCTAAATTTCAAGGATCAAGGAAGGGTGAATTATGTTAAAGTTCATGAAGAGTACTCACCCCACTGCTGGCAACGAGATCAATGGGTTGATTAATCGATCACAGAGGTTCTAAACTGCATAATCATTTTACAAGGAAGAACAGGGAAGATCATTCAGTCATAACTCGATAATATCAAGTGAACACAAGGATCCACAGATTTCTTACCAATTACTGATCTCGAGTGAATTAACTAATTCAGCCAAGGATTCGATGGAAGAGTTAGATCTGGTCTAAATCTTTGAAACCACATCACAGTTTTAAATCAAAACAAGAATTGGCAAGAACTCCGGAATCCAAATTGTTCTCGACAATAGTAGATCTCACCTTGCAATCAGTGGTTGATTCAAACTCGAGAAGGACTTGAAACAGATTGCTCAATCGATCATTTCGATGAAATCTAAACTAAGAATCAATAAATTAAAATTGATCGGATCATAGATTTTGAGAACCGATTAAAAAATAAATTCCTACCAATTCGAACAATCGAGCTTCCCAAACTAGTTCCCTCTGTCGTCAGGATCTCTACGATCTACTTGCCGTCCTCTTCTTTTTTCTTTTCTCAATCTGCCATGGCCACCGTTGCTGTTCTTCCCAGGAAACGAATTGGATCTGAATAAATGCAGAGGATGGGTTGAGAAATGGAATAGAGAAGAGGGAGATTATATAAGGTTGGCTGGGGAGTTGGCGTGGGTGTGAGGCTATTGAGGGCGGGAAAACCACTCTCACTCTCTGCCAAAACAGTTAGGGTAGAAGAGTTTGTTTAGGAGGAATTCAAATTTGAGTACAGGAGTATTCTCCTTCCCCAACTGATATTGTAAGTATGTACATTAGCCATACAATGGAAGAGGGGTAGGCTGGGCCGATAAGCCCAAAATAATTTAATAAAAAGAAAAAATGAGTTAAAGGTTAAATTGATAAATTTGAAAAATATTTATTGCATCTGATAAAATAAAAAGAAACATTGGTAGAATTAATTTAAATCTGGGAAGTAGGCTCATAAATCTCCCCCCTAAAAAAATTTCGTCCTCGAAATTCAAGAAATGACAAGACAATCTCAAAGCAAAAAATCTCAAGGAGATTCAAACACCGATCATTTATTGAAAATAGAATTTAATAATAATAAAAAAGTACAATCAAATCAATCAAAAATATTAGGATAACGCTCCCGCATCTCATCCTCGCGCTCCCATGTGGACTATCCCGGAGAGTGGTGTCTCCACATGACGCGGACAAGTAGAATAACCTGATTTCGTAGCTGCTTCTCCCTTCTGTCGAGGATCTCCACTGGCTGCTCCTCGTAGGTCAATCTCGGGCCTACCTCTAGCTCGGAGTAGTCCACCACATGGCTCGGGTCTGGAATATAGCATCAGAGCTGAGACACGTGGAAAACATCGTGCACTTCCTCCAATCTAGCTAGAAGCGCCAATCGATAAGCCATCTCGCCAATCCGTATTGTCACGTCGAAGGGCCCGATGAATCTCGGACTGAGCTTTCCGCCTCTGCCAAATCTGATGACACCCCTAGTCGGTGAGATTTTCAGGAACACTCTATCTCCAACTACGAACTCAAGTGGCCACCTGGTGCTGTCCGCCCAGTACTTCTGCCGATCCTGTACAACTCTGAGACGCTTCCTGATCAGTCTGACTTTTTCAGCTGACTCTACCGCCATCTCTGGCCTAAGCAAAGCTCTCTCGCCAACGTCGTCCCAAGATAAAGGCATGCGACATCTTCGCCCATATAGCGCCTCGAACGGGATCATCTCGATGCTAACCTGATAACTGTTGCTATAGGCAAACTCCATTATATGTAAATGATCCTCCCACGAACCGTCGGAGTCGAGTGCGCAAACCCGCAGCATATCCTCCAGTGTCTGAATGGTCCCCTCGGACTGTCCGTCCGTCCGGCTGTGGATGATAGGCAGTGCCGAACTTCAACTGTGACCCCAAGCTCAGCTGTAGACTCCTCCAGAAGTGTGATGTAAAGCATATGTCTCTGTCTGAAATGATGCTAACCGGCACTCCATGAATCTGCACGATCTGTCGTATGTAGTGGTCTGCAAGCTTCTCGGTCGACAGCCCTACCTTGAACAAAATAAAATAAGCAGACTTCGTTAGTCCGTCCACGATCACCCAAATAGCATCCTTGCCACTGGGAGTACGCGATAATACAGAGACGAAGTCCATGGTGATATGCTCCCACTTCCATTCCGGGATAGGTAAAGACTGGAGTAGTCCTGCTGGTCTCTGGCGCTCCGCCTTGACTTGCTGGCACACAAGGCATCTGGAAACAAATCTGACAACCTCTCTCTTCATTCCATACCACCAAACATACTCTTGCAGATCCTTGTACATCTTGGTAGACCCAGGATGAATAGAATACTGCGACTGGTGGGCTTCCTGCATCACTTTCTCCCGTAGATCGTTGGGCACACACAACTGGTTCTCGTACCTCAGGGATCTGTCCTCCACAATAGTGAAGTCTTCAAGCAATCCTGCCTCCACCTGAGCTCTAAGACACTTGAGTCCCTCATCAAAAAACTGGGCCTCCTTGATCTTCTCTAGCAGTCCCGACTGTATCTGCATGTGCATCAGCTGCCCTCCTACTCCTGGTAGAACAATCTCGATTCCAAGGCTCTCGAGATCCTCCAGCAAATGCCGATCCATAGTGAGATACATAGCAACAGGATATCGACTGAGAGCATCTGCTACCACATTTGCCTTTCCAGGGAGGTACTGCAGACTGATGTCAAAATCCTTCATGAGTTCCAGCTATCTGTGCTGCCTCATATTCAGCTCCTTCTGAGTAAAGACATACTTCAGGCTTTTGTGGTCCGTGAAGATGTCCACTCTCTCCCCATAAAAATAGTGCTTCCAAAATTTTAACGCAAATATGACCGCTGTAAGCTCCAAGTCATGTGTGGGATAATTCTTCTCATGGGGCCTCAACTGTCTAGAAGCATAAGTTATGACCTTCTTTTCTGCTCAAGCACACATCCTAAGCCTTTCCCTGAAACATCGATGTAGATGATGAATCCTCCCGATCCCGATAGGAAAGCTAGAACTGGCGCTGTCGTGAGTCTTCTCTTCAATTCTTCAAATGCTGACTGGCAGGCGTCGCTCCAAATGAACTCCTCGTCCTTCCTCGTAAGCTTCGTCATAGGCTCTACAATCTTGGCAAAATCCTTTACAAACTTTCTGTAGTAACCTGTTAGGCCCAGGAAACTACGAATCTCTGCCACTAACTTGGGAGGTGTCCATGCTTCCACTGCTTCAATCTTCTTGGGATCTACAGAAATCCCTTCTCCAGTCACCACATGTCTTAAAAACTCTACCCGATCCAAGAAAAACTCACATTTCGAGAGTTTTTCGTACAGCTTCTCCTTCCACAAAATCTCCAGAACAATCCGCAGGTGCTCCACATGCTCCTCCTTGGTCTTCGAATATATCAGAATGTCCTCAATGAAGACTACGAAAAACTTGTCCAGATACTTGTAAAAAACTTTATTCATCAAATTCATAAATACTGCTGGGGAATTGGTGAGTCCGAACGACATCACTAAGAACTCATACTGGTCGTATCGAGTGTTGAAAGCTGTCTTCGGAATGTCCTGCTCCCGTAACTTCATCTGGTGATATTCCAACCGAAGGTTATTCTTGGAAAAGACCTTCGCTCTACCAAGCTGGTCAAACAGCTCATCAATCCGTGGCAAAGGGTATCTATTCTAGATAGTGATGTTATTGAGTACACGGTAATCAATACACATCCTCACCGTCCCATCCTTCTTGGGCACGAAGAGTACTGGTGCTCCTGAGGGTGAAGCACTGGACCGAATAAAACCTTTGCCCTCCAGCTCATCAATCTGGGCCTTCAACTCTGCTGCTTTCTTCGGGTTGATCTTGTAGCAATATTGGAACTTCAGTGCTGATCCGGGCAATAGGTCGATGCTGAACTCTACATCTCGATCTAGCGGCAATATCCTGGTAACTCCTCGGGAAAGACGTCAAGATACTCTATAATAAGTGGATACGGCAACTCCTGATCTTCTGCAACAGCTCCGAAATAGACTCCCTCTGGCCTCTCTGTAACACGCCTGCTGATCTCGAACGGTGGAACTCCTGGCGGGCTGAAGATCCCCTTCCCTTTATGGCAGTATATTACAGCAAACTGGTCATTCATCCAGTCGATGCCGCTAGCAAGGATTAGGAGCAAGGAGCAAAGAAGGGTGTCCATTTTGGAGGAGCTATCATGTCGAAACCGTATCCTTTGAGTGTATCATTGGGATCCTACTTCCAATAGGTATAACCATCTCTCTATTTCAATTTTCCTTGAATTTTAGTTAGATTTGAATCCATAGGATCCATTCCCATGTATGTACAACCATTAGATTTTAATTTGAGGCTCTTTGGAGTCCTCTTTAGAAAGTTTGAATATGTTTGGTGTCCTACTTGTGGAGTTTCCAATATAGGACACCCCATGTGTTTGTGTTTATGCAAATAGGTATTTTGTGTTATGGTATCTTGGGGTAAGATATAGGTTGGTATCTTACTAGTATCTAGTATCTACGTTAGTTGTCTTAGGATGTAGATGAGTGGGTATCCTAAGATACAAATCAGTATCTTAGAAGGTAAAAGTAGGATTTTGGAGTAAAGTCTAAGAAGGGGTTTTGATTGTTAAGATGGAGTTAGAAATAGGTTGTCTTGGTAGGTAATGGTTAGATAAGGGTAGTTTAGTCAAGTTTTGACCCCTGTAGGCCAAGAGTTGACTTTTTGACCAAAGTCAACTACGAGTCAACACTTTACCTAGAATTGACCCAAAACTAAACCATAGTTGACCAGTTGACTGAAAGTCAACTGTTAGTCAACATTTGCCTAGTTTGACCTTGGATTGACCTAGAGTTGACCAGAGTTGACCAAAAGTCAATTGTAAGTCAACATTTGATCCAGATTGACCTAGTTTGACTTGGATTGACTTCCTGTGACCTTATTTGTTCTAGTTTGGCTTAGTATGACCTAGTTTGGCCGAGTATGACCTACTTTGACCTAGTTTGACTTAGACTTGCATATCATGATTTGATTAGCTTCCATTTTATTATTAAACCCTGTTTTGACTTATGATATCTCATCTTTAGGTCTGTGATTACTCTGAGCATTTGTTCACCTTATCAGCTCAGGATCGCAGGCGAGTACATTCACTGATAGTTTTCATTGTCTTGATATCTGCTATATCTGATTCAGTTGTAGTGTCTTACTTAATTTCTAGACATGATAGTTCACGGACTAGTATATGTTGGATCATGAAATGAGATGTCGTTCCTGAATTACTTGGTATATTGGTATATTTCTTGTCTTATTCCCTATACTTGTATAGACACCGATTCCTAAGGGGACTTGCTACCCTCTTACGAAATCTCGTGTCATGACGTGTCATGTCTGGATCCTTTATACTATTCGGGGATATGAAGTTATAAGTGGTTGTGTGATCAAAATCCCTACTTGTTCTTCACACTTGTACTTGTCCTTGTGCATAGCTATACCCTCGCTCACGATGGGTAAGCCTGACCCCACTTGTTCATAGCTTTCCATGGTGGCCGACCTTATCCTGCTCCGTTGTACACTTGTTCATAGCCGATCAGATGGAAAGCCTGACCATGTTTTCCAAGCCGATCATATAACGCTCTAATAATTCAAGGCATATTTTATATTTATTTATCCTAGGAGGCTAAGTTCTGTTCAGGAAAAAGGTTACAATCTCGATCCTTATTTGGTTTATAGGTTGTAACTTAGTTTTCGAATAGTTCCCAAGTCATCCTATATATATATATATATTGTCGTCCTATTCAGTACTCACATCCTGTTATATATTTCCTGTAGATTTTGTCCTGTATTTTACATGTTCAACATGCTCTTATGCTATACTTTGATTGGAGGCTAGGTTCTGTTTGGGAGAAGGGTTACAACCCCGGTCTTTTTTTGGTTTACGGGTTGTAACTCAGCATCTGAATAGCTCCCAAGTCATCATATATCTTTATCTTGTATTTCATTATAATTGTCTCTTATAGAATTTGTCAATTTATATGGAACTATTGTTTGTGTTTGTACTTGCTCATTTTTCTGACAGGATAACCATTGATGTTTACAGAGTACATGTTAGCTGAGTGCTCTACCTTTTACGGGTATGGCCAGGATAGAGTTTGATGAGACATTACCGCTAGATCTCCAGTAGGATCCATTAGTAGTGGACGAGACATCATTAGTTTAGATTAGTCATTTTCAGTTGTATTTATTCTCTAGATTACTGTATTTGAGATTTGGGATGTTTTTGGATTTGTGTTATCTTAGACACTTAGAACTCTATCTGGTTGTATCTCTGTGGTTTCATTTTATTTTATTTCATATGTATCTATCTTTTTATCGTATTCTTCCTTAGATGTGATTGAGACTGTATTTGCTATGTCACCTCCATTCGGAGTGTATATACTGTACATGTACCTTATATATTGTTAGATGATTGATCTAGGACAGCGTTCTACCGCCGACACTGCGGCGTAGGCTGGACGTACCCACTTCTCGTGCCCTTACTCTAGGGTGTGGGTCGTGACACATTTTTGTGGTGGCCCATACAGGTCAGAGTCACAACTAGTACGAATTCGTAGTAGTACTCGACTTAGAGTGCTGCTACGAGCCTGCTATTAGGTTATAAGATTAGGCAGTATAGAGAGTTACTCAATCACAGTTAGGACTGCTTGAGAAGATTCCTGGGATGACCCTTGAGAATCTCATTATAAACTATCTCGAAATTCAATTTCGACATTTTTGGTTTACTTCTTTGTTCATCATTGAATTTGATTCTTGGTATTCATTAATGACTTGATTTTCTACCAAGATAACATTATGGGCTAGGTTGCCTCAGTCATGGAATGTAGAGTCTTCTATAGCCATATTAGCTGGTTTGGCGATGGGATAGAGTCTGATTTTGGATGGATTTCTCGGGTGTGGGAATTTTAAGTTTTCGCAGCCAAGCTAGCGACAATACAAAATTTTTAAATACCATGATTCTAGAGGTATGTACCTTAGTTGTGGACTCTATGGATTATCGCTGTTGTACTTACTGGCGTAACGAGGATTCTGGTAACATAGTTCTGGATAGACGGGTATGATTATCAAATTTCAGAATAGGTACCATATAGATGGTGCCCTAGTATGATGGAATGGAATATCAGTGTGGATGTTACTTGAGTATCATGGATTAGATAGAGGGAGCTAGGCCACCCGTAGTGCAGCACCGTGCCCCGCACCATCAGATGGATATACCCCAGAGGGGCAGGGCTTTTGTGCTGACAGTCGAGTAGACCGACGCTACGGGTGACGGGTTAGCAGGTCTGTCTTTCATGTTCTTCTTTCCATCTTGTTTTGTGATTCTATTAATACCTGTCAGGATGTTTTGTGCTGTGATAGATAGTATAGTGACCCTGATCAAGAACGTGATATCACGATCAGTAGGACCATAATTTGCATATTTTAGATATAGTTTTCTTAACCTTGATTGTTGGGGGTTTAACCTAGAAGGAGTACGACCATCTTAATTTCGAGGATAAAATTTTTCTAAGGAGGGTAGATTTGTAACCACCACTTTTTTAAAATGAGGGTAATTTTAAACTTTTATAAGATTAATTATTTAATAATAGGTTTAAATCATGTTATTGATTTATTGGTAAATTTTAATTATTTTAATATCATTAAATTAGTGTTTTGAGATTTTGTTCTTTGGCTAGTGTAACCTTAGAGCTGCTTAGCATAGAGACTAACCATGACCTTGGAGGTCTAACCTATTTGATTAGATTAGCTAATTACCACTTTTTAGGCTAAGGGTATTTTGGTCATTTTGTGACTTTTGAATTATTTAGGATTTTGATTAATTGGTGAATTTTAGGTTATTTTAAAAATATTTAAATTGATGTATTATAATTTTGCACATTTTTTATATTTTAATATTTTGAGAATTTTTATATTTTAATATTGATTTTACGGGATTTGTTAAATTGGGTTCGATTTTCATTTTGTTCCGATTTGTGTTAGTGACCCGGGTAGCTTAGATTCTAGTCGGGACCCCAAGATGAGTTAGGCATGGCCCGCAAACCCTAGTAATTAAGTTAGTATCATTAGACTAATTCCACTTGCTTAGAATGGTTAAATTAGAGACCTAAACTTGACCTTTTTAACCACAAACCTTGTCATGACTTAAGTTGACCCAAAGGAGACTTGTAGGGGCATCTTGGACTTTTCACATAGGCCCATTAGGGCATGTATGACTAGCCACCTATAGGGAGAGAGGTGTCCCTCACTTTTATTTCACACTTGCCTCTCTTTGTTTTTCCAAATTTGTTCTTCCCCAAACTTGAGAGCTTCCCTCTTGATTTTGATCTCCAAATCCCTCCATTCTTCTTCCAATCTTCCATCATTTCTTCTCATTCAACCAAGGAGGAGGTGCTAGCAAGGATTGGGAGCAAGCAGCAAGGAAGGGTGTCCATTTTGGAGGAGCTTTCGTGTCGGAACCATGTCCTTTGAGTGTGTCATTGGAATCCTACTTCCAATAGGTATAACCATCTTTCTATTTCAATTTTCCTTGCATTTTAGTTAGATTTGAATCCATAGGATCCACCCCATGCATGTACAACCATTAGATTTTAATTTGAGGCTCTTTGGAGTCCTCTTTAGAAAGTTTGAATAGGTTTGGTGTCCTACTTGTGGAGTTTCCAATATAGGACACCCCATGTGTTTGTGTTTATGCAAATAGGCTATTTTGTGTTTTACTTTCATTTTTAGGATGGTTAGCTAGTAGCTTATGATAGATATTATATATCTAAGATTGGTATCTTGGTAGTTAAGGTATTAATACCTAGACTAAGGTATTGGATTTTTAACTAAGGTATTGATATTAGGATATCAATAGGGCTAAGGTATATGGTATCTTGGGGTAAGATATAGGTTGGTATCTTACTAGTATCTAGTATCTACGTTAGTTGTCTTAGGATGTAGATGAGTGGGTATCCTAAAATACAAATCAGTATCTTAGAGGGTAAAAGTAGGATTTTGGGATAAAGTCTAAGAAGGGGTTTTGATTGTTAAGATGGGGTTAGAAATAGGTTGTCTTGGTAGATAATGGTTAGATAAGGGTAGTTTAGTCTAGTTTTGACCCCCGTTGACCAAGAGTTGACTTTTTGACCAAAGTCAACTACGAGTCAACACTTTACCTAGAATTGACCCAAAATCAAACCATAGTTGACCAGTTGACTAAAAGTCAAATGTTAGTCAACATTTGCCTAGTTTGACCTAGGGTTGACCTAGAGTTGACCAAAAGTCAACTGTAAGTCAACCTTTGACCCAGATTGACCTAGTTTGACTTAGATTGACTTCCTGTGACCTTGTTTGTTCTAGTTTGGCTAAGTATGACCTAATATAACCTAGTTTGGCTGAGTATGACCTAGTTTGACTTAGACTTGCATATCTTGATTTGATTAGCTTCCATTTTATTATTAAACCCTGTTTTGACATATGATATCTCATTTTTAGGTCTGTGATTACTTTGAGCATCTGTTCACCTTATCAGCTCAGGACCGCAGGCGAGTACATTCACTGATAGTTTTTATTGTCTTGATATTTGCTATATCTGATTCAGTTGTAGTGTCTTACTTGATTTCCAGACACGATAGTTCACGGACTAGTATATGTTGGATCATGACATGAGATGTCGTTCCTGGATTACTTGGTATATTGGTACATTTCCTGTCTTGTTCCCTGTACTTGTATAGATACCGATTCCTAAGGGGACTTGCTACCCTCTTACGAAATCTTGTGTCATGACGTGTCATGTCTGGATCCTTTATACTATTCGGGGATGGAGAGTTATTAGTGGTTGTGTGATCAAAATTCCTACTTGTTCTTCACACTTGTACTTGTTCTTGTGCATAGCTATACCCTCGCTCACGACGGTAAAGCCTGACCCCACTTGTTCATAGCTTTCTATGGTGGCCGGCCTTGTCCTGCTCCGTTGTACACTTGTTCATAGTCGATCAGATGGAAAGTCTGATCATGTTTCCCAAGCCGATCACATAACGCTCTAATAATTTAAGGCACATTTTATATTTATTTATCATAGGAGTCTAAGTTCTGTTCAGGAAAAAGGTTACAACCTCGGTCCTTGTTTGGTTTACGGGTTGTAACTTAGTTTTCGAATAGTTCCCAAGTCATCATATATATATATATTGTCGTCCTATTCAGTACTCACATCCTGTTATATATTTTCTGTTAATTTTGTCCTATATTTCACATGTTCTACATGCTCTTATGCTATACTTTGATTGGAGGCTAGGTTCTGTTTGGGAGAAGGGTTACAACCCCGGTCCTTGTTTGGTTTACGGGTTGTAACTCGGCTTCCGAATAGCTCCCAAGTCATCTATATCTTTGTCTTGTATTTTATTATAATTGTCTCTTATAGAATTTGTCAATTCTTATGGAACTGCTGTTAGTGTTTGTACTTGCCCATTTTTTTGACATGATAACCGTTGATGTTTACAGAGTACATGTTAGCTGAGTGCTCTACCTTTTACGGGTATGACCAGGATAGAGTTTGATGAGACATTACCCCTGGATCTCCAGTAGGATCCATTAGCAGTGGATGAGACATCATTAGTTTAGATTAGTCATTTTCAGTTGTATTTATTCTCTGGATTACTGTATTTGAGATTTGGGATGTTTCTGGATTTGTGTTATCTTAGACACTTAGAACTCTATCTGGTTGTATCTTTGGGGTTTCATTTTATTTTATTTCATATCTATCTATCTTTTTATCGTATTCTACCTTAGATGTGATTGAGACTGTGTTTGCTATGTCACCTCCATTCGGAGTTTATATAATGTATAGGTAACTTATATATTGTTAGATGATTGACCTAGGACAGTGTTCTACCGCCGACACTGCGGCGTAGGCTGGACGTATCCACTTCTCGTGCCCTTACTCTAGGGTGCGGGTCGTGACACCAATAGATTGGCATTGCCACCGTCGTTAGAGGGAGTACATGACATATTTTATGTGTCTCAGCTGAGGAGGTACGTGGCAAACAGCAGTCTTGTGCTCGATCACTCCGAAATTACCATTGGACCGAATTTGTCGTACCAAGAGCAACCGATAGGTATCCTTGATTGTCAAGTGAAAGTGTTGCGGAATCAATCTATATCGTCGGTTCACGTGGCATGGAAGCATCACTTGCTAGGAGAGTCTACTTGGGAGCGGGAGGACGACATTCAGAATCGCTACCCGCATTTGTTCGAAGAACAAGGTATGTCTTGCATGTTAGTTCCTTTAAATTTGCATTGCATTGCATACCCCCCCCCCCCCCCCCCCCCCGACGTTAGTTTTAATTTCGAGGACGAAATTTCTTTAAGTTGGGTAGGATGTATAAATTTTTATTTTTATTTAAGTATTTTAAAAAAAATTATACTATATTCTAAACTAAACCAGTTGTTTTCTAGTTTATATATATATATATATATATATATATATATATATATATATATATATATATATATATATATATATATATATATATATATGTGTGTGTGTGTGTGTGTGTGTGTGTGTGTGTGTGTGTGTGTGTGTGCTTGTACAATATACTATCATAAAAGTAGTCCACAGTATAGTTTGGAATTATAGATATAATTTTATATTTAATAGGAATTCTTTTGACATTTTAATCTATGTATTTCACTAGCTATTGTTATATATATATATATATATATATATATATATATATATATATATATATATATATATATGATGAAAAAAAAAATATATATATATATATATGATGAAAAAAATATAAAATGTAAAAGCTACAGTACTAAGAGTCCTCCGACCCCTAACCCGAGCGCTGAGCAGCAGACGCAGGGATTCGAAATTGAGAGACACCTTAATCCTTCACCAAATATCCCCAAATCTTTTCCATTCAAATCCAATCGAATTCTCTTTAAATTAGGTCAAGAATTCAATCCAAAGCCTGTCTAAATCCTATTAGAAATCGGTTTAAAATCTCATATGTATAGGGATATACATAGCGAATACAAAACCCACCCCATCTGCTTCATCCAATCACCGAAGACTCGAACATTCGTGCTCCTGCTGTGAGCCTCGACCCTGACCCCAATGACCCCTTATGACTGTCGCATGCCACCGCAGAGATGTCGGAGCGCCACCCCCGTTGAACTCTGTAACAGAGAGTTCTCTGTTTGGTACAGAACCGATTTCTAGGTACCCTCATTACCGATTGAATTTCTCCTTATATACTAGATCATTTTCGATCCTACAACTACCTATGGATAGCCTAGATAACCCTCTAAGAATCTACCTACTTGGTTCACAATGATCGAATACCAATTCGATGAAAAATCGAAGAGAAACCAGGCCAAAAATTAAATATTTCGAAAAACAGAGCAAGTTAAACCAGTCCCAAACCCTGACTTGGAAGGCCGATTGCGGCCGACCTACTATCAATTTTTGAAAACTAATTTGACATAGTTATAGACAACCTATACCTGAGTAAAACCAAAGTTGTAGATTGTAATTTTAGTATGTATACAGGTAGTTGTTCGATGTTAAAGTTAGAGAAAAACTGTTGTTAAAAACATTAAATTTTAGAATTTTTTTTCCAATACGACGTGCGCCCTGATAAGCCGGACGACGTGGTCACGCTCTATACGTATCGAAATGCATGTATGGATATTGTCGACATGTGGGAACTGACGGAACTCGATTTTGCTGCCTGTGCACAACGAAATCAATGCGTATCCGTCAAGATACCCCCGTATCGACCTTTTGCAAACTAGGCTATAACTTCGTGTATAGTCGTCGGTTCAAGACGAAACTTATGCCAATATGACCGTATCAAAATTTCATCATGTGTGCCAAGTTTGGTCCGATTCTGGAAAGGTCGACCGGAACGCCTATTTGGCGGGCCCGAGACCTGATCCAACGGGCAAAATTGTAAACGGCCCGCTGAAATCCAATATTGGACATACGGTTGGGTTTGTCTCCTCAAACTGGACCCGCAGAAAAATAGCTTGACGACTTTAGAGATCATAGATACTGGCACGTATTTCGGTGCAAAACGGGTCCACGACGGACATCATTTTGACCCAAAATTATGATTTTGCCCCTGTTACAGAATTGGACTTTTGGATAGGTATTTTCTAGATATATCTTTTACACCGGGAACAATCTTGATGTCTGTTTCAGCATCCAGAGTCATTCATGGATTTTGAGATTTCTTGCTGACGTCATTGATTGCTTGGAATTGCTATTCCCGCTCTGCCAGGCAAGATACCTTGTCACCTTACTATGTGATTACTTATTCTTATTTTTAGTTATTTATATTCAGTATTTTTTATCAGCTGTTAGTACTGTATCACTGTGTGTCCAAGTCACACTTGGGTGCATTTGACCCTATCGGTCGTTTTTACTTGCTTTTGTTTTATTCTCTTGCATTGACTTAGCCTAGTGACCACCCACTGATGATTAGGTATTGATATATCTAATACGGCTTTGACATATGATCATCATCAGTTGCGAGTCACATGTAGGATACATACCCGCGTAGTCGGCTGGCCACCGATACGTATGGAGCGTACGACGGATAAGAGTAACTGCTAATAGAATTACATGTTAGAAGATTGGACAGTTACTAGAGGTTCTTATCAGTCATGGAGATGATGATATTAGGCATTGGGTAGGAAAAACAATATCTGATGTATGGACTTCTTTGCACTTCCCTAATTACATGTGCGATCCTTCGGAGACGCAGGCTCCAGGTGCCCTCTGACGTTTTCCAGAGCGTTATGGACGTACCCCCTGCACATGATGCCCTCTGATGATCTTTATACGTTATTGACGTAGGCCCCTGGTTCCCTCTTTGGGGACTATGTCGATCCCATCTACAGCTAGGGCTCATAAGTTGAAGGATTGTATCTCAACTGCATAGTCATAGTAGAATGGGTAGGAACCCTATTGCATGCATCCCTATATACTCTTTATTATATATCAAAGTATATATTGTTAGGGTTATATACTAAAAGCATCACTTTTGTAGTAACCTTATTTTCTTAAATTTTGAATAAGAATTATATGGGCAAATGTTTGCATATTGTATTTGCTCAAGTGTTAATACAAATATCTAATATTCTATATTGTAGATAATATGGTGTGTGGTATCACACAGAAGATCATATTATCAATTCCCTATGGAGTATATAAATAGTTCACAACCTAGATGGACTTGGACAATCTATTAGAAATGTTGTAGTGTAATCTGGTATTAGTCTATCTTGAATATAGGTTTACATTAGTACACTTTGTGTGTATTGAACAGGACCACTTGAGGTTGTTCTCTTTGTACTGACTATATAAGTGAACAAATACCTCTGTTATTATGGATGCTTGTGCTCTTAATTTGGATATAATAACGGACATGTATATACAGTATGCATAACTTTGACTAATAAAAGAGTGAGATTCATTATGGATCAACAATCTCTATGAATTGGGTAATAACATTGTATGTATGATGGGCTGTTGATTATAAATGGAATCTATGTTCCGATACATCGGGTTGATGATGTCCCCTTAAGGAGCTCATAAGGATTGTCATGTAAACCCTACAGGTGGATTATATCCGACATGACAAATAAAGTTGAGCGGTACTACTTAAGGATAAAAGATGTCGAATCAATATAGTTGTCAGTAACTTAATTTCATCGATGGACATACGATATCTTAACATGGGGAGCCAAACGAGCATATAATAAAAGGTGCCCACAAACAAAATTTGGAATTAGGGAGGTAGTGCAACAATAGCTTATTAGTGGACCGAGCTATTGTTAATGGGCCTGGATTGTGTGTTCGGGCTGAACACGGGATATCCAGATCCGTTAGGAGGCCTAACCCTAATTTCTTCTCATGGTCCCTGCCGTAGCCTATATATATCATCTATTCTCTGGCCGTCAGACTGATCCAAAATCTGAAACTTTCTCTAAATTCGTGATTCTCGTAAGGAGAGAAAGAGAGGGCTGCCAATGAGAAGAAAAGATTGGAAGATTGTCGCCCACACGACGTCCAACTCGAGGAAGGAATACGTACAGAAGATCTTGGGGTCGTCCGCTCGAGATTGCCAGGAATTACTTCTCCTTTCTGCCGCAGGTATAATTCATGAACCCTAATTTTCGCCTATGAAGGGTTAGAACACGTATTAGATCTGTTTAACTTTCTATCGATCAATACACACACCAAAAGAAAGGTCCTAGGAATCCCCAGTTCCATCAATTGGTATCAGAGCCACTTTGGATCTACGCATTGATTGATACGTCCATATTGTCCAATAAAACCTGCGCTATGTAATAGTTGGTAGATGTAGATATGTTCTAACTCGGTTTTACAGGCATCTTATATCCAACTATTATGGTCCAATGCATGTTTTTGATTGTGTTGTTCAAATCACAAACATGTCGTGGATGTTGTTGTTGCTGTGGATGTAATTAAAATTACGAGGGTTGATCGTGCTTATTATTTTAATTTTTCAATCTAGATTATGTGTGAACTCCTTCGAAAGGCATAGGATTGATGTAATTTTAATTATTTTTGAACAATCGTGAAGGCGGTGGTGGCTATTTCTGATGCCGGACGAGATGCTGGTTTTAAGCAATCCAGAGGCAGACAGATAATTTTCGATGAAGGAATCGACAGCCAAAACCTTAAAAAAAATCGGGGCGCTGCCCCGAACCCCGCAACCTGACTGGGCAGGTCGAACCCCGAATAGATCTGCGCAGCGGCAGATTTTGGATTCGGATAGTTGAGGACGGAGCAGCAAAGATGACCATAATAGTTGGATACTTTCTCTTATTTTTGTCATTTTGCTTTTTCTGATTATGCATGTTTATTATTGTGTGGTTGTTTTTTTGAAAAGCCAAGCCTACATTAATAATGGACAAGATGGACATAATATCAATGAGTAGAAAACCCCCATTATTAAATAACTAAGTGGGAGAGGATATTTATTTATTATAAATCCTATGGTCTCCATTACTGGTTTGTAGGTAATGTAATTATACTTGCGTGTTGGCTTTAGTGCTTTCCTCCATATCGGATGAATATAATTATGGATCACCAGTGCAAATTTCCTTAGGAATAATTGTAGAAAGTTACCTAGTATGTGTTCACTTCTCCATCTGAAGGAACTCATTACAAGGTAGTGGACTTAGTATTAAGTAATGGTATACACTTAGATACAAATAATGGTATCCTCCCCATCGGAGTCACTGCTATTATTTGTATGACCAGAGCAAGACCAACATATTAATTTTATTTGTCATAAAGTTATGTTGACATGATAGTAAAATTAATAAGAAAAACCTACTTGAACAAAGTTGAATTTGTATACGTCCATACTATCGTGGCTTGCTAAATTCATGGTGTTCAAGGTAAATTTCTTATTATTGTTTTGAGGGAATCAATATTTAGTTAATTCAAAAAGTTTTTTTGCCCTACATAATTTTATTTATGTGATTCTCAGGATTTCAAAAAAATGGGTTCTTTCAATCCACTTATGGTGATTCTTAAAGAAAACAAACTTACTGGACCTAATTATATTGACTGAAAACGTAATTTGGACATTGTTCTGACTGCTGAGGAGTACAAATATGTACTTGTTGAGTAATGCCCACCTAAGCCTGATGCTAACTCTGATGAAGAGGTCAAAGAGGCTTATAAGAAGTAGAAAAAGGCAGATGAGATGTCGCGATATTATATTCTGGCATCTATGTCAAATTTACTGCAATATCAGCATCAGGCCATGGCCACTGCTTATGACATAATGTATAACCTCAAGAAACTCTTCGGACATCAGAGTAGAGCAGCTAGGCATTTTGCTATAAAATGTTTGATAAATACAAAAATGGCTGAGGGTACACCAGAAAGGGATCATGTTCTCAAGATGATGGGTCATCTGAATGAGATGGAGATCCTTGGAGCTAAAATCGGTGGAGAATCTCTGGTCGATATCATTCTCGGGACTCTGCCTAAAGTTTTGACAATTTTTGCCTTAATTACAACATGAACAAAAGGTTGTATAGTTTGGCAGAACTTGCAAAAGAGCTACAGGATGTTGAATATCTCTTTAGGCAGAGTGGTCATGTTTTTGTTTCTGAAAAGGCTTCTACTTCTAAGCCAAAAGGTAGTAACAAGAAGAATAACGTTCAGAAACAGGCGAACTCAGCAAAGAAGGGCATGGGACCTCAAGGCGCGATGAAAAAGCCGAAAGGCAAATATTTCAAGTGCAAAGGGTCAGGACATTGGAAGACTGATTGTCCATTTCTCAAACAAGGAAACAAAGAAGGTATATCTCATTTACTAGTAGTTGAAACATGTTTAGAGGTGTTATCTACCGACACCTGGTGTGTAGATACAGGAGCCACTAATCATGTCTGCAATACATTACAGGAGTTCCAGAAAACCAGACGGCTCAGTGATGGAGAGATATGCTTGTTCATGGATGATGCTACAAAAGTATCGGTCATTGTATTAGGAGATGTTACACTTTATCTTTTGGTAGAAATAAGTCTTTGACATTGAGAGATTGTCTTTATACACCTTCACTTAGAAGGAATTTAGTTTCTGTTTCTATGTTAGTTAAGGATGGATATTCAGTTTATTTTAATGACAATATTGTTATTAGAAAGAATAAATATTTTATCTGTTCTCATGCATTGGTTGATAATTTGTATGTCATTAATCCTATTTCGCCCATAATGCAACTTATGAAAATAAATAATATGTCATCTAACTTAAATAAGAGAAAAGAACCTTCTTGTATGAACCAAACATATATTTGGCACTTGCGATTGGGGCATATTAACCTAAGAAGGATTCAAAGACTAGTTGAAGATGGACCTTTGAGTTCATTGGAAGTGGAGGCACTACCAGTCTGTAAATCCTGCTTGGAAGATAAAATGACCAAAAGGCCTTTTACGGCAAAGGGGTATAGGGCCAAAGATGTGTTGAAATTGGTTCATTCTGATTTGTGGACCCATGACTATCCAAGATAGAGATGGCTTTGAATATTTTATCACATTTATTGACAATTATTCAAGGTATGGATACATTTATTTGATGCGCCGTAAGTCTGAGTGCTTTAAGAAATTCAAAGAGTACAAGGCTGAAACGAAGAAACGTCATAGAAAATGTATCAAGTCATTACGATCAGATCGTGGTGGCAAGTACCTCTTTAGAGAGTTTAGGAATTATTTATCAGAGGCTGGGATTGCATCCCAATTGACTGCACCTAGAGCGCTCCAGCAGAATGGTGTAGCCGAAAGAAGGAATAGAACTCTTATGGAGATGGTTAGATCAATGATGAGTTATTCGGATTTGCCAGATTCATTTTGGAGATATGCCTTATAGAGACTGCAGCTTATATTTTGAACTTGGTTCCTTCTAA
The DNA here is from genome assembly GCA_029216955.1 of Iris pallida. Lineage (NCBI taxonomy): Eukaryota > Viridiplantae > Streptophyta > Magnoliopsida > Asparagales > Iridaceae > Iris > Iris pallida. The sequence goes on from JANAVB010037219.1 coordinate 11,149,143, forward strand.
GTCAGTACCTCTTACTCCCACAGAGCTGTGGATTGGGCGTAAGCCTAGTCTGAAATATATTCGCATTTGGGGTAGTCCAACACATGTACTGAATGGGAAAGGAGATAAGTTAGAATCCCGTACAGAAGTACGCTTATTTGTAGGCTATCCAAGAGGAATGAAAGGAGGTTTATTTTATAGTCCTAAGGATCAGAAGGTCATTGTTAGCACCAATGTCCGATTCTTAGAGGAAGACTATGTGATGAACCATAACCCCACAAGTAGAGTTGTTCTAGAAGAACTGAGACGTGAGACACCAAGTACTTCAGTACCAGCAGTACAAGAGGATGAACCACAAATAACTGCACAATGTGTCACAAATGTTATACCACAACCGATAGTGTCTCGTCGTAGTGGGAAGGTTGTGATACAACCTGATAGATATATGTTCTTAGAAGAGTCGTCAGACTTCGTCCCTGAGGAACAAGATTATGATCCCTGTACCTACAATGAAGCACTCCAAGATAAAGATGCAGAGTCTTGGCAAAAAACAATAATATCTGAAATAGAATCTATGGATTCTAATCAGGTCTGGGAGCTTGTAGAACCATCCGTTGGTGTAAAAGCCATTGGATGCAAGTGGGTCCATAAGAGAAAAAGAGGATCAAACGGTAAGGTTGAAACCTTTAAAGCTTGGCTTGTAGCAAAAGGTTTTACTCAAAGAGAGGGTATCGATTATGAGAAAACCTTTTCTCCTGTAGCCATGCTTAAGTCTCTCTGGATTCTTTTATCTTTTGTAGCTTATCTCAATTATAAGATTTGGCAAATGGATGTCAAAACAGCTTTCCTTAATGGAAGTCTTGAGGAAGACATCTATATGAAGCAACCAGACGGGTTCATTGAAAAGGGCCAGGAGCATCTTGTTTGTAAGCTTAAGAAGTCCATTTATGGACTTAAGCAAGCTTCCAGATCTTGGAACATATGTTTTGATCAGGTAATAAAATTCTATAGATTTGATCAATGTCAGGACGAATCATATGTATACAGAAAGTGTGATAGAAACGTGATGGTGTTCCTAGTACTTTATGTGGATGACATCTTGCTCATTGGAAATAATGTGAAGGTGTTATCTAATGTAAGGGTATGGTTCTCCAAACAGTTTGATATGAAGGACTTAGGAGAAGTAGGTCACATCCTTGGGATCAAAGTTCTATGAGATCGCAAGAAAAGGATGTTGGGCTTATCCCAAGCTTCCTCTATCGATACTGTACTAACTCGTTTTAGTATGCAAAATTCTAAGAAAGCTTTCTTACCTTTTAGACATAGAATTGCTCTATCAAAGGAGCAGTGTCCGAGGACACCTAAAGAGATAGAGAACATGAAGGCAGTTCTTTATGCTTCAGCAGTAGGAAGCTTAATGTATGCAATACAATGCTATATACGAGACCAAACATCTGCTTTGCCGTAGGCATGGTCAGCAGATATTAGTCTAACCCAGGACAAGAGCACTGGACTGTCGTAAAGCAAATTTTAAAGTACCTAAAAAGGACTAAAGAGTATATGCTAGTTTGCCAGGCAGATAGTTTAGTTCCCTTGGGGTGTATAGACTCAGATTTTCAGTCAGATAGGGATTCCAGAAAATCTACCTCAGGTTATGTGTTTACTTTGGAAGGTAGAGCCATTGTGTGGAGGAGTATCAAGCAAAAATGTATTGTTGATTCCACCATAGAAGCCGAGTATGTGGCAGCCTCTGAGGCAGCCAAAGAAACGGTTTGGCTCAGAAACTTTCTGTTGGACTTGGATGTGGTACCTAGTTTGCCTAAGTCTATTACACTTTATTGTAATAATAGTGGTACAGTTGCAAACTCGAAGGAACCACGAGCCCATAAGACAGGCAAACACATTGAGCGCAAGTACCACCTGATACGAGATTTTATAAAGAAAGAAAATTTGTTGTGATCAAGATAGCATCAGCCGACAACCTAGCTGATTCCTTTACAAAGAGCTTACCAGCTAAGGCTTTTGATAGTCATGTTGAGGGAATAGGAGTCAGATGTGTAGCAACATGGCTTTAAGTATAAGTGGGAGATTTGTAACAGTATACTTAAAAGTAATGCTTTGAGTATAAGTGGGAGATTGTTAGGGTTATATACTAAAAGCATCACTTTTGTAGTAACCTTATTTCCTTAAATTTTAAATAAGAATCATATGGGAAAATATTTGCATATTGTATTTGTTGCAAGTGTTAATGCAAATGTCTGATATTCTATATTCTAGATAATATGGTGTGTGGTGTCACACAGAAGATCATATTATCAGTTTCCTATGGAGTATATAAATAGTTCACAACCTAGATGGACTTGGACAATCTATTAGAAAGGTTGTAGTGTAATCTGGTATTAGTCTATCTTGACTATAGGTTTACATTAGTATACTTTGTGTGTATTAAACAGGACCACTTGAGGTTGTTCTCTTTGTACTTACTACATAAGAGAACAAACACATCTGTTATTATGGATGCTTGTGCTCTTAATTCGTATATAATAACGGACATGTATATGCAGTGTGCATTACTTTGACTCATAAAAGAGTGAGATTCATTATGGATCAACAACCTCTATGAATTGGATAATAATATTGTATGTATGATGGGCTGTTGATTATAAATGGAATTCCTGTCCCGATACATCGGGTTGATGATGTCCCCTTAAGGAGCTCGTAAGGATTGTCATGTAAACCCTGTAAGTGGATTATATCTAACATAACAAATAAAGTTAAGCGGTACTACTTAAGGATAAAAGATGTCGAATTAATGTAGTTGTCAGTAACTTAATTTTATCGACGGACAAACGATATCTTAACATGGGGAGCCAAACGAGCATATAATAAAAGGAGCCCAAAAACATAATTTGGGATTAGGGAGGTAGTACAACAATAGCTCATTAGTGGACCGAGCTACTGTTAATGGGCCTGGATTGTGTGTTCGGGCTGAACACGGGATATCCAGATCCGTTAGGAGGCCTAATCCTAATTTTTCCTCTTGGTCCCTGTCGTAGCCTATATATATCCTCTATTCTCTGGCTGCCAGATTACTGATCAGAAATCTGAAACTTTCTCTAAATTCGTGATTCACGTAAGGAGAGAAAGAGAGGGCTGCCAAGGAGAAGAAAAGGTTGGGAGATCGTCGCCCATACGACGTATTGTATTCTTCCTACATTGATGATGAGATATCTCCCACTGATTTCTAGCTTATTGATTCCTTGAGACATTTTAGTGGACATTTTTACATCTCCTTTCTTTCTATTTTGCGGAGGTTGGACTCCGATCATTGTGACTATTTTTTTAGCTATTTGGAGTGGGTATGTCCACATGGCTATCTCTTTGATGCACTTATTTGTTATCTGGACTCTATTATCTTTTGTGTTGAGCTGTGATGAGATGTAATTTATTTATATTCTGGCCTGTGATTATATCATATATACAGCTTATGTACATATACGAGGATTTCATATATTGGAGTATTCTTCGTATAGGTGCAGCTGGCATGTCTGTGTACTCGGTCCTAAGTATTTTGGGACTGGGGCGTTACAGTATCAACGGAAGAAGGTATTGAGGAACCAGACTATTCCCTTGGTTCGCATTGCGTGGAGGCATCACACTCCAGGTGAGACTACCTGGGAGAGGGAGGATGAGATGTGCGAGGGCTACCTTTATCTTTTTTAGCCTTGAGGTATGATTTTCTATCCTTCTCTTATGTCTAGTTTCGTCTTTAATTTTGAAGAAAAAATTAGTTTAAGGAGGGTAGATTTATCTCTACCACTTTTTAGAATAAGGGTAATTTAGTAATTATAATTTTTAATTATTTTATTTAATGTATTGTGATTGTATCATTAGCTAGTGAAATCTTAGAACTATTTTGACTAGAGACTAATCATGATCTTTGAGACCTAGCTAATGGACTTAGCTTAGTTAGTTGGACTCTAATTAATCTAGAATGGCTAGTAAAGGCTAGAAATTTAATTAGTTAATGAGCCACTTTGGGCGTACTTCCAAAAAGCCTTAAAATGGAAATAGGGAGACTTATAGCTAATGCAGCCTAATGAAACCCTAGCCCACACCTTGTGGCCGGCAAGCATGGCTAACCCATGCTTTATATAGTATCATTAGCACCCTTCCTTCCCCTTTCATTTAGAACCCTAATCCTAATTTGGTGTTCTTCCCTAATTTCTCCATCTCCTAAATCAAGTCCAAATTCACCCAAACCAATTGTAATCTCTTACTCTTGAAGAGAGGAAGTCTCTATTGGCTAGCTTAGGAGCTTTTGGAGCAATTTGACCAGTGGGGTTGAAGGAGATCTAGATCTAGTAAGTTTTTCTTGAGAATCCATCTCTCAAGTGGTAAGAACCCCTAAATCCTTTTCTAATTTCTGATTTTTCTCCATAGATGCATTCATTTAGGGTCCCTATATCATTAGGTAGAGTTTGGGTTGATTTCGAATTCATTTGAGGTGCGTATCGTACCGTATCGGATACGAACCTCAAGTGTTCGATGAAATGACGCATAGAGCATTTTAATGTCTAATTTCAGTTTTGATGTGGTAATTACATTGATAATAATGTGTGCTAGGAGTAGAGATTATTGTCCATTGGTTTCAGTTTGAATGTTCGGGTATCTTGGACTTGTAGAGGCTTGGGTCTGTGATTTGTCCTCTGTGTTGGACTGTTCTATTGTACAGTCTATTAATCATAGTTTTACCACTGTTGTTTCATCCTAATCACCTAGGTATCTTGGCTTAACATCTGCTACTGGTCACCTTGCTTAGATCTGAACTTGGTTCAGTCGAGCAGCACACACACCATGTCCTACACTCACTCCATATGACCACTGCACACCCATAGCAGTACACTGCATTACTTCATATTCATCTCATTAAGACTGCATTCCACCTTAACATATCCTGCTGATTTGTTCACTGTTTCTTCACTACAATTATACAGATATACTATTCCCTAAATTCGAGATGACACTGTTCTGTTCATCTACGTCACTGTCCTATTTTTATTACATTCACATTTATACAACCTTCACTGCATTTGCATTTCATCTAGCCATTGCATGTTGCATTTTTTTGTAATACTCAAGTATCAGAACATTTGCATATCCTACACTAGACCATTCACTTCACTGTTTGGTCCAGGTATCTGCATTCACTACATTGCATTCTCTGTTAGCCTACATATGTTGCATTTCATTCACTTTGCACTTCACTACATATACTATATTACATTCCTGAAATTCATCTGTCCTGCATAGATGCATATTGTACTGCACACATTAGATTCAATGCTTTATTTATAGGATTAGATATCTTGCATGTTAGGAAACCTATCATGCATTCTTTGAATGCACTTCACTTTATCCTGCACCCCAGTTAGCCATTGAACACATAAATATTTTATTATTTGTATTCCATATACTAGTATGTCCCTTGTAGGTAAAGTACTAGTTCTACCTTAGCCAAATTTAGATTATTTTCCTTCAAACTCAGTAGGCATTTGATCCACTACATTACTTAGACCACTTTGCCTATTCATATTCTGACCTTGACCTTGGTGGCACCAAATTCATATGCATTTGATGTTCAGTCATTGATACAACCCTCATAGTGTAGACTTCTTCCCACCTTAATTTCTAAATCACTGTAATATTCATTCCATGTATTGTCCCAAGACCTTCTTCAGAAATACTCTGACAACTGCTATTGTTATGTTCTTCATTTTTGGTTTTGCTGATGCTTGGAAATGAAGACCCTCCTCTTAGTTCACTATGAGATGAGTAGAGGAATGGCTTTATGTTACAGCCATTTAAGAAGTAGGTCCTTATCCCTTTGGGTTTTAGTCCAATTTACTTAACTCTTGGTTCAGTTTTTTTCCTTGTTTCATAAGGTATCCGTTATGCTAAGTTGAGGCCATCTATCTGTCCAGACTTGAGTATCAAATCTATGTGTCAACTGATACACTAGCTATCATGTCCCTGTGTGGACATGGTGTCAGATTCTATCTTCTAGATTCAGTCCTTGTTTAGCTATAATTGCACATATCATTATATATTTTTTTATCATTATATATATATATATATATATATATATATATATATATATATATATATATATATATATATATATATATATAAGTTGTGTATATAGGATATCTTAGTAACTTGATATGAGGTTTGGGATAAGGTTGATGTTATCCCTTATATATGTACTAGCGGCCGGGCACACACGTTGTGTGTGTAACTCATTTTTCTATTTTGACAAATTATGTAAAATATGCACACATAATGCATGTGCGGCACATTTTTTTTTAATTTTGTTAAAAATATTGATACATATATGTTTAATTTGAAATTCAATCTCGTGAAGAAAAAAAGAATTGAATATCTTTTAGCCAAAACAAACTGAAATGTTATGTTATTTAAATTCTATTTTTTTCAATTCAAAATATAATATTTAGATTGACCTTAGTCAAATGTTAAATTATTATTTTTATAAATTAAAATATATATAGTATTTAAATTTTAATTCGGTTGGTTGTCATTTTGGGATTTGCTCCATAAAATTGTTTTGAAGGGTGATAAGTTCAAATCTTGTACTTAAATTTTGAATTTCTAGATAGGTTAGACTGGGTAGGATTTATTAATTTTAATATTTTTTGTAGATTACCTTGATAAAACAACTAATTAGAGAAAGAAAGAAACAAAAGGTTAGTGCATGGAGAAGAGGTTTTACGGTTTTAGAGAGTGGATTAGTTTTAGATAATGGGTGTGTAAATGACATTAGTATCCCTATATAATTATTATTTTAGATAGAAAAGTATATAAGCAAAATAATTGTCCATACCCCTCCTATTTGGATTATATTATAGTATAGATATGTGATATATCTAGGTATATATTATAGTATATGGATTATAGAGTTTAGAGTTAGTCCTTTATAGGATTTTTTTTTTGGGTTAATGAGATGGGCGTGAAAGAAGGCTTCAGTCTAGTGATCCAGACCCTATGGGGTAGCAGGCAGGATTGAAAGAAATATCTTACGGAATTTACCTGCTCGAGTCGAAGCGAGCGAAGTGAGTTTTTGCCATTTTCTTCAGTCAATAGGTGTCAGCTTAACAAGGCGAAAGCCAAAAGGGAATTTGAGGAAGGCTATCAAATTCTTAATGTTGGGGCATAGAGTTTTTCCATATCTTCTTAAGCGAAGCGAGTGAGGGTTAGCTTCTGAGCTCTCTTTCCGGAAGTCGACATACTGTTTTGAATCTTTTGAAAGATTTCTCACCTAGATAGCTAACATAGGCAAAACTCTAAGAAGTTGACCAAGGTTTGACTAATGGGTTAGTTTGACCAGATAGTTGACCATTAGTTGACTTTTGACCTAGAGAGACCTAGTAGCATATAGACTATATTGTTTAAATCAATTATTCAATTTAGAACACATTGTAACCTGTATTTCTCATAATCGGACATTGTGACTCCAGTTCAGAAATCGATATACATCAGTTGTATAGGATATCAGGCTAGTACATTCTATGTTAGTTTTCATTCATGATTGTATCTATATTACTAGCTCTAGACTACTTTACTTGATGTTGACACATTGTTAACACAGATTGGTACTATATGGATCTTGTCGTACGATGTTATCCCCTTACCGTGTGCATCAGGTATCCCATGTTTATGTATTTTATCGTGTGCATCGTGTACTCCTTGTATTCGTGTCTATTTATGTGCTTCGTGTGAAATAATATTCATGTACATAAGTTATCATGGCCGAATCCTTGTGTATTGATCGGGACGGGAGAGTAGAAGTGGTTATGTGATTACATCCGTTAGTATACTCGTGTATATGTCAATTATACATTCACGTATAATGGAGTTACCATAGATTACTCGTGTGCAACATAAACCAATCACATAACCATCTTGTGCTCTAAAATACTTATAGTTACTTACTGTTCATAGTTTATCTATCTTATTCATGTATTCAGATTTTTTGTCTATTTCTTTTACTCTCATTTATAGCACGTCATGTATTTTATTCTATTGCTTGCTTTATATTTCTTACCATGTTATGGAACTACTTTCAGAGTTATGTATTCGCTTCCATCCTGACTGGATATGTTGACAAATTTTACAGAGAACATGGAAAACTTTTGTACCACATATTATGGACCTGGCATAGATGATGCCTGCGACCTGGACCCTCAGGAGGATCCAATTTACCTAGAGGAGACTACCATAGTTCCTAGACTAGACTGTTAGATGTTATCTGTATTAGCTACTTTGAGTTGTATTTGGATTTTTTACTTTGTTGTGGTGTTGATAACACTTAATTCTGTTTGCATTCTGGATTGTATCTTCTTCTGTGATTTCCCTATCTTTCTTATCATGCTGATTATCTATCTCTAGAATTGTGATCGATTGAGTATATCTTCTGAGTTGTCCTCCATTTGGAGTGTATAATCTGTACAGGTACATTTATATTGTTAGATGTTATTGTGACCTAGGACAGCGTTCTACCACCGACACTGTGGTATAGGTTGGACGTACCCACGGTCTCGTGCCCTTATACTTGGTGCGGATTATGACAATACGTCAAGAATATGTGTTGATTATCGTACCTTGAATTCTGTAACAATCAAGAACATATATCCCTACCAAGGAAAAATGATTTATTCGATAAACTCAGTAGGACAGCAGTATTTTCGAAGATTAACTTGCGGTCAGGGTACCATCAGATCAGAGTCAAAGAGCAAGACATCCCGAAGATGGCATTCAGATCTAGATATGGGTATTGGGAGTTTCTCGTTATGCCATTCGGAGCGACCAATGCGCCAATAGTATTCATGGATCTCATGAATCACATATTTATGCCTTATTTAGATCAATTTGTGATAGTGTTTATAGACGACATCTTAGTCTATAGCAAGAGTGAAGTAGAGTATGAGCAGTATCTCTGTGTAGTCCTTCAGATTCTCAGAGAGCACCAGTTGTACGCGAAGTTCAGCAAGTACGAATTTTGGCTTGATCATATTTTGTACTTGGGTCATATCATCACCAGAGGCGGAGTGGAAGTGGATCTCCAGAAGATAGTGGCTATAGAGATATGGCCAGTACCTAGCACCGTCGCAGAGGTTTGCAGTTTTCTAGGATTGGTGGGCTATTACCGGCGATTTGTATTATACTTTGCTCGAATTTCAGTACCATTGACACAGTTGACCCGTAAGGATGTACAGTTTGCTTGGACGACAGAGTACCAGAGTTCATTCGAGAAGCTGAAGCAAGGATCGATGACGGCACACATTCTCATGCTTCCAGATGGGACTGAAGGATTTTCAGTTTATTGTGATACTTCGGGCAGAGGATTAGGATGCGTCTTAATGCAACATAGCAAGGTAGTAGCTTATGTGTCACATCAGATTCATGATCATGAAAGGAATTACCCAACCCATGACTTGGAGTTAACAACGGTGGTTTTTGCTCTCAAGCTTTGGAGGCGTTATTTGTATGGAGATCGGATAGAGATTTTCACCGACCACAAGAGTCTTAAGTATGTGTTTACCCAAAAGGTTCTTAACATGCGTCAGAGGAGATGGCTAGAGTTACTAGTAGATTATGACATCAACCTGCAGTATCATCTTGGAAAGGCCAACGTAGTTGCTGATGCATTGAGCAGAAAAGCAGGAGTTTATTTTCTAACAGCACAGCCAGAGTTATTAGCAGATCTTCAGAAGATGAAAATAGAGATAGTTCTTCCTACCATCGTGGCATTGATGGCCAGTATGCAAGTTTAGTCCAACATAGTTGAGAGAATCAAGATAGCTCAATCAACGGATTCCAAGCTTCAGCGGCTTAGGGCGGAATGTGAAGCGGAACGAAGAACAGAGTTATGCATTCGCGAAGATGGCACACTTCGACATGGAAGGCATCTTTGTGTACCCAGTGGTGATATCAGGTAAGAGATCATGGCAGAGGCTCATAATTTATATTATTCAATTCATCCCGTTGGTACGAAGATGTATCATGATATTTGTCAGTATTTCTGGTAGAATGGCATGACGAAGGAGATAGCCTAGTTTATCTTTCGATGTTTGGTTTGCCAATAAGTTAAAGCTGAACATAAGAGACCAGCTGGACTTCTTCAACCTTTACCAATCCCAGAATGGAAATGGGAACATATTACCATGGATTTGTAACTGGGTTACCTTAATTCCTAGTTGGAAGAGATGCTATATGGGTTATAGTTGACAAACTCACTAAAGTGGCTCATTTTCTTCCTTTTAGAATTATTCAGTCAACGGATCAGCTTGCAGAGATGTACCTCAGACAGATAGTCAGATTATATGGAGTGCCAGTCAGTATCGTATCTGATAGGGATTGAAGATTTACATCACACTTTTGGCAGAGTCTTCAAGGGAGTTTGGGGACTCGTCTCAAGTTTAGTTCAGCTTATCATCCGCAGACAGATAGTCAGTCAGAGCGCATGATTCAAACTCTTGTGGATATGTTACGATCCTGTACACTTAACTTTGGTGGTACAAGAGAGGATCACCTGCATCTAGTGAAATTCTCGGTGCCCTCTTGAGCTTTCTATCGACGACCACGTATTCCTTAGGATCTCACCAACCTATGGTGTCATTCGATTCGGCATACGGGAAAAGCTTAGTCCTAGGTGTATATGACCGTTTGATATTCTCGAGCGAGTAGGTGATGTGTCCTATCGTCTCATTTTTTCGTCGTCGTTATGTGAGGTACATAACGTATTCCATGTATCCCAATTACGACGGTATATTCCGGATCTGAGCCATATCCTTTATCATTTAGAATTGTTTGTTGGTACCAACCTTTCATATGAAGAAATGTCTGTATCCATATTTGACCGAAGGGAGAAGATACTCAAGAACAATATTATTAGTTTAGTCCATGTTGCTTGGGGTCATCACTCTTTAGTTGAGTCAACCTGGGAACCTGAGGATGATATCCAATCGCGATATCCACATCTGTTTGACTCGTAAGGTATAATATCTTCCTTATGCCTTATGCTTTTAAATCCTTGCTTGCATGAATGATTGCTTGATTAACTGCTAGTCGTAGATTGCCTATAATTAGTACAGCTTGTCCCGACACCTCTAGCCTCTTAATTAAATTTCGAGGATGGAATTCTTGTAAGTTGGGTAGAGTTGTCACTTCCGTTTTTCGTTATAAGTATTTCAATATGCGTATACGAATTTTGACATTTGTCAGGTGACCCATATTTTTGACTTGTATTGCTTAGCCTAGTCTTGGTTTAACCTTGACTTGGTTTGGTTCACCATGGTTCAACTTGGCTTGGCTTTGCTTTGTTTGGTTTGGGTTGAGATGAGAGGGTTGATATATAAACCAACCTCTCTTTCTCTCCTCCATTAATTTTGTTTACTTCTTTTCTTCTTCTTCATTTACTCCTCCCACCTACCAAACATAGGCAAGTGCAACTTGCATCATGATGGATCTCAAATTTTATTGTTCCATTGTCTACCTCACTTAATTCTAAGCCTCTTTAGAACTTAGAATTTTCGATTTTAATGGATAGATTTTTGTTGATCTAAGTTTAACTTTTTCTTTTTTTTTGGTTTTGATCTCTAAAAACTTAGTATTTTCGAGTTCCATGTTGTGGGGAATTCAATTCTACCCTATTTTGGCTTTTGAACCACTTGATTTCGATTTTATTTGAGAAAGTTATGGCATTTTTCGTGTTCATGGGTTACTGTACATCTCCGGTGCTGCTGGGACGATGAACAGTGACGTGCGTGCGATTCGTTGATCGCGCGCCATACTCTCGTGCTCCGTGTGCCGTGCTCTCGTGATTTGTGTGCCGTGCTCTCGTGCTCCGCGTGTCGTGCATCCGCGCGCTGCACGTTTCGTACGTCGCGTGCCTGCAGGCCGTGCTCTCGCGTCCTGCGCATCGTGCATCCGCGTGTCGTGCGCCTGTATGGTTCATTTGTCGCACGCTTGTGCGTCGTGCTCTCGCATTCCGTACGCCATGCGTCCGCGAGCCTGCGTGATTCATTTGTCGTACGCCTGCACGCCGTAGCCAGTTTTGTCCACGCGCGCACGTATGGCCGTTTTTGCTTGGTTAAGTTGTTTTGTAGCTAGAATCTTGAAGAACTTAAGAGAAGAAAGTTGTAGATCTTTGTCTTGGTTTCAAGAGTCTTCTTGTTTTACTTTAATTAGAGTTCATATGCGACTGATAGATTCAATCATAGTCTCGTTCTTCTTTGCATGTTTTCTATATTTGACCTAAATTGCGACGACCCGACTTGACAACTTAGTAACCTGAGCTAGTAACTTGATCTTAAACACGATAAAATGAGCCCGTCTTGATAATCTTGATAGTGGCTCGTCGAGGCGCACTCTTGACAAGTACTCTTGACATGACAAGTAAACCTACATGACATGCATAATCTTGATCGTTGTTGCGACAGCCAATCCTGACTTGCTACGTGTAACTCTTATCTTAACACCGTGGTTGATTTTTCTGATTGTGACTGAACTAGCTACCTGTCTCGTCTTGCATCATGTCTAGGACATGATTTCCTGGTTACCACGATCAGGAATTCATAATAAATTTGACTATGTTAAATGACTAGATTGATCAATTAGTTCATATAGAGAGATTTTTCAGTTACAGGCGATCCCATTATCCTGGCCACACCTGTGGACTTGTAGCCTGCCATCGAGTAGGACACATTTACAGCACACTGTCATGTGTTGCACTCCAAGTCACCTAATAATTCTCTTAAGTCATGATAACCTCTTATAACCTCGCCTGGATAATCTGGATAGTCTGCAGGACTTGTGACTGCGGGAATACCTTAACTGCATCTTGTTAGTAACTAGGCTTGTGATAACCCTAGTTAGCTAATGATAGCAAGCCGTAGGACTTGATTGGTCGTGCCTGAATGATGTGTCTCATGATTAACATGGGAATTATATTCCACATATTGTTTTCTTAATACAAGTTAGTATGTTCTTCAAAGCACGTCTTATGCCATTTAATTATGTTCGTTTATCAGTTCTTCTATTCATTTTATGCTGGTTTTAATTCCTAAGTGGAGCCTCCCTTGTGGCACTTGCTTTTTCTGGTTTCTGATTCAGCTGGTTTTGTATGGCCAAATTTTGGAGTAGCACCCGGGGATTTACCTGCCTTCCAGCCAGATGGTGAACACTAGATGTAACCGTGGCAACGAGTGAGTTTTCCAATTTTGCTCTCCCACTCTATTATAAATTATTTTTTTGAGCGTTTAGCCGTTGAGCATGTGTTAGCTCGTGTTGCAACTTAATTTCTGTCTGCCTAAGGGATGTTACATGATTGCAAATCCTAGGGTTGATCATGTATGACTTAGCTCTTGCTAGTCTTCGTATTTTGCATGACTAGCTTCATGATCTTCTGGATATGTAATATTTTGGATGCCTTACTTTATATGTCTGATGATCTAACATCTTGTAACATTTATTTGCTTGCTTGAGATTGAGACACTAGGCTTGTTCTTGACCATAAGAGATTGATGGCTTGTAGATAAACCCTCATGCATCTAGATAGTCGTGACCGTATTGCGAGGTGGGTTGTACTTCAATGTACGTAGCTGGCTGTGTCTGTCCTCCGCTCTCCAGTATTCTGGTTCTGGGACGTGACACCTATTGACTCCACCATGAACATACATATTATATATATATAGTTGAAAAAAACCTATTTTAGGTCATACAAATACTAAAATAGGAAACCCTAAAATAGAAAACCCTATAACCTAAGATGAGAAGTCCTATTCTAGATAATAGAAAACCTTAAAATAATTCAGCATTAATTATGGGTTTCCAAATCTAATCAAATCAAATATTTGATTCAGATTTGGGTCCCATAAATATATTGTTATGAAATTTAGATTGGACCTAGCATGTCTTGTTAGTTATGGGTATTATTATTTGTATTGAACAATGCAATGTAGTGTAATGGAATGGAAATCAATTCCTCGTCATGTACATGTTCTACCAAACATGGTAATGTAATTGCAACTCTATTACATTATAAACTCAAATACGTTACAAATCTAATTCCAATTCCATTACAATTGCGATTACATTAAAGTAAACCAAACATTCAACCTAAGATTTTGTTTAGTTCGCAGAATCACGGGGTTGAAAAGAAAAAGTCAATACTTCCTATATTTTGGTGCCTAAGAAATTGAGGAGGATTGAAAAGGGATTCTCAATTTAATTAAGTAGAAAATGGTTCCATCCATCCAGCGCATTCATTTTTTCCACCTTTTATTATTCATTTTTTTCAATTTTTTTGGCATTTCCAAAAATCGACAAAAAAAAATTGTAATTTGCCAAGGGAAATAATATACCAAGGAATTGATTTACTTTCCTTTCTGCAAAGACGAGGCCTAAATGGAAACAACATATATGTTCTTGTGTTTGTGAGGGAGACAAATTTGATGTGGCATTACTGTAGATGAGAGAGAGAAAGAATGTATTGGCTGTGGTCGAAAGAAAAAAGAAGGAAAAGAGGGTATGGCTGATATTCTCCGTAGAGAGGAATAGGAATGAGTGAGGTAGTAGAAACCGAAAATTTCATTGGAAGGGATAAAGTTTTGTTTATTTGCGTAAAAGAGGAAAAGTTTGAAATAATAGCAAATTTGGGGAACTACGCCAGTTAAACTGGCGCCGAAGAAAAAAACAAAAAAACAAAGCTGGCGCCAGTACAACTGGCACCCTTTTTTTAAATTTTTTAAAGGCGGCGCCAGTGCAACTGGCGCCGAAAATAATTTTTTTTTTTTTTAACTTGGCTCCAGTTGAACTGGCGCCAAGCTAGTTTTGGGGGGGGGGGAGGGTTGTTTGCATTCATTTTTTTTTCTTTTGATTTTTTCTTCCGTTTCTTTCTTTCTTTCTTTTAATTTTTTTTCTTTTTTCTTTATTTTCCTTTTTTTTGGAGGGGGAGGGGTTGGGGGGATTTCAAGGTTTTTTGTGTGACAGTGACACTGGCGCCAGATTTTAAATATGAGAATATTTAAAACCAAGAAGCTCCCACTCAACCAAGAAGCTCCCACTCTTTAGTTCTCTCAACCAGAAGCTGTATTTTGCAATGGATCACAGACAAACACCCCCCCCCCCCCAATCCAAACTAGCTTGGCGCCAGTTCAACTGGAGCCAAGTAAAAAAAATTTTAATTTTCGGTGCCAGTTGCATTGGCGCCGGCTTTAAAAAAAATTTAAAAACAAATTGGGGGCCAGTTGTACTGGCACCAGTTTTGTTTTTTTTTCTTCTGTGCCAGTTTAACTGGCGCCAGCTCTTTGAATTTGCTATTATTCAAAAATTTTCCTCTTTCACGCAAATAAATAAAATTTTATTCCTCCCAATGAAAATTTCTGAAGTAGAAAAGGAGTGGCTGAGTAGCTGCTAATTATAGCTAAACCTAGGTATTGGATGTGTTGCTAGGATTTACCCAGGGGAATTGGAACTTTGGAAGGTAGGGATGAATTTTCCAATGATTGGATGGATTTTTTTTTTTGGAAAATCATAGGTTATCTTTTTGGGAGTAGAATGACCAAAATGCCCATAATTTTTTTCATATTACATATTTTTGTTTTTGTCGTTTTCCCCAATTTAATCCAATTAATGATAACTAATTAACTTATGATTTTTGTGTGATGGAACTAATTAACTTATTCACTTAATCGTTACATAATGATTACTAGTCATTGTTACTTAATAATAAATTATTACTCAAATGATTAAATTAATAATTATCATATCATTTCTAATATAATAATCATTACTAATGATTTCTAATGTAAAATATAATCATTAATCAATGATTATAATAATCAATTATTATTATTATTATTATTATTATTATTATTATTATTATTATTATTATTATTATTATTATTATTATTATTATTATTATTCTATTTCTTTTTTATTTATCAATCTATTTACTAATACCATTGAGTAGTAAATCCTAATAGGATTTTCGGGTTAAAACAAAATTCAAAAATTCTCACATTTCTGGATTAGAGTAGTTAAACACATGTTAAATTTATCATAGAAATTCTTAATACTAGTGTCAAAATATTTACTAGTGACTTATATCTTCTCCAAAGACCACCATATTAACTCCCAAAAAAATTTTCATAAATTTTCTTTAATTGGGTAAAAGTTTTATGTCAAATCACATTTTCTCTCTCTCTCAATTTTGTATTAATATTCTTAAGATGTAAATGACTTCAATAGTCAGATCCCTCCAACATAATACCAAATTAATTATATGATTTTTTTCCTTAATGTTTACTTAATTACTCACTCGTATAGTTCATGATATGCAAAGCCGGCCCCAAGGGCCTTTTTTTATTTATTTATAATTATTTTGTACTAGGACAAAAAAATATGGATATGGAAAAGTCCATGGTTGTTCGGAGAAGAATCAAATTAAACATTCAAAAGAAGAAAAAAAAAATGTTGCACTCCTCTCTCTCTCTCTCTCCTCTCTCTCTCTCTCTACACGAAAGATCTCTCTCCTATGAAAAAAAACGAAACGGTCACTCCCTCCCTCAACAAACGTGTCCATGCAGTTTTTTTTCTCATTTCTAGTTTCTAATGTCTTTTTTTGTCTTGTGAAGTTCTAATATTATTAATTGTTTAAATATTGAAAAGAAGCGCATAAGTGGAAAAGATCGCAAACTAAATATATCTCTGTTACTTGTAAATAAAATAATAAAAATTGTATAGAGGGATAATGGCCTCATTTTTTGGGACTTGTTTAGGGGCTCCAAAATGTTGGAGCCGACCTTGATGATATGACTCATAAGCTTATTCTGTCGATAATTATTAGAAGTATGTTTTTTTTTTCTCTATATGTGTGGTACCCTCTGCTTTTTCATCGTGTATCTACTAAGTCTTTAGAATTTAAATGAATAAATTAGCAAGTCGGGTGTTTCTTTCCACACTTTTTCAAACTTCTTAGGATTTTATTGAATACATTAGTTAGTCATGTCCATCATTTCTCACCTACATAATAAACCTCTTTGGATTTTGTTTACTAAATTTGTAAGTCATAATAATACTTGTACTGACCTACAAATTTTAAAACTCAATAGGATATCATCATGCATAACCAAACTGCGGGCATAGGTGGGTTCTAGCCCACCAAAACTACTACCAAAATTTATCGATTTAGCGACGGCCCTATCCGTCGCCAATTCGACGGTAATTACGATTAGCGACCGATAACCGACGGATTTTGGCCAAAAAAATCCGTCGGCAATCAGCTCGTCGCTAATAACGGTCCGTCGCTACGTAGTCGTGAAGCGACGGAATAGCGACCGCTTGTCGACTTCACAATACGAAATTTTAGCAACGCGTTTCCGACGGACTCTCGTCCATTTCAAATTTTAAGTACTGAACTGTGTAGACAATAGCGACGTAAAATTCCGTCAGTAACCCGTCATAATAGCGTATCACAGCGTATCGTTCCGTCGCTAAGCCGTCGACGCCTTCGATAATAAAGGACGGATTAGCGACAGTTTTCTGACGAAAAATCCGTCGATCAGCTTCTGAAAATTCATGTCATTTCCAGCAACATGGCGACGGATAAGGCGTCGCTATTCCGTCGATATTTATCGACGGAATACGGACGGATTAACCGTCGATCTTGTTCTGGAAATTCATGGTATTTCCAGAACAAGGACGACGGATAGGTAGTCGCTATTCCGTCGAACAATGTACCATACCGACGGATAATCCGTCAACACTCCGTCGCTACTTGGAAAATTTTTCAAATCTCCAGTTAGCGACGGAATAGCCGTCGAAAAGTAGTCGAAAACTGGTAGTAACCGTCGCAAAACGGTCACAAGTCCGTCGCTAACTGAGAATATTTTGAAAAAAAAAGTACAGCACTTTCACTTTTCGCAAAAATTTGCATAAACCAAACCAATATATATTGCACACCAATTATCCAACAATCACATAGAACAAATATATTATGCACACCAATTATCCAAGAATCACATAGACCAAATATGCACATACGAATTTAATGCACACCAATTATCCAGGAATCATATAGACGAAACCAAATTAATATAAAATAGACATCAATTATCCGGAAGAGTAACCCAATATCCATCGTTATAATCCGATCATAGCACAAATATTCCAAATTTTTCACAAATATTCCAAAACACATAGGAAAGAGTTGGCCAGTTACAGTAACCTAATATCCATCGTTATAATCCGATCATAGCACAAATATTCTAAAATTTTCACAAATATTCTAAAACATATAGGTTGTAAAGGTGGCCAGTTATAGTAACCTAATATCCATCGTTATAATCCGATCATAGCACAAATATTCTAAAATTTTCACAAATATTCCAAAATACATAGGAAAATCGACTTTGGCCTCAACAAAGACCACAAGTCAGACGATGAATCCTCACAGCCAGGGATGATAGTTGCGTTGAGGCATGTACCATTCTATCAGCCACTTTGCATACGAAGGCTCAATCTGGTTGAGGTCTTCTGTAGGGACAGGAGGGTCGGTCCCGATGCTACTACTCTCTGACAGTGGCTCCTCCTTAGCTTCAAGCTTGGGAGCAATCTCTTCCCTGATGGTCACCGGTTCTTCCTTGACCTCGGCCTTTGGTAACACCTCCTCCTTAACAGTCACCAGCTCTTGTTTGACGACGGAGACTTCCTCCGTGTCGACCTCCAAGGGTTTCTTGCCTCGACCACTTCCTCGACTAGCAGCACCACCTCGACGAGTCCTAGGAGCCATCTTTCTGACAACAGAAATTTTCATATAGGGTAAAGCAATTTACTCAAGTTATAAAAGTTGTGACGTTGGTTTTTTGCGTTCATCATCATTAGAGGGAGCAGCACTAGAAAAGTTGTGACGTTGGTAGCATGAGAGAGTAAAAATCTGTATCACAAGACTAACAGAATTACTATGTAATCATGTACTCCCCAATAACCGGATGTAACTGGAGTCGTTGGGCCTATCGTACAGTAATTTGTGGATCCGCTGGTATAGGCCAGATGTACTTAGTATCTAGTGTATTAGATTAGAATCGGTCTATCGATTTGGTATAGGATGTATCATATTGGTATTGGCCTTAACAAATTGGTATCTTCCTATATCCGATATGTACATGTATCGGCCGAATAGCTAGGATTCATATTGGTCTTATCGATTTGGTATCGGTCATATCCGATAGGTATCGGCCGTGTTGGATTAGTATAGACTATTTCGGATTAGTATCGTGGAAGGTTTAGTAACAACTGTACTTGGATTTCTCTCTTCTCGAGCTAGAATACCATTGCAAGAGAATCACCAGATCGTGATTGGCCAGTTACAGTAACATACATACTTCCTTTTCTATCAAGAAAAGCGAGATTGAAAAGGAAGTATGTATGTTCTGTAACTGGCCATCTATGCTCTCGTGACTCTTTTGCAATGGTAATCTAGCTCTAGAAGACAGAAATCCAAGTACAGTTGTTACTAAACCTTCCACGATACTAATCCGAAATGGTATATAATAATCCAACACGGCTAATACCTATCGGATATGACCGATACCAAATCGATAAGGCCAATATGAATCCTAGCTATACGGCCGATACATATCGGATAGGACGATACCAATTCGCTAAGACCAATACCAACCGATACGGCCCATACCAAAATGATAGATCAATACTAATCCGATACGGTCAATACTTATAAGTACCTACGGTCCAGGAGGTTGATCCGCTATAGTACATCCATGTAGGATCAACGAAGTAACGATCCATTTCAATTTAGATGTGAAAATCTGTATCGTAAGACAAACTAAACATAATCAGTTCTATTTCATATGCTTAATTGCCAAGTATGGAAACGAATGGCTTAGAACACAATCCAAAATTCATTCTAGCATACATTAGTGTGAATCATCTACGTTCTGTACATATAGTGTAGTATATGTTCTTATCATATCTAGTATCTGAAAGATGTAACAGAATCAAGATGAACTCACATAGATTACAGGTGCCCCATATTTGAGTGCTACACCAAGACTCACCATGATGAGGTTAGTGATTTATTTAACCAACTATGTAATCTTGTAATTTAAAGATGGAAGAACATGTAAGTAGCCTTATAGTTTCTGCCTCGCCAGTCGAATGGCTTAATTGCCAAGTATCGGAACGAATGGCTCAGAACACAACCCGAGATTCATTCTAGCATACATTAGTGAGTTCATCTTGACTCTGTTGCGTCCTTCAGATACTAGATATGATAAGAACATATACTACACCATATGTACAGAACATAGATGATTCATACTAATGTATGCTAGAATGAATCTTGGCTTGTGTTCTGAGCCATCCGTTCTGATCAAGCATCTTCCTTCTCCTCTCCTCCACCATGGCTCTGAACTAATCTGCTCCTCCCTCTACTTCCCTTCTTCTTATTTGACTCTCTCAGCCACATATGACATCCAGCTCAAGTGTAGAGTCGGGAGAGAAGAAGTGGGCAGAAAGAGGAGGGGGAAGCAGCACAGCCGACGACATGACCCGGAGGAAGTACATAGGTTTTCTTCAACAGACGTAGGAGAACTATAAGGATATATTTTTTCACAACATATCACCTTGTCAAAGACCCTTAATGTGATAATCATGTTACCGCGGTGTCGGAAGACTAACATGTCATAATTTTCTAAGCCGTGTGTTTTGACATAATCCTCAAAACTCTTTCCTGCTATATAATAATGCAAGACTACCACATAGAAGGAAAGAGTTGGGAAGATTATGTCAAAACACACGGCTTAAAAATTTATGACATGTTAGTCTTCCGACACCGCGGTAACATGATATTCACATGAAGGGTTTTTGACAAGATGACATGTTGTGAAAAGATATATCCTTATAGTTCTCCTACGGCTGTTGAAGAAAACCTCTGTACTTCCTCCGGATCATGCCACCGGCTGTGCTGTTTTCCCCTCCTCTTCCTGTCTCCTTCTTCTCTCCCGACTCTACACTTGAGCTGGATGTCATATGTGGCTGAGAGAGTCAAATAAGAAGAAGGGAAGTAGAGGGAGGAGCAGATTTGTTCAGAGCCATGGTGGAGGAGAGGAGAAGAAAGATGCTTGATCAGAACGGATGGCTCAGAACACAAGCCAAGATCCATTCTAGCATACATTAGTGTGAATCATCTATGTTATGTATATATGGTGTAGTATAAGTTCTTATCGTATCTAGTATCTGAAGGACGTAACAGAATCAAGATGAACTCACTAATGTAATGCGAAGACATCATCTACTACTATATAAGATATAGTGATAGGTTGTCGTATCATCATTGCCGAGGGATGAGGGTCGGAGGACAGTCAACTTTATCTAAGGCTACTTGTATAGTTTCTGCCTCGCCAGTCGAATGGCTGCAGGAACTATGTCCTGATCACCATGGCGTACCGTAGACTAATGCAAATGGAGCTCCTAATATCCGTCGCTAACCGGTCACTAGTCCGTCGGTAACTGAGAATTTTTTTGAAAAAAATTACAGCACTTTCTCTGTTTCACAAAAATATGCATAAACCAAACCAATATATAATGCACACCAATTATCCAACAATCACATAGACCAAATATGCACATATGAATTTAATGCACACCAATTATCCAAGAATCATATAGACCAAACCAAATTAATATAAAATAGACATCAATTATCCTGAAGAGTAACCTAATATCCGTCGTTATAATTCGATTTATCTTTTCCCTCCTTTATCTACGGATACATAGTTTCTGCCTCGCTAGTCGAATGGCTGCAGGGACTATGTCCTGATCACCATGTCGTACCGTAGATTAATGCAAATGGAGCTGGAGCCAAAATACAGAAACCAAAATACAGAATCAAATCCCTGGGACGGATAGCTCAGAACACAACCCAACCGGAGAGGATACTCTGAGAGATCCATCTGAGTAGGACGCATACTCTGAGAGATCACCTTTACAAGAATGATATCAGTAGTAGGATTGAGTGCTGGAGAGGATATTATCAGAGTATACGTCCTACTCAGATGGGTCTCTCACCGTTACTATTTTTTCTGACAGCATGGTGGATGTGCTCCGTTAACAGATTCTTGCTCCGAGCCAAAACTTTACCCCGGAGCTGAAGTGGACATTCTTAGTGTAGAGCTCGAGTGAGAGGTTCCTGACAGCATGGTGGTCTCTTTTGTTAAAGTATCCGTGCTCGTCCCACAACCAATGTGGGATGAGCACGAATACTTTGACAAAGGAGACCACCATGCTGTCAGGAACCTCTCACTCGAGCTCTACACGAAGGATGTCCACTTGAGCTCCGGGGCAAAGTTTTGGCTCGAAGCAAGAATCTGTTGACGGAGCACATCCACCTTGCTGTCAGAAAAAAATAGTAACGGTGAGAGACCCATCTGAGTAGGACGAATACTCTGATAATATCCCCTCCAGCACTCAATCCCACTACTGATATCATTCTTGTAAAGGTGATATCTCAGAGTATACGTCCTACACAGATGGATCTCTCAGAGTATCCTCTAGTGATAGGTTGTCGTATCATCACTGCCGAGGGATGAGGGTCGGAGAACAGTCAACTTTATCTACGGATACATAGTTTCTGCCTCGCCAGTCGAATGGCTGCAGGGACTATGTCCTGATCACCATGTCGTAGTCCAATACAATTCAGAGATTGACACAGTTCTAGTTCATATATGTAGTCCAATACAAATAGTCTAATACAAAAACAACTCAATATAAATAGTCCAATACAAATAAGTACTAATAGCTAATGAGAACCACGCTGCTCACGCAAATGCTCAGTGATACGATCACGCAACCACCTCGAAAAAGCGAGATTTTTGGCGTGAGGAGAGATGTTGTCCCTTGCAAGGACTGCTTAAAGAGAACTCCCGATCTTACTAGCTACCGGTGCTGGATGAATAGAACTCCCAGTCTCACTAGCAACCGGTGCCACTTCCTCCTTAACTGTAGGAGGAGCCACCTCAGCATTCACTATTTTCCTCAAACGACGTGCCGCTCCTCGGGTCATGGGTGCCATCTGGTAAGATCGATAGTCACAAATAATATAATTGTAACATAAGCAAGCTAACAAAAGGAACCATCATATAATTTGAGTACATTTTCGAAAGCCAATAAAGTATAAAAAATTCAATTTTTTGCCAAGTGTGAGAACGGATGGCTCAGAACACAACCCAAGATTCATTCAAGCATACATTAGTGTGAATCATCTATGTTCTGTACATATGGTGTAGTATATGTTCTTATCGTATCTAGTATCTGAAGAATGTAACAAAATCAAGATGAACTCACATAATGTAATACTAAGACATCATCTACTACTATATAAGATATAGTGATAGGTTGTCGTATCATCATTACCGAGGGAATGAGGGTCGGAAGACAGTCAACTTTATCTACGGCTACATAGTTTCTGCCTCGCCAGTCGAATGGCTGCAGGGACTATTTCCTGATCACCATGTCGTACCGTAGATTAATGTAAATTGAGCTGGAACTGGAGCCAAAATAAAGTACTACTTCACCATGTCGTACCATTAATTACTCTCTCTCTCTCTCTCCTCCCCCCTCCAGCGCTCTCACTCTCTCCGGCGCTCTCACACTACTAATTCCTATGTATTTTAAGTGTAAGAACGGATGGCTCAGAACACAATCCAAAATTCATTCTAGCATACATTAGTGTGAATCATCTATATTCTGTATACATATCGTGTAGTATATGTTCTTATCCTATCTAGTATTTGAAGAATATAACAGAATCAAGATGAACTCACTTAATGTAATACTAAGACATCATCTACTACTATATAAGATATAGTGATAGGTTGTCGTATCATCATTGTCGAGGGATGAGGGTCGGAAGACAGTCAACTTTATCTACGGCTATATAGTTTCTGCCTCGCCAGTCGAATGGCTGCAGGGACTATGTCCTGATCACCATGTCGTACCGTAGATTAATGCAAATTGAGCAGAAAATATCCGTCGCTAACCGGTAACTAGTCCGTCGCTAACTGAGATTGTCACATACACATATGTATATCACAGCTAGATGTATAGATATATACATCTATACAGAAGCACACAACTGATAGAACTCGCACTGTCCTTGAGATAGTGAACATATATATACACCATGAATCCAAACCCCATATTCATATTTACTAATCCAAACACCACCAAACTAATGGAACACCCAATATGGATAACACATTATTTAGCCAATATATAAACTCAGATGAATTTGAGAAGCAAAGCCACCCGCCCCCGACCAAAGCCCGCCGCCCCAAGCCCGCCGCCCAGTCCAGTAGTTTGGTTGCATATATATATGAAGAGTGCTTATGGTTGTGTGTCGGTTGCAAATAGCCCCGACGTCCCCGCCCCAAGCCAGCCGTCCAGGCCCCGACGCCGCCGCCCCAAGTCCACCGCCCAGCCCCCGACCCAAGACAGCCACCCAGCCACCGACGCCCCAAGCCCACCGCCCAGCCCCCGACCCAAGCCAGCCGCCCAGCCCCCGACGTCCCAAGCCCACCGCCCAGCACCCAACCCCAAGCCCGGCTCCCAGACCTGGACGCCCCCGTCCCAAGCCCACCGCCCAGACCCCGCCCCAAGCCAGCCGCCCAGTCCCCGACGCCCCAACCCCAAGCCCGCCTCCCAGACCCCGACGCCCCCGCCCCAAGCCCACCGCCCAGACCCCGCACCAAGCCAGCCGCTCAGCCCCCGACGCCGCCGCCCTAAGCCCACCGCCCAGCCCCCGACCCAAGCTAGCCGCCCAGCCACCGACGCCCCAGCCCCAAGCCCGCCTCCCACACCCCGACGCCCCCGCCCCAAGCCAGCCGCCCAGCCCCCGACGCCCCCGCCCCAAGCCAGCCGTCCAGCCCCCGACGCTGCCGCCCCAAGCCCACCGCCCAGCCCCCGACCCAAGCCAGCCGCCCGACGCCACAACCCCAAGCCCGCCTCCCAGACCCTGAGAGAGAGAGAGAGAGAGGGGGTTACCTTCGGGAGAGAGAGAGGAAAGGATGCCGACGCCGACGACGACACCGACGCCGATCACCGAAGCCGACACCGGCGAGAGAGAGAGAGAGAGAGAGAGTCAATTTGGAGGGAATGCGAAAAGTTCCCCCCGCCTTTTCATTTAAAGTCTGGTACGTATATATAGCGACTGAATAGCGACGGAAGAAAATCCGTCGCCACGTAGTCGCCATGTTTGATACGTGCCGACTGAATATCCGTCGCTACGTAGTCGAAGATATGTCCCGCCAATACTCTACACAATTCCCGCCAAATAATCGACTACGTAGCGACGACTGGGGATCCGTCGCTATAATTCCGACAGTCTAGCGACAGACGTGCGACCTTTCCTCCCCCTAAAATTAAAATAAAAAATGGCAAAGCCGTGTACTCGGTACTCAGTCGCTGAGCGGCCACAAAGCCGTCGCTAACACCGACGGAAATTTACCGTCGCTAAATATCCATCGCTAATTGAGTGTATTTTGGTAGTGAAAACATCCCATATTTTTTTTTTGGGTTTGTTAAATTTTTGGTTTTAGTATATAATTTGAAATTTGCGTTTAGCTTTCAATTTTCCAAAAGAGGGTTTGGTCTTGCCTTGACCGTTAACTTGAGATGATCGTCCAAAATGAATACTTAACACAAATTTTGAATATCATACGAGACCCAATTAAATGCAATTTTCAACTATTATGTAAACTTAAACGAGATCTAACAGTCAACCCAAATCAATCATCAAGACGAGATCCAAAACCTCTTCTAGACAATATGGAGACCTAGACATTATACGAGACCGTAAAACCCTTTTTCTCATATAAGTTTGCCCACAATTAAACTCAGACCACACACCAGCTCGAATTTCTGTTCTTGTAATTGATCATATCCAACCAAATTTTTAGTTTTCATTATCTTTGAGTAGACTTAACTTTTAATCATAATCTTACGATAATAATAGTAGGATATATCATGAATTAAATTATATATATCTAAATTAAGCTTTTCTAGATAGGATGTTCTAGTCAATTAATTAACTTTTGACAGTAAGTCGTTTATAGTACATGATTACTGAATTTCTGTACACAAAAAGCTAACTATACTTATTCGAGAGCAATTGAATGAGTAAGCCTGGTTTGTTAATACTAAACATTCAGATGACAAAAGGCAAACTAGAAGAAGTGCAAATCCGAATACTGAAATAAATAAACACCAATTAAACAGTTGAACAACTTAAATCTGGAGGATGGAAGAAGCCCAAATTATTATAAGCCAAATTACTGAAAGAAAGTAATTGATAACCCTAATTTACTAAACGAGAACAAACTTGACATTCAACGTTTAAACCAAAGTTGCATTGAAATTAAATGGTTAGAAATTTCGCGATAATGTTGGCATCATCACATGGCGTGGCTTGTAATATGCCTCTAATGTAACAGCCCTTTTCAAATTCATACTGTCTGCCTCCGTCATGTCCACCACCTCCGACGTCCTCTTAAAGTCAAAGCACTGAACTAGAGAACCCACGACCAAGACCATCAACCGCATGGACATGAACTCTGCTGGGCAAATTCTCCTTCCATATCCAAATGGTAGGAATTTTAAACTTTTTGCTTCCTGGTCAATCTCTAACCATCTCTCTGGCTTGAAACTATCAGGGTCTTCCCATATGCTAGGGTTCCTTTGGATGTCATGGGCATGCACAAACAGCATCGTGCCTCGAGGGACGTTGTAGCCTGCTACAGTGCAGTCAGCGGACGACTCATGCGCCACCAAGAGTGGACCGACCGGATATAGTCGAAGGCTCTCCTTGATCACATTCGTGAGATATTGAAGCTTTGGTACATCTGAATCCGTTATCAAGCGATCGTGACCTACATGAGTGTCTATCTCATCACGAACCTTCTGTAGTACTTCAGGATGGTTAAGGAGCAGAGATAATTGCCACTCCATGTTGTTGGCCGGAGGATCTGTTCCTCCAATAATAAAGATCTGGAACAACAAATTAAGTCAAAACAAACTCTATATATATAACTGTTGGAACTTCTGTGATATCATATGGCTCACCAGCATGGTTCCCTTGATTATGGTATCCGTGTAGAATTTGGGATCCTTCTGTTGCAACAATATCATAACATCTAGCAGCGTCTTCCTCTTCTCTTCCTTGTCTTGGTTGGACTTGTCGAGGTGTTGCTTGCGGCACTCATCAAGCACCTCCTGTAGAAGGATATCGAACTCCTTGTCCACCCGTTCTATCCTTTTCTTGAACTTATTTATCCCTAGCCACTTCACTGCTGGCAACATGTCCTGCAGGCTGAGGGATTCACTCAACTCGATTCCCTCCGCCATCAGTTTGTCAAACTTCTTTCCTTCTTCTGCTTTCACTGTCTTCCTATCTCCGAAATACCTGTCACAATTATCAATTCATTGATTTTAGAAATTCGGGAACAGTACAAACTACTAGTTTATACGAGTTTTTGTGACTCTCAAATAATTAAGTAAATACAAAATTCCAAAATATTACTTGTCTGCAAACGCGCGCCGATAGAAAATGGTTCTACAATTTTCCCACCAACATAATCTCGGGAAAGATGAGTTGGTTCATAAACGCGTCGTCTTCAATTTTTTAGGAAAATTCCAATTCAGATTTAGATTAAACAAGCTCTCGATAGGAAACCTATATAAGCTGGATCATTACTTAAGACTATACTACAAACGATTTTGTTATATAAACTACTTGAGATCCAGAGTTGACCCGATATTATGACTATGCTTATATATTACCTTTTCCCGAGGAGCATCTGGGTGAACATGTTCGAAACCACCTCCCTCATTAGCATCATGAGGTTCACCCGGCGGTATCCGTCGCCATCGATAGGAGCAGATGAGTTGAGCAGGTCGGCAACCATGGCCTCCATCTCCACCTCTCGGATGTAAGACAGTGCGGAAGTGCGAGCAGTGGAGAACAGTTCCGCCGTGGAGAAGCGGCGGAGATCACGCCAGAGCGGACCGTAGGGTGCGCTGATGAGGGTGGTGTAGTCATAGGAGAGGTGCTTTGCAGCAAAAACATTCGACGGGCGGTTGGCAAAGATGATATCGTTCTTGGTGAGGCATTCCTCGGCGGCAGAGAGGGAGGAGACAACAAGGACTCGGCGAATGCCGAGGCGAAGGGAGAGGACGGGGCCGTACTTGGCGCAGAACTTTCTGAGGATCTGGTGGAGAGGGGCAGTTGAGACAAGGTGCAGGTGTCCGATGATAGGGAGTGCGAAAGGAACAGCGGGAGGAAGATTTTTTTTGGGGCTGCGCCGGCAAATTAGGAGGATGAGTATGCCTAGCGTAGCTGCAGCAGCAATTGGAGTTGCAGAATACATGCTCATGTTGTACTCCATTTTGGTTTAATTGCTCAATGTGCAGAATACACAGCTGCAGCATGTGCATTTATACGCGTTAAACACTACCTAATAGTCCCCTAAGCCGCCTTTAACGAATGTGGAAACTTCAACCGTAAGACCATCTCCAATGGAGATTTCTAAAATTTGGGTTTCTATCCTACTTGGCATTGTACTTTCTATCCTAGTTGTAAGAGTTTCTACATAAAATTTTACAAATATATATATATATATATATATATATATATTTTTCAATAATTTAATAGTGTGGGATCCAATAATAATTGTCATGAGAGGGAGAGAGAGGAGAATTTCTATTGAGAGTTTCTACATGTAGAAACCCTCATAGAAATTTTCCATCCTACATTATTGTCACCTATTATTATTGTGGCCCACACTATTAAATTATTAAAAAAAAGTATTTTTTTTGTTGTACAATTCTATGTAGAAACTTTTACAACTATGATAGAAAGGACAATGTCAAGTAGTATAGAAACCCAAATTTTAGAAATCCTCATTGGAGATTGTCTTAGACATAAAATCCAGGGACATAAATGTAATGCTTGGGTTTGGTATAAGTACATAATATTTCCATAAATATATAATTGCTTTATTTGCTATCATAAATAAATTGTAAGAAATATGACATTCATTAGTACAAAATTTCTGAATTGTCCCCATCTCACTAATTTTGTTAAAATTATATAATTGAGTCTAGTTTGGTTTGGGTCCAGTCAGATATGTGCTGAATTTTAGTTTCAGGTCGAAATTGTACCTTGTCACTTTCAGGTCAATGTTTGGTTGATCTAGGTTCAGTTACAAGTTGACTTTGATTCCAGGGTCTCGGATTGGGGCTGAGTCTGGTTAGAATCAGGTTATGGCCAAGTCATATCGATATTGATTGAGGATAATTTAAACGACCTCAAAATTATCATTACTCCTGCTAGGTGGAATTAATAAATACAAAAAAAAAATTCAATGAGAGC